>BSBK01004132.1:0-487500 GCA_027943335.1 Chamaecyparis obtusa
TATATGAAAAACACAACCCCTTATTGTATAAACTTGATTTTCTCCAAAAAAATTATTAAAAAAATTGGTTTTATGCAAAAAATCAATTAAATATTTAATGCATTATGTTTTTTTCTAGTTAAAAAACAAAAAACAAAAATACCTCTTATATGAGGCTCTTGTCACATGGTCGCTAATGTGACCATACAAGTCAACTTAACCTTTACGACTGAAAGTGTTCTAGTCAAAAGTTATTCGTCTGGATCACTTATGGTCGAAACAGTCTATGTGGCAGCCACATCACCAAAATCCTCATAAAACAAAAAATTCTAACATTTGCAATAGATTTCTCCTTCAAGATTTAACTTATTCAAAATACTAAAAATACCCTTTTGTAGAGCTCAAAGTCAAGAATCTGTTTGAATGTAATATTTATAATGTTTTGATTAGATTTAATATATATTTAATTACAATATATTGTAAGTAGGTATTCTAATATTTGAGAAGAGACTTATTCAAAAAAAGAAAAAAAGATTAAATCACATTAAAATAATTAAAAAATATATGGATCACAAGAGGAGAGAGTCTTCTTCACAAATGTATACATTTTTTTGATTAAGACACATTTTATAGAGAAAATATGGTGGGAGATGAGAATGTCAAGTTTAGGTATTTGGACTTTGAAATGTCATAATGGAGAAAATATATATCAAAAATATTTTTTCTTTTTTCATTCACTAGCTATGTATGTCCTCTATTTGGGATGTAAAAATTTGGAAAAAAAAAGTTCATTTACATTCAATTTTTTGGTAGGAACTAGACCCCTTAATTTCAACATATTTTAACAATAGAAAAGTTGGTTTTAAAAATTTAAAAAATATTTCAATTCTTGGTAATTTTTTTAAAATAATAGACATAAACTTCATCAATTTTTACACATATAATTAGCTTATATCATCTTCAAATTCAAAATATAAATGCCACTTTTATACCTTCAAAGTTTAATAGTTTTGGTTGTGTTAACCTTTTCCTTTATAAAATCGACAAATGTATTATATAATTATGAAATTACAATAGGCTTATATCAATGTCATAATAACAACCAAAATAATATAATCTTAAAATTCTAAATCCACAAACTTTAAGACCATTATGTGTTACATCATTTTACTTAAAATAATAAATATCAAGATTTTCAACACACACCTTAATTTGGGGAACTCTTTAAGCATTTCCACTAGATTTAAAGTTGTAACTTATTGTTGGTAGTATATTCATTTACTTGTTTCTATTAATGTGCCTCAAATTGATCTGATCAACCAGCCTTTAACAACTTCATAATCCCTAGCCTAAGGTGGTTGAGTATTGATAAACTCTATATAGTACTTAATCATCTTGAATCAAATCAAGCTAGTTGAATTCTAATTCTCTTGTGAGCAGTAATATTCTAGTGGAAATACTTGTTAATCATAAATTCCACTATTTTATTTGATAAAAATGAGGTTAAAAAATAGGCAATGACATATGAACTATCACCAAGCTTTGTGGTGAAAAATTCATGCGATAAACTTTGTAAGCATATTATGTACATGTATAGTAAGTACCCCTTCCATAACATAGTTAAATCTGTGGTGATTTGATGAATACAATTGATCTATTTTCTAATTAGCTAGGTTGATTGGGAATGTGAATTCCTTTATTATTTCCATTAGTTTATACATAATAATAATGAATACTTAGGAGAATTATTTTCAAAGGGGATACATTTTTATGTAAAAATGCAATTTTAGAAACAAAGCACATTTCTTGGTTTATGTTGAATAAAGTCATAAAAATGACCAATTCAATATTGTAGACATGCAAAAATGGACAAAGTGCTTTTAAATTGTAAAAATCAATAAAATGGCTCAAAATCATCAAAATGCACTAATTCAATAAAAAATAGATCAAATCAATTACAATGGACATAATTAAATCAAGTTGGACAAAATCAATTAAAGTAAAGGAAAAAATCAAATAATGATGTTAAATAATTAAATCAAAGCTTAAAGGGGTGAAAAACACTACATAATGATTTTAATCAATTAGTTGTATAGATGTTTAAATCAAAAATCAAAAATCAAAATGAACCTATTACCCTTACATGGCTAAATTTAATTAATTAATTGAATTTAATAATTCATAATATCTTTCAACAAAGTTGAGCAACCAATAAGAATTGAGGACAAAAAGACATAAATCACTCAAAAAGGATGAATCTTAATCACTCAGTCTAAAGTTTCAATCTCATCCACTCAATCTTGTCCTTTTGTCCAAAGCTTTGAGACAAACATTTAAATTGTCCCCCCATTTATGGACAAAGCAAAGTATTTGACTCAACCAAGGGTTAATCATGATTACTTCACTCCACCCCCCTACCCTTGGAAATTTACTATAAGTATGAGACATTTTGAGAGCAATTCCCATCTTAGAAATTCATTTGCAAAGCATTGTTACTATAGGCAATTGAAGAGCATTCTAAGAGCAATTAAGAGCATTTAGAGCATTTGCATTATACTTTTGTCAAATTTGAGCTAGAATCATCATCATAGAAGCATTGTAGAAGCATAGAACATCATACGTTCTCGTTTTAGAAGTGTCACTAGTGGAGATTTGAGCTGAGAGCTTCACTTACCACATCTTTCTAGAGAACCATGAGATGCTATAGATCTTAGTTTCAATTTTAATTAGATTTGCATTGTATTTACTTTGAATTGTTGCTAATTTGATCTTAATTCCATGAAGGTGATTATCATCATCACAATTATATTTTGAAAATGGAAGTCAACAAGTATCAACATTCAAATAATTTCTCCTTATACTAAGATTCTATGAATAGTAACTTGGGCTTAGGGTTCTTGGGATTCCATGAATTTGTAGTCATTCTAAAAATAAGAAAACTAGCCTCAATGAAGAGATAAAGAAAGTAGTTGGTGGACATTTTTATGTGTCGATAACATGATCACGATCATCTCCATGCCCTTGATTATAATCCTTTTTAAGATGTCTTAACCTCTAAATCATGCATTAAATGGTTAATAAGATTCCTAACATTGAAACACTCATATTAGGAAGAAAAAACAATTGTCTTGTAATACGTTATTGCCCTTTAATCCTCCTTGTAAAGATATTTAGATTTTACATCTCAAAGACACTTATAAAAGATTTCAACATCAAAATAAGAAGATTAAATTCTAGACATATATATAAATCTTACAATACTTGTCAACATGACACTTTGAATGCCATTATCCGATATCCATCTACCACTTGCACACTTTATCATACATTAAATAAAAGTAACCATCATTAAAAAAAAAATCCTAATACAATGAAAATTATTAAAAAATATTAATTATGTTATAAACTTTACTTACAACATTAATTAAGTTCAAAATACATAAACTATATTAATTATCTTATAAGCTCTACTTACAACATTAATCAAACTTAACTATATAAACTCTCTTCAATTATATGCATTTAATCTTTAACAATTTTAAACATACAAATCGTGATTAAATAATAATAAAAAAACAAATCATTCAATAACTTTGACTTTATTATATGTTAATAAAATAATTGAAAACAATGAATATAATAAGCATAATCGAACAAATTTAAGAACATTTCAAGAATTTAGGTGACCCACTTTTTCTTTTCCTCATTACGCTATGTGTAAATAAATAAATAATAATTGGAGAAACAATAATTAGATTATCCTCGTGGAGGGTCGACTGTGGAATGGTCAACGTTGTTGACTCTTGGGAACGAGATTCCATGCAAAATTTCAAAGAAGGTTGTATTCACATTTAATTAAAAAAAAAAACATAAATCCCGATTTTTATGTTTTTTGTGGAAGCAAATTTTAGGCGTGCTTGGACGGGTTTCTTAATTATTGAAAAGATGAGTGGAGGTCGTTGTGCAACGGTCATAGTGTTGTCATAGTGACGGGAAAGAAAATGGGAAAAAATAAATATTCTATAGGGAAAAAAACCTAAGGTAGGCTTCTAAATAATTTTAACCATTTCTCCTCTTGATTGAAAGAGATCCAACTAAACAAAAGATTAAAGTGTTTTTATGATTATCTATTACACGTTTTAAATCAAATACAAATGAATTCATACATTTGTTTATTTAAATGATATTTGTTACTTGTTAGTTTCTAGTACATTCTTAAATTTGATAAAATAGATTGGGTGAGCTATATAGTTAAGAATTATATTATTTAAGTGTTTTGATACATAGATGATAATGTGTAGCATAGAAATTCATGCAAGACATTAGTTCATTGATTATGGAGTTATAATGTTTAGTGTTAGGTTTTATTTATGTCTTTCTTTTTGGTTACTTAAATAAAAAATGTAATTCATTTCTAAATTTATGAAAAGTACCATTTTCTTATTTCTTCCCTAGATTTTTGTTGAACAAATTATTTCTATATCTAAATAATATTTTTGTAGTTCTCAAGTTACTTATTTTTTCTATTTCAATTTTGAAACAAAAAATCTAAATCATTTCTAAATTTATTTCTATCCTAATTTTGAAACAAAGAAATGCAAATCATTTCTAAATTAATAAATAGTAACATTTTCTTATTTCTTCCTTGGACTTTAGTTGAACAAATTATTTCATATTTGAATAATATTTTTGTAATTCTCAAGTTACTTATTTTTTCTATTTCAATTTTGAAACAAAAAATGTAAGTCATTTCTAATGATAAGTAGGAGATATTTTCCATAGCAAATTAAATTGTGATATTGCTATCAGGATTTTTGAGTCAAACTCATTGACCCATGTTTCATGAGTAGTGGTTTACACAAACCCATCTCTCATGATAATGATTAGAACACTTAGCACTCATTGGATGGAGTTGGGATGGGTGACCTCCCGAGAAGTCCCAATGCTTCACCTCTATGAGCATCACCTAAATCCAATGAGTGCTAAGTGTTCCAATCATTTTCATGAGAGATGGGTTCGTGTGAACCACTACTCATGAAACATGGGTCAATGAGTTTGGCTCAAAAAACTACACAGTTGAATCCTAATAGCAATATCACAAATCATTTCTAAATTTATTTCTATTCTAATTTTGAAACAAAAAATGTAAATCATTTCTAAATTTATGAAAAGTACCATTTCCTTATTTATTCTCTAGATGTTAGCTTAACAAAAACTATTATTTCATATGTAAAAAATATTTATGTAATTTTCAAGTTTCTTTCTATTCCACCAGAATATCTTAATACCTTCATTTCCAAGTAGTATGTTTCATTTGAAATAATATAACAAAACTTAGGTAAAAATATTATCTTATAGATAAATTGAATTCTTGCTATTAGAATAACCATCATAAGGAGAAAGGCTATTATAACATTATATAAATTATTTGAAAGAAGTTTTGATTATCTTCTAAACTTAACTTATCATATCAATCAAGCTTAACTATACACTAATTATTGCTCTTTATAATTTTAAACATATTAAATATTTATTTAAAATTTTAATTTAAGACAAAATAAAATTAGGAAACATTAAATTAGTTTATTGTTTGTTTGTAAATATAATAAATAATGAATATAAACAAAACATTATAATAGAAATAATTTCTTAAAAAATAATATAATAAGAAATTTCATAACTTTTTAAAAAAAATTAATAATTTAAATTACAAAATACAAATTATATCTAGAATTGTTCAAAACAACAGGTTTACATACTAAAACAGTTCTAAAATATCTAGACATATAAACCATTGACATATTAATACAATCAATTAAAAAAAGAAAAATAGAACATTACCAACACCACCAATAATTATATACCTTAAAATAATACCCTCATAATAGAAAAAAGAGAAAAAAAAAAAGAAAAACATTTATAAAAGTTGATTACCTTTAGTTATTTGTCAATATAAATTATAATAGCATATAATTAAATGGTGATGATGTGGATCGCAGCCATAAATGCCATTTTTTTTTCAATTGAGTCAATTACTTGAGATCAAAAGTCTTGTTTCTAGATTAAAATGAATTGAAAGGCTGTTTCAATAGTTATGGAAGCTACGTTCTCTACATGTAATTATATTGGTCCCACATTACAATAGCAGAGGAGAAATTAGCCCCATGAATTGACAAAGTGCTTCAATCAAAACATCCAAAATAAAATTTTCACATTTAAATTTGAAGGTAGTAAATCAAAATATTTCTTTTCTCTTGTACAATTACATTTAAATTCTTCTACTGCATATAAAACAAAAACTTGCATCCATGAAAACCTCGTTCTAAAGTTCAATACATTCAAACAGTTAAAAAAACCTAAAATCTTCAAAATAAGCCCAGTTTTAAACGTGTTGTTTTCACGGTCACGGGAAGAAACTTCCAAAAAGAATTACCCAAAATTATAAATTGACAAACATACCGGAAAACTTTTAAAACGATTTAATTCAGCCTTGTAAAAGTGTAGGTGGCCCACGCGTTCTTTTCCTGACTAATCAGTGTATAAATAATGGAGAGAAACAGAGTAAAATTTGGAGTGTCGTGCCACGTCACGCCTTTGGAAATGGTCAGTGATGTTGACTCTGGAAAACAACAGAGGTCATTCCATACAAAATTTCATAGAATTCTCGATTCTAAGATTTAATCAAACAAATCCATTCTAGACCTGTTAAAAATTTGGATTTTTAGCCGTCGAATGATGTATGCTCATCGCTCAGCCATGGCGACTGATTAAAAAAACCTTGACAGAGATGGCCTGGCCAATTATCAGCTAAATTCCAAAGACCTGTTTTGCCGATTATGGTGGAGAGTTTATCCACGCATGCAATTTTTAATTGATTTGATGTTAAATTTTATGTTTTCCGTGGAGGTAAATTTGCTTAGTGTACAGAAGAAACGCAAAATTTTTCATATTAGGTCAACGAAAAATGAACAGGAGGTACGAGGCCGGCCGTCGCAGGCGCTACTAGTCAAAACAATACCGAGGCCTAAATGCAAGCAATTTCCCTTCAGTTTCTTTGATTCACGCAAACAACGACTCTCTCAACTTTCTATTTCTTTGCGTGCTTCCATGGATTTCTTATTTGTTTAATGCAGAGAAGAAGAATTTGTGCAAACTCGGCTAGACTTTGCTGTGTTATAAGTAGCAATGATCTGAAGGAAAATGAGAAAGGAATTCATTATTTTGTGTCTGAGAAAAGAGAGAGGATTTCATTAGAAGAATTTGTGCAAAGCTCAGTGAGAGCTTTTTTGTGTTGTATGCTGCAAAGATTTGAAGGAAAACGAGAAAGGAATTCATTATTTTGTCTTTCAGAAAAGAGAAAGGATTTCATTAGAAGAATTTGTGCAAAGCTCCGAAAGAATTTATTTGTGTTGTATGTAGCAAAGATCTGAAGGAAAACGAGAAAAGAATTCATTATTTTGTGTTTCAGAAAAGAGAGGATTTCATTCTCTCGTGTCTGAAAAAACAGAAAGGATTTCATTAGAAAAATTTCTGCAAAAAGGATTTCATTTGAAGAATTTCTGCAAAGCCTCTCTTTCTCTCGTGTCTGCGAACAGAGAAAGGATTTCATTAGCAGAATTTCTGCATAAAGGAGAATTTCTGCAAAAAGGATTTCAATAGAAGAATTTGTGCAAAGCTCAGGAAGAACATCTTGTGTTAAATATAGCAAAGGTTTGAAAGAAAAAGAGAGAGAAATTCATTATTTTGTATCTGAGAAAAGAGAAAAGAATTCATTTTTTAGTGTCTGAGAAAACGTAAAGGACTTTATTCTTTTGCGTCTGTGAATTATGCCGTTTGTGAAGCTTGCCTTGCTTGTGTTCTTCTGTACGACAATATGTGAGGGTTTCTACCCGAAGAAATTCTCTTTTCCGAAAGTTTTGCCGCCCGGAATCCCTGTCCCGCCATTTTTCAACACCTCCGCGGGGCCATGGGACTGTTTCAAGAATTTAACAGACGCGCACAGAGGCGTCCAAATGAACGACATGCCTACCTTGAAGCAGTATTTTCATAGATTCGGCTACTTGTCTGCTGAAAACCTGACTGACAATTTCGACGACAATGTCGAATCGGCCGTCAAAACCTACCAGCGCAACTTCGGCCTGAACGTGACGGGGAAACTGGACGAAGAAACGGTGTCGCAGCTCATGATGCCGCGCTGCGGTCGAGAAGACGTCATCAACGGCACCTCCGTCATGTGGAGACAGAACGGCACAAACGGATTCCTTCACGCCGTCAAGCACTACACCTTCTTCCCAGGTAATCCACGATGGTCCGTTTTCAAACGGAGTCTGACGTACGCCTTCGATCCAAACAACGAAGTGACGGAGATTACAATGGCGGACATGAAAACTGTGGTCGGGCGGTCGTTCCAGCGCTGGGCCGACGTTATTCCGATAACTTTCACGGAGACTGACGATTTCAGCAACGCCGACATCAAGATCGGGTACTTCAACTACGATCATGGCGATGGCGAGGCATTTGACGGGCCTCTGGGCGTTCTGGCTCACTCCTTTTCGCCGGAAGACGGGCGATTTCATCTGGACGCGGCGGAGGCATGGACCATCGATCTGTCCAGCACTTCTTCTTCGACGGCCATTGATCTGGAGTCCATCGCCACTCATGAAATCGGGCATCTGTTAGGGCTGGGGCACACGAGCGTTCAGGGCGCCATCATGTACCCCAGTATCGCTCCCAGGGTTCGAAGGGTCGACCTCACCGAAGATGACGTGGCAGGAGTGCAGTACCTCTATGGCTCCAACCCTAACTACAACGCCTCTGCTGTTGCTACCACGCAGAAGGACACCAGCGCCGCCTCTTCACTCTATTTCTCCTCTTCCCCACTTCTCTTCCTCGCCCTGCTCTCTTTTCTTCTGCTCTGAGATCCTCATTTTCTTTGATTTTCCCTAGCCTTCTCTTTATTTGGGGATTATTTTGTTCGTGATTAGAGTTATTTGTACCATTTTACACACATATTTTGTCCTCTATATCATTCAATTCATTGATTGGGTTCCAGAAGAGCATGCGATTTGTAGATTTTTTTCTTAAAATTCAGGTTATACGTCTATTATTCATTGATTGGGTTCCAGAAGAGCTTTCGGTTTTGAGTTTTTTTGGGTTAAATTTCAGGTTTTGCGTCTATGACTCAATCGACTTTTCAGGGTATACGCCTATAATTCAATCGCCTTTTTCAGTTTGTGCATCAATAATTCAATCACGGGAAAGATGGATTATTTTGCCATTAAATCTTCGCCACCACAATAATTTTTCCATTCACTAACTGGGCCGGTCAAATCTGCTTTACCTTTTAACAATTTACAGAAAGTAAACTTTTACGGTGTCAGGTATAGCCGTAAAGACGCGTCACGCAACTAAAAGTAGAGGTGAAAAAGAAAAAATGTAAATAACTTTTTTATAAAAGTATAATGGTGTAACATCATCTATAGATGTAGATATTGTGTATATTTATATTATTTTAAAAAGTTATTATATGTATATTATTAAAATTTATTAGATCATTCATTTATATAACAAATGAGTTCTGGAATAATGCTTGTTGATTCTTATTCATAAAAATAAAGGTCAATGAACATTATTTAAAAATTATACAATTAACTTTTATATAGATAATATAATTTGAAATAAATTAGGTTATGAATATTTGTATCTATTAGAAATTTTCTTTGAGAACTTATTTTTTTAAAATGTATTATTAATCAAAGAAATTACCATTTTTTTTGGTAAGAATTCATAGAATTATATTTTAATCTACTAACATTGATGTTAGGAAGAGTTCAAGTGTATATTAACCTTAAGAATGTGAATGAGTTTATAGTCATTATTTAGACTATGTATCTTTCAAATGATAGCATAGATTTTTCATATGCATTTTGTAATGAGACACAAAAAAGAGTATTATTCTTTGTTTATTTCTTGTGCTAAGTACGTTGGTCATATTTTCATCATTTATTAAATATATCTAAAATTTTAATATTTCTTTATTATCACAATTTTATTTTATACAATTACAAGACATTTTCTATAATATAAATAATATATATAGATAAAGGTTGTCTAAGAAACCCAATTCACAATCAAATTAGAAGAATCTTTCCTTGGATTGTTCGTGAATATTAGAGAAGTTGATTCTTAAGGATATGTTTGGGTAGGATGTTGTTGTCTTTTTTTTTTTTTGTCTAAATTGAGTTGACTTTGGTAACTAGAAGAATCTTTCCTTGGATTGCTCGTGAATATTAGAGAAGTTGATTCTTAAGGATATGTTTGGGTAGGATGTTGTTGTCTATTTATTTTTTTTGCCTAAATTGAGTTGACTTTGGTAACTAGAAGAATCTTTCCTTGGATTGCTCGTGAATATTAGAGAAGTTGATTTTTAAAGGATATGTTTGGGTAGGATGTTGTTGTCTATTTTATTTTACCTGTTGGTGTTTCTTTGTTTTATGGTTGTCTTTTGGGAAGATGATTTGGAGCCCCTAATAGATTTTTGTATTGTTGATTTAGCTTTGATTAAATAAATTCTTACCTCTTCTTTACAAATAATCAAACATATTACAAGATTATATTTCTTTGTTGATTCCAATTTTAATTGTCTAAAACATTCATTTATAGTTATCAAATTCAACACACCATCTAAAGCACTATTCCTTATTTGTAAAAGCCAAAGGTATTAATTATTTAAATAATAAATTTGATTTGACAAAGGTTAGTAAATTTTAGTGAATTGCAAAAGATATCTTCTTGCACACATAATTTTTTAATCTAAGTATTAACTTATTATAAATTTTGTATAATCATAGAAAATGTAGTTGAACTCATATTTTAAATACAAATTTATTTACCTTCTATAAATAGTTATGTTGATGAAAGTCATTAAATTTTATTATTTTATCTTCTTATTGCCCCACTTTTGTTCTTCACGCTTTAAAACAAAAGTGAATACCTCGTGTTTAGAGAGAGTCATGAGTTTTGGGATAATAAATTGAAGTCTAAGTCTAGAATTTCCCTAGGATAGGCAGTCTTTATCGAATAACCCCCTCATGCTTCTTTATGCTCTTAAGCTAGGTTGGTTTTTAATCTCATCCTAGGAATGGGTAAGTTATAGTTCCTAATTTGATAAAGACTTTTATTCTTTTAGTTCTGTTGATGATATTCATATGGATGTGAAGCTTTAAAATAACATTTTTCCCCTTTGTCAGGAAATTGAAAATTGCCTTCTCCTCGGTGCGTTCCGACCCATGAAGGTAATTTTTCGTGGGATGCTAATACAGGAATCATCAAGCACCCAAACAAGGCCTGGGAATCGAGATCCTTGGATTAAGAACGAGCTGGGTCCAGAAAAGTAACTTGGCAAAGAAGTGATAATAAAATTCTCTGCTTGCAGAGTTTCCTCCTACAGAGGTTGTTTTATGAAGAAGGATAGTTGAAAGTGTATCAGAGGTTCCCGAAAGCTGAGCATTGAGATTTTGAGGAGATAAAATTGAATCCCTGCATTAGATGAAACAATCTCAGAATGGGAGAAAGTGAGTAAGAGATTTTTCTTGGAGAATTGGTTTTCAATTTCTCCTTTCTCGAAAAATCACCTTAGAAGGTCAGTTTCTGAGAAGCGATAACTTGTGAAGAAATGAGTATGAGAAACCACGGGTACCAAATAATAAGGTATGATGAAGGTAACCTACTTTGATATCTAAAAGAAATTGCTAAGGAAATGGGTTAGTTGTGGATTTTTAGAAAATCACTTCCCAGCTTCTCCACAGTCGGGTTTCTACCTTTGAAGTGAGTTTTCTGACAAAGGCCCCAAATTGAGAGAAGCGAAAAAGTAAAAATCCGCTACATCAGTAAAGTTACCATTACAACTACTTCAAATGGGTAAAAGTTATTTCCTAAGACCATTTAAATTGGATCACCTTGGACTGAGGCAAGGTGATCCAATTTTACCCTTTTTATTTATAATTATGGCAGAAGCTTTAGGGTGAGCCATCAATATGGCTAGGCTAGAGGATAGGATTTGTTGATGTTTTGTAGCTTCAGTCAGATAAACACTATGAGTCAATGCTAGTGAAGATATGTATATATATATTTAGCATATATGAGATGTGTGTGTGTGTGTGTGTGTGTGTGTGTGTGTGTGTGTGTGTGTGTGTGTGTGTGTATATATATATATATATATATATATATATATATATATATATATATATATATATATATATATATATAAAATCATAATTGTCATTATATTAATTACATAATAATGAATAGACATGTCCCATGAAGGGACATGTCTCTTCTTGGCTTATTCTCAATATAAATGTAAGAGATTGTTGCATTTGGAAAATACATACAATCAGATAGTGCTATTACATTTGCAATGATCCTAAAACCTTAACATGGCATTAGAGCCAGGTTGCAAATGTAAGAGAGTAATTTGTTGATGGTGAATGTGTGACTATCTCAAAAAATACATCTCAGTATGATGACCATATCTTACAAATGCACTGTTGGATATCGCTGAATTTTGGATATGTTGGTGATAAACAAATGTAGAAGAATCTCACTAGAGCGATTGGAGGGAAAATGTCAGGTTCAAAACTTATGACTGACTATGTAAGGGTCTATGCAAAAATCTGTAAAAGATTGAGGTTCCTTCTTTAAAAGCCTAACCACTTGAAGGGAGGACCGATCATATTGAAGCTTTTTATAGTGTATAAAACCTTTGGATACTCAAGATAGGTCATGTGAAGAATTATGGTAATGTTCAAGAATGGTGACATCATTTTGTGAATTTGCATGATATTTTTATATGGGCTTGTATACACTTAAAAATGGCTTCATTAATTAATTAAATATTTATTATTTAATTGATATTGACTTGATAAATTAATTAAATATTTATTATTTAATTAATAGTTATTTCCTCTATTTATTAAATAAATTATTCAATTTATTTACTAAATTCACTATAGTCTATTCCTCTATCCTAAGTCTTCTAATTTGTCTTATTAAAGTGATTTAATTAAATATACAATCACCTAAATATGACTAAGTCCCCTAGTCCACTTCATCTACCCACTCACTTGACACATCATCTTGGCTAAAATAAATAATTATTATTAATTATTTATTAGTAATTATCCTCACCCACACATGTCCTATTCTTAAGGGCTATGTGGCCTCATAGGACTTAGTCTCATGACCACATGTCATCCTCTCAACAACCAAGTCAAGAGACATTCCTTATTCCTAAGGGGCTTCTCAAGCCACCTCTAAGGGTCAAAGGTGACTCATGGGACACTTGTACAAAGAGTCCTCATGAGGAGAAGGTCTCTCCCTCTTTCTTTCTTTGGTCTTTGTGAGACACTTGACATGTGTCTTTCCCTTCCACCTTCTTCTCCTCCATGTCAATGTGAGAGGAACATCATCCCTATTCTTCCTCTCACATTCCAACTACATCCCCCTTTCTCTCAACGCCTTCAACCAAGTCAATCCTAGCCTTAGGATCTTCCACCTTTCATTCTCAACCGTAGGATTGTGCCGCCTAGGCCTAGATCCTCCAAAAATCTATAAAAAGAGCCTAATTTACCCTTTGAGAGCTAATAGGTATTTTGTAATAGGCATTCAAGCAATCAAGCAATCAAGCATCCAAGCATTCTAAGAGAAATCAATCCATATTATCATCATTTCATTTATATTCCATCCATTAGATTGCATAAGCTATTGTGCACTCATTTCATAAAATCTCCACACTTTGGTAGCATCTTGGGAAAAGGCTTCATTTGGAAATCTGAGAGCTTAACCTCTTCAAGAAATCAAGGCTAGGAGGACAATGGAGACAAGCTGCATGGTAGGTGAAGGTAATTGATTTAGTTTCATCATTTTATAGTTACTTTGTATTCTTCATTGTGTTGCATTAGATTGATTTATTGGCTTTCAATAGTTAATTTATCATTTCTAGTTATTAGACATCTAATTTGCATACATTTTTGGCACTAGAAGGAGGGCATCTGATGGTGAAAACCTCTCTGAGGTGCCTGACGATGGAAGGATTGACACTCTTCCCAATTATCTGTATTGAGAACAATCTGCCATTCTTATAGAACCAACCGTACCTCTTAACATTGGAACAGAAGAGTCTCCGCGCATCCTCAAAGTAGCTGCATCCTTGACAGAATTAGAGAAAGAAGCTTTTGCAAATTTTTTTAAAGAGAGACAAATCAACTTTGCTTGGTCCTATGCTGATATGCCTGGCCTGGATCCAAATCTCATTATGCATCATTTATCTATTACACCAGGTGTAAAACCAATTAAGCAGAAGCTCCGCAAGATGCACCCCCACATTATACTTATGGTTAAAGTAGAATTGAAGAAGCTCCTAGATGTTGGATTCATTCGAGCTATTGATTATGCTGAGTGGATTTCAAATATTATCCTCATCTCAAAACCAGACAAGTCTATCAGGATTTGTATTGATTTTCAAGATGTTAATAAAGCTTGTCCGAAAGATGACTTTCCTCTGCCAAATATTGACATTATTGTTGATCTGATAGCTGGGCATGAGATGTTATCATTAATGGATGGATTTTCTGGCTATAACCAAATAAAGATTGCACCAGAAGACCAAGAGAAGACTCCTTTTACTTGTCCATGGGGTACATACTGCTGGAATGTGATGCCTTTTGGCCTCAAAAATGCTGGAGCAACTTACCAAAGAGCAATGACCACAATCTTTCATGATATGATGCACACCATTATGGAAGATTATGTTGATGACATTTTAGAAAAATCCAAAGACAGAGCTGGTCATTTGAGAGTGTTGGATTGAATATTCACCCGGATGGAAAAGTATCAGATTTGACTCAATCCAAAGAAATGTGCATTCGGAGTTACATCCGGTAAACTATTAGGATACATTGTCTCAACAAAAGGAATTGAAGTAGATCCAGAAAAAGTTAAAGCAATATTGGAGATGGCTTCACCCACTAACATCAATCAGTTAAGATCCTTGCAGGGACGTCTCCAATCCATCCAAAGATTTGTTTCTCAACTAGCAGATCGAAGTCATCCCTTTCAACATTTGTTGCATAAAAATATCTTATTCCAATGTGATGATCAGTGTGAAGCAACTTTCAATAAAATCAAGCAATATGTGGCGAATCCTCCAACTTTGATGTCACCAATTCCCGGAAAGCCACTCTTGCTCTACATTTCAGCTACGACAGTTTCACTAGGTGCTCTATTGGCTCAAAAAGATCATGAAGGAAAAGAAAAAGCCATCTATTATATCAGTCGCACCCTAGTGGGATATGAGATAAATTATTCTCCTATAGAAAGAGCATGTCTAGCCATTGTTTTTGCATCACAAAAGTGGTGACATTACATGTTGTCACATTCAATCTAGCTCATTGCAAAGATTGATCCTTTAAAGTATCTATTAAGCAAAACAACATTGTCAGGCAGATTGGCTAAGTGGGTCATGCTACTTAGTGAATTTGATATTGAATATGTAGATAGGAAGGCTATCAAAGGTCAAGTGATAGCAGATCAGCTAGTAGATGCTCCATTAACGGATGACCAACCTATACATACAGAGTTTCCTGATGCACACATCTTGGCTTTATCCACACAAACATGGCAACTATACTTTGATGGATCGTATACTCAACAGGGTTCAGGAGCTGGTATTCTCTTTGTCACACCGCAAGGATACACAATTCCAAAATCTTACAAGTTGCTCTTTCCTTGCACCAACAATGTAGCAGAATATGAAGCCTTACTGATTGGGTTAAAGATGGCTTTACAATGAAAAGTAACTGAAATAAATGTCTATGGGGATTCTCAGTTGATTATAAACCAGGTTAATGATGATTATCAGACTAAAGATGATAAGTTATTACCATATAAACGTATGGTTGATGACTTCAAAAAATATTTCTCCGTCATCACTTTTGAGAAGATTCTTCGGCATGACAACAAGGCTGCTGATGCAATGGCAACGATTGCTTCTTTGTTTGATACAGAAGATACCAAGGTACATTTTGAGTTCTTGGTGGAATCCTTGACTTGTCCTACATATGATGATCCTGATACGAGTATTATATGTCATCTAATTGGACACGACTCCCCAATCTATGGAAAAATCTATTCTTATCTAAAAAATGACATCCTACCCCCTGACTTGTCCCAAAATAAAAAATGAACTTTTCTCCGCCAAGCCTCTCACTATGTCCTAATAGCTGATACCCTTTATTAGTGAGGTCTTGACGGTACTCTCCTATGATGTCTCAAGCATGATGAAGCTCAAACTGCCTTGCGAGATGTACATGAGGGTATTTGTGGGACACATTCGAGTGGTCCCTCTTTGGCTAAGAAACTCATGCGTATGGGTTATTATTGGCCTACCATGGAAACATATTCCTTTCATTTTGCTAGGGCATGTAAGAAATGTCAGATACATGGAAACCTTATTCATGCTCTAGTGCAAGAGTTACATCCTTTTACAACTATGTCATTCAGTCGGTGGGGGCTCAACCTCGTGGGTGCTATCAACCCTCCATCTTCCAACAGTCACAAATGGATTCTCACTTCTACAGAGTATTTTACTAAATGGATTGAGGCCGTTCCATTGATTACTGCCACAGGGAAACAAATATCCATGTTTATCTTAAACTATATCATTTGTAGATATGGTATACCTATGTATCTCATTACTGATCATGGGAAATAGTTTCAAAATCATGACATGGATGAACTGTGCATAAAATTCCATATCACCCATAACTATTCCACCGTATACTATCCCCAAGGAAATGGCCAAGCTGAGGCGTCAAATAAAACTATTGTTAAAGTCCTACAAAAGACTGTCAATGACACTAGCCGTGATTGGCATATCTAACTGAATCTAGCCTTATGGGCTTACTGAACCTCCATCCGTACTCCTAATGGAGCCACCCCATATTCCCTTGTTTATGGATCTGAAGCAGTCCTGCCCCTTGAGGTCAAGTTGCCTTCACTGCGTGTCACTCTCAAAGATTTGATTCTTGATGAAGACTATAGAGTTGCACGGTTGACTAAACTCCACCTCATCCTGTACCTACTCTACATGTATTGGAACCTGTACCTATACAACTGGTCCTAGTACTGGGCCAACTGGTATCTGAACTTGTGCTACTGGTACCTGTAGGGGAGCTCTTGCAGCTGGCTGTGTCGGAGGCTGTCTCCATCCCTGTCTAGTCGGGGGTGGCATCAATCCCCTCTGCCTCACACCACCTCCTCTCATCCGTGGACCAGCCCTATCCCCTCTCCTTCCATCTCCTCCATCACCATCACCACCATCTCCTCCACCATCACCTCCACCTCATCTCCCTCATCCCCTCCTATCTCATCCTCAGAGTCTTCCGCGACATCTATCTGCTGGATCTCTCTTAGGCGGTCTCATTGTCGGATCTGTCAATCATGGCACAGGGAAGTCTCTCAAATACTACTCAAGATCTGCAGTCATCCCAGGGTCTACAACTGTTTGCCTCATGGTCCATGCCTGAAATGGCATGTCCAAAAACTCCTGTCGGGCCACATCAAAAGATGCCATAGGTCCCTAATCCCATCTCTCTTGATGAGTCCTGGCGAACTCTGTCACACCTTGGGGCATGCCCTGGATCCTACCAAACTGGCGCAGAACCCGGCTGACCAACTGTCTCTCCAAAACAAAGGGCATCCACCCTATAAGCCATCGCGAATCAAAACAAAATCCCAGCTGTCACTCATCATCCCACGGCTCACAACCTAGGTAGGGTCTCCATGTCACTGTATCTAGTGTATCAAAAGTATAACGCCAGAACTCTAAATGTCCCAGTTTTGCCTAAGACAAAACTGAGGAGTATAAATGTATGTAGGGCTATCCTGTGCCCCAAAATCTAATCGCTACTAGTCTAGTCACTATAATATGCTCCCATGCCCATACATGGAGCAATGTGACCCCTGCTAATAATGATGCACCCCTATGGTACACCACCTAATGCAAATCATGATACAGATGTGCTAATAAAAACACACCCCAAGCAAATCATGTCCCATCCATCATCCGCTGTAGTGTGTGGCCCCATCCAATTGCAAATCTGTGTGACCTATGATTAGGGCATACAAATCCCCCAATTGCTCTTGCTAGAACCACTGGTAGCGGGTCATATAAATCGACCATATCCTCCCAACTGATCTCTCCATCCTCAATATCATCATCCCCAAAAATGGCTCTGCACTCCATCACTCCGCCATGTCGATCATATTGTACTAAATCTCCTGTGATAGGAAGCTAGAGGATGCGATATACATCCTCTAAAGTCACTGTCATCTCCCCTATCAAAAGATGGAAGGTACTTGTCTCTGAGTGCCATCTCTCTACTAAGGCAGTCATCATACTGTGATTCGCCTGAATCTCGAGCGTGTAGATCACGTAATACAAACCAAACACTCTGATCAGCAGTCTATCAGTCTCTGACAGCGCCGGTCTCAAATTCTGTGTGACGAGATATCTCTCTCGTGACATCCGAATATTAGTAATGTCCTCCTATACAAATCAAATAAAATCAAACTATCAGATTTCAATAAACTGATGTACAACATCTATCTATCCTATTATATCAACTACAAACATGTTCTATCACGTGTTTTAACAGATGATTTTATCAATCATCTAGTATCAAAACTGGTTAACTAGCAACCATGCTACAATGTTGCCTATCTTGACCTAATCGATCAAATTTAACCACCGACGAATCCAATTAGCTTATCGACATCTAGTTTGACCTATTCGACTTTCTAATTTGACCAAATTCTATCCATCAAATAAATGCACAGCACAGAAAAATGCATGCACCATAATCTTTCACATTTGCACAGGAAATCATGCATGCACAATTTTATTGCACATTTGCACAACAAGTCATAACCAATGCGCCAAAAGAACCAATGTGCACTTTTACACAACATTTGCACCACAAAAAAGTGATCCTAACATGCACGCGCCATTTCCCTAAATGAATGTGTAGAACTTTTGCGTTTCTATGCAAACGTTGCTATTTGTTGCGCATTCATGCGCCGCAATGGTGCATTCATCTTCCGGGTATTTTTTTTTTCTAATCTAAACCTATGATTAGATCTACCCTAACATGCTACAAATCTACTGTAAATCATTCAAAAGCATTGAATTGACAAAGAGGATTGAATCACCTACCAGCTCACCCGAATCGGGTGGTCGCTGGAAGCATCTGATCCTCTCGAAGCGGTGATCTAACAATGGAAACAACATCCCGGTGGCTCTGCTCTTCTCTCTCTTGCGCTCTGATCTCCAAATGACAAGTGTGCACAATGAGCTTATTGTGGACCCCTTAGCCCTATTTATAGCCTGTGGACCCTATGTGCTTGGTGTGTGGACCCTACCTCTCATTTTTATTCTGTTTCACGCCATTTTCACCCATCTTTTCTCCTGTTTCTTTCGTGAGATTGATTATCCAAAAATAATAATAATAATAATAAAAAATTCCAATCATCTTTTTTTTGTTAATCAATCTCTCGAGGGGGCATGCTTAGGTCATTTCAGACATTGTCTGGGGCAGGGGCAAAATACTTAAAATTTCTTTGAAACAATGTGACACGCACATTATTTCAAAGAGGGGCAAAATGTATACACTTAAAAATGGCTTCATTAATTAATTAAATATTTATTATTTAATTGATATTGACTTGATAAATTAATTAAATATTTATTATTTAATTAATAGTTATTTCCTCTATTTATTAAATAAATTATTCAATTTATTTACTAAATTCACTATAGTCTATTCCTCTATCCTAAGTCTTCTAATTTGTCTTATTAAAGTGATTTAATTAAATATACAATCACCTAAATATGACTAAGTCCCCCAGTCCACTTCATCTACCCACTCACTTGACACATCATCTTGGCTAAAATAAATAATTATTATTAATTATTTATTAGTAATTATCCTCACCCACACATGTCCTATTCTTAAGGGCTATGTGGCCTCATAGGACTTAGTCTCATGACCACATGTCCTCTCAACAACCAAGTCAAGAGACATTCCCTATTCCTAAGGGGCTTCTCAAGCCACCTCTAAGGGTCAAAGGTGACTCATGGGACACTTGTACAAAGAGTCCTCCTTTCTTTGGTCTTTGTGAGACACTTGACATGTGTCTTTCCCTTCCACCTTCTCCTCCATGTCAATGTGAGAGGAACATCATCCCTATTCTTCCTCTCACATTCCAACTACATCCCCCTTTCTCTCAACGCCTTCAACCAAGTCAATCCTAGCCTTAGGATCTTCCACCTTTCATTCTCAACCGTAGGATTGTGCCACCTAGGCCTAGATCTTCCAAAAATTTATAAAAGGAGCTTAATTTCCCCTTTGAGAGCTAATAGGTATTTTGTAATAGGCAATCAAGCATCCAAGAATCCAAGCATTCTAAGAGAAATCAATCCATATTATCATCATTTCATTTATATTCCATCCATTAGATTGCATAAGCTATTGTGCACTCATTTCATAAAATCTCCACACTTTGGTAGCATCTTGGGAAAAAGCTTCATTTGGAAATCTGAGAGCTTAACCTCTTCAAGAAATCAAGGCTAGGAGGACAATGGAGACAAGCTGCATGGTAGGTGAAGGTAATTGATTTAGTTTCATCATTTTATAGTTACTTTGTATTCTTCATTGTGTTGCATTAGATTGATTTATTGGCTTTCAATAGTTAATTTATCATTTCTAGTTATTAGACATCTAATTTGCATACAGGGCTCAACTTATAGAATGAAATACTTGAAATTTATAAAAGATAAGTAATTCAAGTTTTATTAATGCACATAATTTTTGATTTTGTAATTCATGATATACTATTGGTTAGTAAAATATTGTATGCTTCTATCATTGGTATTTTTGGTCGAGATAGTTTAGTGAGCTATTTGTAATCTCTCTCCGACATACCTTCAGGATGGAAGCACATGAAAATTGCATTCAAGGGAGAAACAACTTAATGCTTACAAACAAATTGATGATTGAGACCAGATGCATAGGGAGTCTAACATTTCAAAAGAAGACGAGGTTGTTGATACAAGAACTTGAGCTTTAGAGGGAGCAGATAGAGGATATGGTTAAATCAACTTTTGATAATCTTGGTCATATTGATCCAGAGGGAGTAGTCCATATTGAGATGGATTCTTGATGAAGGGTGCTCCCAATATTCTGTAGGACAAAGCCTTGAATCAATACTCAGATCTGCTACCTAGAACTGTTCCGAACTGCCTAAGACAACACTACAGACCTTTCTTATATAGGCAATTTCCACCGCTTGAGAAGGTTCTAGAAATTTAGCCTTTTAGGCCGACTAAACATAGAATTATTTATTTTTCACAATTATTACAATAGGGTTGACTCGAAAGAAATACAAAATATGATTTTGGGTAATCCAACTTCCGGAGGCCATAACTTTTTAATCGTAAGTCTATTTTTCTATTGTAACCACTTTTCAGAAACGCCATGATGAGATCTACAGTGCCTGACACATGCTAGCACCAGTTAGGCAGGGGTCGATCACTATCTGGAGCCTCTAAGGCCTTCAAAATTGACCTGAAAGATTTTGTACCCAAAAATCTCAATAACTTCACCAATACTGATGATGTGGCAATGAAACTCAACTGGTAGGCTGAAATGACTAGGATGAACCTCCAACTGTGAAATCAAAACATTCTGAGATTATATGACCAACTTACTAAAAATAGTAAGTTTCCATAAATAGCAGCTCTGCACAAGATAGAACTTATTGAAAAGAAAATAGAAATATTTTTGGGTGATGCAAGATTTCTCTTACACCTAGGATGCTCCTGCATCAGACACCCGGGGTAATTTGAGAAGTGACCTTGTCATGACTCAGGTTTGCAGAGGAAAACCAAGACGGTTAACCTCCTCCTTTGCTAGCCATGATGAATCTTCAACAGGTCATCCTTTTCATTTGACCAAATACTCTTCATATGTCTTGTTCCTTGTGCTTCTGCCAACATGACTATCCAGTATGTCTTCAATCTCCTTGATATCTGATCTGGTTGCTGGAATACTCCACTATGCTGTTGTAACCTCATCTTCAACACCTCCTTCATGATACTCTATCAAATCTGAAATATTAAATACTGGTGAAATATTCAGCTTAGTAGGCAACTCAACCTCATATGCATTTCCTGAATCATGCTTTTTCAGTATTGTACATGGCCCAAACTTCTTCATTTTCAACTTCTTATATGTACCAACTGGAAATCCTTCCTTCCACAAATGAACCATGACTTCATCTCCAACTTGAAATTTCTTATGCTTCCTTTTCTCATCTGCCTTAGCCTTATACTACACATTCATTTTGGTAATATGCTTCCTTACCTCCTTATGGATGTTCCTCAAGTGCTCTATAAAATCCTCAGCTTCAGCACTACTTATTTCTCCTTTATCTATTTTTCTCAACTCAGATGCATTTCTTGGACTACATCCATATACAATCTGTGGATGATGTGATGAGCTAAACTTCAAATATGTCTTCAAATCTTCACTTTCTACTAGTGTCATTCTATGTGTTGCCTTATTTGGAAAACTGACTCCTGGAATCAAGTCCATCTGATGATTGATCTTTCTTACTGGCGGTAATCCATCAGGCACATTATAGGATACAATATCTTGAAACTTATTCAATAATTCTGCAACTTCTACAAGTAAATCTTCTACTTCCTCTTTCCCAGCCTTTGGAATTAAGGTAAAACACATATGCTCATGCCTCATATCATCTGAGAAATTTTCTCTATCAACAAAAGTTATTCTTGCATTACCACATACCTTTTCTTCTGTTTCCTTCAATGGTTTTAGCTTATGTCGCACTCCATCCTTTGTTAAGGAATAGGTATTCACATGACCATCATGTACAACACATCTGTCAAACTACCAAGGTCTACCCAATAACATGTGACATGCATCCATAGATATGATATCACATAGTACCTCATCTTGGTACCCGTTGATCTTGAACTTCACTAGGCACTGTTCAGTGACCATGACCTTGTGGTCATCCTGCACCCAGGCAACCTGATATGGATGTGGATATTTCTGCCTCTTGAATTTCAACTTTGTCACCATCTCTTCTGACACCAAATTGTTAGTACTACCACTATCAATAATCACATCACAACACTTACCCTCATACTTGCACCTGGTGCGAAACAAACTCCTTCTTTGCTCAAGTTCATTTTCACCACTCAATAGGACTCTTTTGTTAATCAACATTTCTCCTCTTTCAGCATCTTCATAATGTGATGATCTGACATCTTCATCTACATATGCAACTCTAGCTTGGCCTTCATTCCTCCTATCTATCCCTCATTGGCATTGAGGACATTCAAATGCCCTATGACCTTCTTCTCCACAGTGAAAACATGTTCCACAGAAGCCTCCTCTTCCAGATTCTTGTCCTCTTCCTCTTCCTCTTTGATCTCTATTATTCTAATCATGGAAATGATTGGAATTATCTCCTCTTTGATTCTGACTGTTACTGGCCTCATCCTACTTTTTCGAGTCTTCATTTTGATCTCCATATGACCGTCCACTAGATCTTCCATCATGACCTCTTCTGCTTTGTTTGCTCTCAAACTTCTTGTTCAACTTTTCCTCTACTTTTAGGGAAAACTAGTATGCCTCTTCAATACTGTTCATTCGAACTAGATTCAATTCTTCCTAAATGCTCAGCCTTAACCCATTAAGGTAACGGGAAACTTTCTCCTTGTCAGCTTCTGCATGGCCTATTCTGATGAGGATTCAATAGAACTCCTCTGTATACTCCTGAACAGATCTTCCTGCTTGCTTCAAACTTTGCATCTTCTTCAGTAGGTCAAGCTCATAATCAATAGGAATGAACTGTCACTTCAATTTATCCACCATCCGATCCCATCTTGTGATTTTATCCTTTCCTCTTCTATTTCACTCCAATTGAATCTCTTGCCACCAGATCTTTGCATGACCTTTCAGTCTGGCCTTCACAAACTTGACCCGATCAGGATCCTCAATATCTTCATACTCAAAATATTCTTCACATTCATTGATCCAGTCGATCAATTCCTCTGGGTTAAGATTTCTAGAAAATGTCAAAACCTCAATCTTAGGTCTCTTCCCAATCTTTGAGATGGCTCAGAAAAGTCTTTCTTCTTCTTGATTCAAAACTTCAACTTCTCCTTCTTGATCTTCTTCTTCAGCTTCATCCTCGCTTTCATCTTTGACATTAAGATTCATTCCTCTGCGAATCTCCCATTGCAATGCTCGCACTTGTCTCTGTAGTTCCCTAACCTCAAGTGTTACAACACCATCTCTTCCACCACGTTCCCTTTGTGGAGGCATTTTCACGCTTCTCGCTGAAACCCTAACCACAGTTCTGGTGCAAACTGCCTCACAGTCGGTGATCTGTTTACATAGAAACTCTAACCCACGATCCTGGTGCAAACTACCTCACAATCGGCGATCTGTTTACACACTCAGGAACTCTTGCTCTGATACCACTTGATGAAGGGTGCTCCCAATATTCTATAGGACAAAGCCTCAAATCAATACCCAGATCTGCTACCCAGAACTGTCCCGAATTGCCTAAGACAACACTACAGACCTTTCTTATATAGGCAATTTCCACCGCCTGAGAAAGTTCTAGAAATTTAGCCCTTTAGGCCAACTAAACATATAATTATTTATTTTTCACAATTATTACAATAGGGTCGGCTCGAAAGAAATACAAAATATGATTTTAGGTAATCCAACTTCCGAAGGCCATAACTTTTTAATCGTAAGTCTATTTTTCTATTGTAACCACTTTTCAGAAACACCATGACGAGATCTACAATGCCTAACACACGCTATCGCCAGTCAGTCGGGGGGTCGATCGTAATCCAGAGCCTCTAAAGCCTTCAAAATTGACTTGAAAGATTTTGTACCCAAAAATCTCAATAAATTCACCAATATTGATGATGTGGCAATGAAACTCAACTAGTAGGCTGAAATGACTAGGATGAACCTCCAACTGTGAAATCAAAATATTTTGAGATCATATGACCAACTTACTAAAAATAGTAAGTTTCCATAAATAGTAGCTCTACAAAGATAACCCTTATTGAAAAGCAAACATAAATATTTTTGGGTGATGTAAGATTTCTCTTACACCCAGGATGCTCCTGCATCAATTTTCTAGTGATCAAGAATCTATAATAGTCAGAAGACTAGGAATCATGAATGCCTTTTGGGCCCTGTGTAAATCATGAGGAAGTGATGAATTCCAAATAATTATCACTTGTATTTGTAAGAGTTATTGAAAGGTGACGATCTTACAATAACTTGACCTTTTATTGTGATAGACATTGTGTGATGGCTGAAACAGATCACAATAGATGATTTCCTGCATGGTGGATTTAGTTCCTTAAATATACCATTGACCTTCTATTGTGATAGACATTGTGTGATGGCTGAAACAGATCACAATAGATGATTTCCTGCATGGTGGATTTAGTTCCTTAAACAGACCATTGAACTTCTATTATGATAGACATCGTGTGATGGCTGAAATAGATCACAATAGATTATTTCCTACATGGTGGATTCAGTTCCTTAAATAGACCATTGACCTTCTATTGTGATAGACATCATGTGATGGCTCAAACAGATCACAATAGATGTTTTCCTGCATGGTGGATTCAGTTCCTTAAACAAGCCACTGACCTTCTATTGTGATAGACATCGTGTGATGGCTAAAACAGATCACAATAGATGATACCTTGCATTACAGATACATTACCTATGAGAATTTTTGAGATATGGTGAATATCATGAGACTTGATATTCTTGGTCAGACCATATCTCTGATATCATATTGAGGTGATATCTAAAATATGTTTTTGAGCTATGGTGAATATCACGAGACTTGATATTCTTGGTTAGAACATATCTCTGATATCATATTGAGGTGATATCTAAAACATTTTTGAGTTATGGTGAATATCATGAGACTTGATATTCTTGGTCAGACCATATCTCTGATATCATATTGATGTGATATCTAAAATATTTTTGAGTTATGGTGAATATCACGAGACTTGATATTCTTGGTGATATCTTATTGAGGTGATATCTAAAATATTTGTTGAGTACTTGGTGGACATCACGAGACTTGATGTTGGTAGGCCAGTACTCTGAGTACATGGTGAATAACATGTGACTTGATATTCTATGGCTATTGCTCCTAATATCATGAGATGAAATTCTTATGAATCTATCAGTTATGGTGAATATCATGTGACTTGATACTCCTAGTCAGACCATATCTCTAATATCATGGTAAATGATATCTTTTGATCCTAATCATGTGTTTAATCTTCCCTGGCTAAGAGGGAGTGTTGATGTTTTGTAGCTTCAGTCAGATAAACACTATGAGTCAATACTAGTGAAGATATATATATATATATATATATATATATATATATATATATATATATATATATATATATATAAAATCATAATTGTCATTATATTAATTACATAATAATGAATAGACATGTCCCATGAAGGGACATGTCTCTTCTTGGCTTATTCTCAATATAAATGCAAGAGATTGTTGCATTTGGAAAACACATACAATCAGATAGTGCTATTACATTTGCAATGATCCTAAAACCTTAACAAGATTAAAGGTATAAAGATTACTAGTGTGATAGAACCAATGACGCATCAACAAGTTGTGGATGATACTATGCTTTATGGCCATAGCTCTAAGGAGGAAGCAATAGCATACAAAGATATTCTTGGACGGTATGCTTTAGCTTTTGGACAAGAAATCAATCCCGAAAAGACATAAATTTTTTTCTTTAATACTCCTTCTGCAACTAAAATGGAGATCTGTAAAATCCTCAACTTCAAATCAAGGAATCTCCCCTGCAAATATTTAGGACTTCCCTTGGAAAAAGGAATTAGAATAATGAAATTATGGAAAAATATCATAGATAAAATCAATCACAAGTTGGCTTCATTGAATGGAAGATGGCTTTCTTCGGCATTCAGAGTGACAAAGGTTCAGTCTGTTCTGTCTACACAACCCATTTTACAAACGGCTTGCATTGATCTTCCAAGTAAAAATAGGGAGGAAATTAACAAAATTCTAAGGAATTTCTTCTAGTAGGGTATAGGGGACAAGAAAAAATTCTCACTCCTTGCTTGGGATAAGGTGTGTCAACCAAAAGAGGAAGGGGGTGCCGGAATAAAAGATATAAAAATACAGAGTAAAGCCCCAGGTGCAAAACTTGTTTGGAGAATGTACAAAAACCCACATCTGAAGTGGGTTAAGATACTTACAGTGAAATATCTCTCCAATAAGGATCCCATTAATATTTTTAGAGAATTGTCTCCCCCTAAAGGCTCCAAAATTTGGAATTTTATGTTGGACTGCAGATTCATTATCCACGATAAACTTACTTGGAATCTTGGGAAAGGGGAGGAGGCCCTTTTTTGGCAAGATTATTGGGGTGGTTATAGTGCATTGGATGGTAATAAGAACCTTGTGAATGCCTATAGGTTTCTGACGATTAAATTAGGAAATAAATTCATTGACTTAGTTACCTTCACT
Organism: Chamaecyparis obtusa; assembly: GCA_027943335.1. Taxonomy (NCBI): domain Eukaryota; kingdom Viridiplantae; phylum Streptophyta; class Pinopsida; order Cupressales; family Cupressaceae; genus Chamaecyparis; species Chamaecyparis obtusa. Next base: position 27,715 of record BSBK01004132.1, read on the forward strand.
AATGAGGGAGTGGGATGGCAATGGAAGAACTGGGTAGATCTTGGTCTTCCCCAATAGATGCTCTTGCTTTGAATAGATTTTTGGAAGATAGGAAAACAACTTTAAACCTTAAAAATGATACACTGGTTTGGGATGGTAGTAAGAGAGGAGATTATTTAGTCAAGGAAGGCTATAACTTGTTGAGATTATGACTTATCAAAAACTCTGACTCTCCTTTGACAACTTTATGTTGGCATAAAAATTGTCTCCCTAAGGGTGGTTTCTTCTCTTGGCTTGTATGGCATAAGAATATTTTGATAGCTGATAAATTTGAGAAGATGTGCTATCATGGCCCAAGAAGATGCTCTTTATGCAAGAAGGATGAGTAGACTATTGATCATCTACTTCTTAGATGTCCATACTCTACTCAATGTTGGACATGGCTATGCTCACTCTATGCAAATTAGATGTCTAATAACTAGAAATGATAAATTAACTATTGAAAGCCAATAAATCAATCTAATGCAACACAATGAAGAATACAAAGTAACTATAAAATGATGAAACTAAATCAATTACCTTCACCTACCATGCAGCTTGTCTCCATTGTCCTCCTAGCCTTGATTTGTCTAAGAGGTTAAGCTCTCAGATTTCCAAATGAAGCCTTTTCCCAAGATGCTACCAAAGTGTGGAGATTTTATGAAATGAGTGCACAATAGCTTATGCAATCTAATGGATGGAATGCGAATGAAATGATGATAATATGGATTGGTTTCTCTTAGAATGCTTGATTGCTTGATTGCTTGAATGCCTATTACAAAATACCTATTAGCTCTCAAAGGGGAAATTAGGCTCCTTTTATAGATTTTTGGAGGATCTAGGCCTAGGTGGCACAATCCTACGGTTGAGAATGAAAGGTGGAAGATCCTAAAGCTAGGATTGACTTGGTTGAACGAGTTGAAAGAAAGGGGATGTAGTTGGAATGTGAGAGGAAGAATAGGGATGATGTTCCTCTCACATTGACATGGAGGAGAAGGTGGAAGGGAAAGACACATGTCAAGTGTCTCACAAAGACCAAAGAAAGAAAGAGGGAGAGACCTTTTCCTCATGAGGACTCTTTGTACAAGTGTCCCATGAGTCACCTTTGACCCTTAGAGGTGGCTTGAGAAGCCCGTTAGGAATAGGGAATGTCTCTTGACTTGGTTGTTGAGAGGACATGTGGTCATGAGACTAAATCCTATGAGGCCACATAGCCCTTAAGAATAGGACATGTGTGGGTGAGGATAATTACTAATAAATAATTAATAATAATTATTTATTTTAGCCAAGATGATGTGTCAAGTGAGTGGGTAGATGAAGTGGACTAGGGGCCTTAGTCATATTTAGGTGATTGTATATTTAATTAAATCACTTTAATAAGACAAATTAGAAGACTTAGGATAGAGGAATAGACTATAGTGAATTTAGTAAATAAATTGAATAATTTATTTAATAAATAGAGGAAATAACTATTAATTAAATAATAAATATTTAATTAATTTATCAAGTCAATATCAATTAAATAATAAATATTTAATTAATTAATGAAGCTATTTTTAAGTGTATACATTTTGCCCCTCTTTGAAATAATGTGCGTGTCACATTGTTTCAAAGAAATTTCAAGTATTTTGCCCTTGCCCTAGACAATGTCTGAAATGACCTAAGCATGCCCCCTCGAGAGATTGATTAACAAAAAAAAAGATGATTGGAATTTTTTATTATTATTATTTTTGGATCTAATACTGCCACTGAGTGGTTTTCACCATTAGATCTATTGATTATTTTTATATTTTTATGACTGAAAGGATTGGCACTCTCACCAAAGTAGGCCATGTCATTGAGTTCTATTAGAAATCCTGACTTGTGATCTCCTGGTGGTAAATGATCTTTGATTCCAAGATAGTCAATGATTGCGTCATCATTATGGAATACATCAAGTTCTGGATGATCGGGAGAATCCCAATCGATAAGTTCAGGATGTACAAGGGGCATTGGATCATTCGGGTATGTTTCAAAGGCAGAGATGGTATTGATGGAAAAATGGTCAAGGTTTATGATGGTATCAATGAGGTCTATTTCCATACTCTCATCTGAATCATCTATCGCAAGATAATGCTCACTTCCCTCACAATCGACAAGAGTAGTATTACGTGGGACCAATCCTAGTGAGTCACTCCTTGAACTCTCTCCCTCATGGTAAGGATCACTATATTGATGGACAACATTGACTCCTATATCTTCAGTACAATTAGATAATGAATCCCATTCATAATCATTAGAGTCAGAATCATCATTATTGTCAAGTCTATCAATGATTCCCTATGCTATCCTTTGTTTTTCTGGATCCACATACATACCATTCTTTCTAAATTGTAAAGCAGGAGCTTTAGATATCTCATGAAAAAGGTGTGATCTTTGCTTTTCCTTTTGGTTCTTTTGGTCCCTCTCCTTTGTATCCTAATCGTGTAGTGTCTCTTTGATAGTTTGGATTTTGCAAGATTGGTTTGATAACACCTTCTCTTTGTAACCCTATAGGTCCAACACCTTGGTATCCCATCTTTTGTAGCAAAGTATACCCTTTACCATAGACATCAGGTGATAGATATTCATGTTTGATATCCTCTTCCTTCTGTAGTGACTTAAGCAAATGATCAGCATTACGCTCAACTGCCTCTTTGGATATTGTGCCCCCACTTATAAATGTGTCATAAACAAGTGTTGAAGGGGGTTCTGATTGTTGTTTAGTGATCAAAGATCTACCATATGATCTAGGAGATAAAGGTAACTCTGTGATGCAAAGAGCTTGACCTAAAGTGTATTCTCCCATACTTCTTTCTTTTATATCTATCTTGATCCCATTTGATTTTGAAGTTGATGCTATATTACTAGGATCATTGGGTGTAGTTGTAGAAGATCCAGTACGGTTATAAGGTATCAAAGAGTCAGATGTCTTCACAGAGCTACAATACTGGAATAGATTAGTGTCTCCTTTGATATTGACTTCTTGACCATTATGAGGGAATTTCAAGCATTGATGATAGGTTGATGGTACAACTTGCATGGAATGAATCCATGGTCTTCCCAAGAGAATGTTATAAGCAAGATCCATGTCTAGGACTTGACAAGGTACATCTTTGATTATAGGACCTAATCTGATTGGTAAAACAACAGACCCCTTGGATGACTGCTCTTCCTCATCATAAGCTTTTATCATGATTTTCTTCTTGGGATCAACAACATTTTCAGAGAATCCCAATGCAAGGACTAGTTTCAATGTACAAATATTTAAGCCAGCTCCTCCATCTATTAGTACTCATTTGATTTTGTGACTCTGGACAAGGAATTTGATATGTAGGGGAGCATTATGAGGTTGGGTAATAGCCAAGTCATCATTCTCAGTGAAGGATAGGTAATGCGGGGTTGTTAAATGGCCCACCATAGCTTGAAATTGATCATGATCTAGATTTGTGGGGACTTGGGTTTCTAAGAGAGCTTTTTCAAGGATATCTTTGTGAGATGGGGATAGACGCAAAATCTCTAAGATGGATATCTGGGCAGGTGTTTTCTTGAGTTGTTCCAAAAGGTTTTATTGGTTGGAAATATTCATTGTAGACTTTGGGACATAAACAGACTTGTTGTGAGATGCATTTGGTTTAGACTGGACTCCTTGGAGAGTAACTTTGGATTGATCACGAGTAGTAACATGGATTGGTTGACTCTCTAATTTTCCTTTGATGGTAATGACATTGGCATAATACTTAGAAGGATGACATTCATAAATGTTACCAACATATCGATATGGAGTAGAATTATAATTGGCTTGATTGTCATTCTTAGTGTTAGAAGAACCTCCTTTTTCATGCTCAGGAAGTGGATCTTTGAAAGCCGTATGTGATTCATTTGAGGTATGTCCGTCAACACTAATTTTGCCACTTTCAATTAAGTCTTGAATTACATTTTTGAGCCTTTTGCAATCATTGGTTTTATGTCCTTTGCCTCTGTGAAATTCGCAATAATCATTCTCATCCCACCAAGAAGGCTTCACTCTAGGTTCAAAATCTTTCGTGTCAGGAAGCCTAATGAGTTTCTTTATGATTAACTTTCGTAATGCTGATTTGAGAGATTCCCCTAAAGGAGTAAAGTTTCTTCGAGGTGACATGAAAGGAAAACATGGTTTAGATGAATCTTTGTTGGTGTTTTGATTTTCTGATTGATTAATGTAAGTACCTTGAGTAGCATTGGCCTGACTTGTGAGATTGAGAAGGGGTTGTGTTGGTTTGACATTACGATTATCAACAATCCCATCATTGACAATGTTTTTGTTTTTATTCTAGAATTTTGATTTGTCGTTGTTATAGTTGTTGGGATTGGAATTTGAGGACTGAACATTGTCCTTGGAATAAAGTTTTATCTCACCTTTTCTGACCATGGCTTCCTCAATCTTGATACCATTTTCTATGAGCTTATTGAAGTTTGGTGGACATTGCAATTGTAACCTATAACTCATTTCTGGTGTAAGGTTATGCACAAAGATATCCATATTTTCTTGTTCAGGAATCGTTCATGGATATTTGGCAAACAATTGATGCCATCTTTGCAAAAAAGTAAGGAAGGGTTCTCCATTCTTTTGATGTGCATTGTAAAGATCAAGCATAGTGACTTCATGTTTGATGTTATATGAATAACGAGTCACAAATTTGTCAAGAAGCTCATTGAAAGATTTGATGTTTGGGGGTAGTTTGGAGAACCATTCCATAGCTTGTCCTCCTAAACTTCATGGAAATAGTCACATAAGATAAGTATCATTGTGAGCGACTTCAATACAAGCAACACAAAACTCATGAATATGGTCTTGTGGATCCTAATTCCCTTTGTATTTGTCAAATTTTGGTACCTCAAAATGAGGAGGGAATGGAATCATTGCTAAGTTCTTATCAAAAGGATAAGGACATATATCATCCAAAGAATACTTCTTAGTTGATGATCCAGTTTGGATGTCACAGATTTGTTGTTGAAGCATTTGGATTTGTTGTAGAACGGGATCTAAGATAACGTGTTTCCTTGAGTGTTTTGGGAAACATTTTGTTGTTGATTATGTTGAGAATCATTGGATTGTTGATTATTTTGAGAAGTAGTGTGTTGTTCATGGCTATGAGAAGCATTGGATTGCTGATTATTGTGAGAAGTATTGGATTGCTGATTGGGTTCCTTTGCTCCATGAGTATCTTGAGAACCCTTAGGGATTTCTTGATTGTTTGTGTGAGCTGGTTCTCTAAGATGGGAAACATCAAAATCACTTGGTAAATTAGCTCCTTGTTGAGAAAGTATGAGGAAATACATCTCTCTATCCAAGCCTAAGAGTCTTTCCATGACATGATAAAATTGAGGATCTTGTGAAGCTTCCCTAAGTTCATCATCGGTGGGTTTGTCATTGGATGTAAAAAGTGAAGTTTTCTTAGGAAGCTCTTTTGACCAAGGGTTTTCTTCGTTGCTGGTATTTCCTTCCATCTTGTCTAGGGATTCTAGATTAATGGCTTGTTTGAGTTTCTGAGATAGAGTTTGAACCATAAAATTGAGAGAATTGATTGCGGGATGAAAGATTTTTGATGAGAAGATATGGAAAGTGATTGATAGAAAAGATATTGAAACATGTTGAAAAGTGATAAGACAACTTGATAAACTCTAAGTCAATAGGAGGTATAGATCTCACTATGATATGACAAAGGGAAATCAAGAGACAATAACCTAAGTAAGTTTGGTGGTTAAGGATGATATATCTGGATATGGTAAACTCACAAAGATCAAAATCTAATAGATAAGGTAATGTTTCAACACTAAATTGAGAATTTCAAAGATTGGAAGAAAATGATTTGATGAGTTTTGATGGAATGATGAAAAGTGATGAAAATGGTCAAACTAAAGATCAGAGGTCTGTGTAACTTGACTGTTTTTCCAGAATCTTACTAAGGACGAAAATGGGTATCTAAAAAAGTGATTTTGAAAATTTCAAAGTTTGTGGAAATGCTCACTATTGTAAATGCACAGGACAAATTAATAAATGTGCAACAAAATGGGATAGATGCGCAACAAATTGTATCCGATGCGTGGAAAAATTATCAAATGCGCATAACAGTTTAATGTATGCGCAACAAATTGGTATGAATGCATAGGTTTTAGTTTCTGATTGATTTTGAACTGCAAGATTTGGAAATTTTGTCTTTTTTTCTGATGTTTTCTGGTTTTTGGAAAATGAAAAATGCATAAACACACACACATAAGACATAAATGAATTTAATCTAACTGTGCTAATATGAATGCACAAACACGCTTACAATCCTATAGTTGGCAAGGATGATATCTGCTGAATCCCCACTAGGATAATAAAATCCAGCCATGCAAATCCATAGTGGATAGCCTAGGAACTTGGAGGCACGGGCTCCTCCTTACAGTGCACTCACTTCTCAAGCACACCAAGTTTCGAATTCAATGGGTCATTACTTCCCAAAGAACTTCTATCTCTACTATGAACTGTGAGTAATGTGGGGTGTCTTCACGGGCTTGGGTGACCCCTTGAGCCAGCAAATAGAAGATTTTTGGCCACTAAACAAAATCTTTTAGTAAGGACATCCGTTCAGGTGGTTGTGATCAAGTCATTTTCCCAATTAAGGGGGCTCTCCCAATCCTTTCAAAGCAAGGCTTTCACCTCTACTAAGTAGGACTTTAACGCACCACTGGGGTACTGGAGAAGATTTTGGTTGCCACAACAAATTCACACCTATCTAATGTGAGACTAATCACACTAGCATTTTTTATATACCGGTTTGGAAGGGCTTGGCTTTAGCTTGTTACTAGTTGGTCGTTCCTTGAGGTGAGTACTGTAATACCCCAAAAATGGGCTATAGGTTCATTAACCTCATACATCAACATATCGAACAAAATTGACATCAAAATCCTAACCTAAGGCACATTTGAACATCATCGTATCCTAATTGATTATCATAAATTCTGTATCGGGGTATATTCCTAATTATCATAATTATCTTTAATTTAATGATTATTTGACGATAAATCCTATTTATCCTAAAGTTTGATTAATTGAATATTCTCAATATTTAATTAATTAGATTTAATTTTGCCACTTAATTATTTAATTGAAGTTAATTCTATTTATTCCTAAATTGTATTATTTAATTTTGACAATAAATCCAAAATCCTATGAATAATTGATTAAATTCTTATTTAATTAATTAAAGCAAGTTGTCAATTTTTAATAATATTGTAATTTTGAATAAAAGTTTGATTTAATAATTGATTAACCCATAAATCAATTATTTTATTTTTCAAAATCAGTTAAGTTGGAAATAAATCATTTTATTATTAAATTAATTCATATTAAATCATGCACAATCGAGAAAAGCAGACAACTATCAATTATCAATTAAAGCTAAACTCTATTTTGAGTTAGACTCTGCTTTTATATGTTTTTGTGAGTTAAATATCCTTTATTTAAAAATAACTCAAAAATCAACCTGAGTTATTTGAGTGATTTATGGATTTCTTCCATGCATCCTCAAAGCCCTGGATTTCTATAAATTAAGGCTTCAACTCTTCACAATCCATCTCATATTTTTGCATCCTCATGCTGTCGAATTGGAGACTGAAGAATCATCTTGGCGAATCCAAGCTATTGTGAGATCATTCTTATTTTTGAGTATTGCATATCATTTAGAATTCATCTTAGATCAATTCATTGCATATCAATTTCATCTTAGATTCTAGATTCATATCAATTTTGATCATATCATTGCATAGAAAATAAAAAAAAATAGATTAATTGCATTCATATTTCATACCAATTTTGCTTTCAAATCCTTCATTTAGGTGTCATCAAGGTCACTGATCTCGATACAATCTGAGAACATCATACTCACACCCATTAGAAGGCAGTAAATCACTTGGTTAGTTTAGCTTTCAATTCATTGCACAATTTTGATTTTAGCTAACCTCTAATGTTTTACTAAAGTGTTGTGTCTACAGATCAGGTACAAAATTCACACACATTTTTGGCACCCACCGTGGGGCCCTGAAATGGCTTTCCAATTCAATTCTATCAATTTCTATCTTTTTCTCCTCGGTTTCTATGCAAAACTATGATTTTTAATTTCTATCAGTACAATCTTCGTACGAGTTTCTGACAAAAGTGATTTCGCACTGTACCCACTATCGTACGATAGTCTATCAGATTGGGGATCATGTCGTACTATACACACTATCATTTGAAAGTTCAACTGTCATTTCACAGAACACCCAGTGTCGTATGAGTTTCTGGACTGTCGTCTGGGAGCATACCCACTATCGTACGAGTTTTGGACTGTCATCTGGTAACAAACCCACTATCGTACAAGTTTTGGCATCAGGTTTCAAATGCCATTTCATTTTTCAGGGCAGTTTGTCATATTTGGTTTTCAGATTTTGACTAATGACTAATCTTAACAATTGAAATTCTCTATTTTTTTATTGACTCCTGCTGGTTTTGATTGGAAAAAGTGCAAGAATTGCTAAAAATAGGTAAAAATCTACTAAGCACGTTGTGAGAAATTTAGGTAATCTTCTCAGCTGATAAGACTTCGATTTTGGATCTAAAACGAACATCTCATGTGTCTAGCTTGAGTGACTTTTATTGGTTTCCTATCACAGACTTCATTTGGGCTATAAAAATGAACATAGTTTGCTTTCAGCATCTTTGTTATAGATAGTAATTAGGCCCCATGAACACTATTTGTGGATCTTGAGAGAGTGGGTTTCCAGCGAAACTCTTCTCAACAAAGGATCCCTTTTAGGTGGGGAGGATACCGAGGGAGTCTTATGTTCCACTAGATCCATGTGTCTTCAACTTTTAATCGAGGCATTCTCTCTCTGGAGAGGTTGATAGATCATAAGGGGTAGACGTCATAGATCTTTGTGAGATAATCTTGGTCTTAGTGTGTCAAATTAATCTGTCTGCTTTGTTTGGGTTAAAAGTGAAAAGGCTAGGGGATTATGCTCTACTTCCTTTTTGGATAGTACCAGAAACCCAAATCCTTGAATTTGGAACTAGTCTCCATGTGGTATATTTTGTGAGTCACCTTTAGAGAGGGTTAACCATAGTGGACATTCCCTTAATTGGGTCAACCACATTGATAGAACCTCAAGCGGTAATAGCCATTTTCATCATGGTAGTGACAACCACTATATAAATGTCCTGTTGGAAGAAATCTCCATAGGTGTGGTCTCTTGTTGGGCTGTCAAATCTCCCTAGCAGATCCTGAAGATTAAGTTATCAGACTGTGTCAAAACCTCGGTGCGCCTAGATTGGAGTTTGCCCTCTTGGATCATAAAAGTTGCAGAGTCAAACCATTACTAAAAACCCTAGCGAGGCCAAATTTTCATTTTCTAGGGTATATGTGCGTTATTGTAAAACATTTTTGGAAAGAAATCTCCATAGGTGTGGTCTCTTGTTGGGCTGTCAAATCTCCCTAGCAGATCCTGAAGATTAAGTTCTCAGACTGTGTCAAAACCCCGGTGCGCCTAGATTGGAGTTTGCCCTCTTGGATCATAAAATTTGCAGAGTCAAACCATTACTAAAAACCCTAGCGAGGCCAAATTTTCATTTTCTAGGGTATATGTGCATTATTGCAAAACATTTTTGGAACATACACAATTAGCACTTCTGAGGATTAGAACGAATAAAATCACTTAATTGTTCATGCGCAAGGTTGCTTTTTCCCTTGTTCATTGTTTTCAGACATGCTTGAAATCACTTTCTTTCTATTTTGTGTGCTTGTTTATCTATCTGGTTATTGAAAATGGACAAATCTGTTACAATCCTCAAATCTGGACATTAAAATTTGCAAACAATCCGAATCTAAAAACTCAAAATTTGCAAAATCTAAAGTAAAATTCTTTTCTGGAGTCAAAAGTCATCTCAGGAGGTTAGAAAGTCATACGAGTTTCTATCAAATGTCGTTTCATTACTACCCATCTGTCGTATGGTAAAGAACCCAGTGTCGTACAAGTCTTTCTACCAGTCAAATTAAAAAAGACAAATCCTGCTAGCAACCGTCATGCGAGTTTTGCAACTATCGTACGAGCTTTTCAACTGTCATTTCATAGCATACCCACTGTCATATGAGTTTGCAGAGTGTCGTTTGGGAAAATTTTGAAAGTTGTTAGAAAATTATCAGAATTGCCAGATACTTAGCTTTTTCAGCCTATTTCCAGAATCTGTCAAACAAATCACTTTGTCAAGAACAGAGCAGCAACTAATGAGAATCCAATATTTTTTCTAAAGTGGCTTTTTGAATTTGATTTAGCCTTCTGTTTAATCGATTTGAGTCTTTATCATCTTGTGTCAAAACCTTGTCATAACTATCAATCTTCAATCAATCATCAAAATGACTAAGTGTTGTGATATCTTATCCGCTATCTTTTGGGGACCTACCCATACATCTAGGGCACAATATCCCTCATCTAAGTCATATCTATACTTCAATCAATCAAACCTTGACAAGGTTGCGTCATCTGATCATCTTGATTCAATTCATTCTTCAGTTGTCTTCATCTTATTCTCTTCGCTTCACCTAAGGTTAATGGTGGAAACTAGAGCTTCCTCTCACAAGAAATCTGGGGAAATATCTCATACTTTACCTTTGACTCACATAGGTCCAAATTTTGAGCAAATCCATGATTCTGGTATTTACGAAGATGACGGTGCTGGCAACCTTTGATTAAAAACTGGTTACATTCCTCCTTCATTAACTCACGGAGGTACCCAACAAACCCCACATCAATCTATTCTAGGGAGTCCACGAACTCCTACCATGTCTCAAGTAGGGACAAAATTTGGCTCTCAAAGAGCTCAATCTCAACATGGTGTAGATCAAGAACCCACACCTGAAAAAATTGCTCAATATCAAAACGATGATAACTTCAAAGGAATGATGAAGCATTTCTTGAAAGAAGACAAAGAAGCATACTTTTTACAATTAGCTCATCAAGGAGCTAAACTTCCTCCCAACTTTAATGTTGAAGATATCATTACACATGAGGAAGAAACTCCACTCATAGCTATGATGAAACAAATGCATGCCATGCAAGTCAAACTTAACAACCTTGAAAAAGAAAAGGAACCTAGGGAGTTCTCTGTGGAGGCCCTATGTCCTTTTCCATTTGACAAAGACTTGTACATGCCACCATTCCCAAAAAGAGTGGAGATGCCTAAGTATGATAAGTATGATGGACACTCAGATCCTCAAGATCATGTCAAAGAATTCTATACACAATCTATGGAGTTCATGCACGAACCAACCTATCTGATGTGTCTCTTCCCTCGATCTCTAGGGGGAGCAGCCATCCACTGGTTCTCTAGATTGCCTTCTACTATCAAAACTTTTGAGGAGTTGATCAAATTCTTCTATCAATAATACTCCTACAACATTCAACATCCAGTCACCATGATTGATATTTGTAATCTCAAGCAATATCTAGGGGAACCATTCTTAACATTTCTTAAGAGATGGAGGAAGAAGTTCTCTCTATATGCCAGACCTACTCCAGAAATAGAAAAATTGGAAATCTTCATCAATAACCTTGTTCTAGAAATCAATTATCCTCTACAAATGCAAGATCATACATCTTTTGATAAGATGGTGGACAATGCTATCAAAATAAAAAAAGTGCTTGTGAAAAAAGGAGAAATCACACTTCAAAAAGACAAGTATGAATCAGGATCCAGTTCTAAAGACAAGAACAAAAACTGGAACAAGAATAAAGGCATCATCACAGATGGTGTTTTTGACACTATCCATGCCCCATCAAAGGTACCAGCCTACAACCTAAGTCTTGGTTCCCAAGCCATTAAAGATTCAGAACAAAAGTCATTTGAACCATTCCAAAAGAAGCCAGAATACAAACCTTGGGATAAAAAGAGAAAGTTCACTCCTCTTGGAAAATCTTTAGAATCAGCTAAGAGAACTCTACTGGCTGATAACATCATCTCTTTGCCAGCAATCTGACAATCTGATCTAGACCTTAAGCCACATTGGTGGAAAGAAAATGAATTCTGTGATTTCCATCGAGGTAAAGGTCACAAAACTAATAACTGCTTACGGTTGAAACACACCATTCAAGATCTGATCGATAATGGAGACATCACAGTTGACAATCCTAAGAGAAATAATGATCATATAGCATTTATAGAACCATTTCCGCAACATGGTCAAGGAGTTTCAACTTCTCAGCCTAATATGGGGGCAAAAGTCAATTATGCCTACGCTAGAAATAATGCTATCATCAATATGGTTGAACCATGTCTCTCTGAAAGTTGCAATGCCATCACAATTGTATGAAGAGAAAGAGATCATTCCTTAGCTAATGCAGTTACTTGATCACAAGCTTAGGCACATCTAAAAGGACAAATCCCAAATTCATCTAATGTCCCTAAGATACCCTTCAATCTTTCATCTGCTTCCAAACAAAAGTTTGCTTCCAAATCTTCCAATCCAAAGGATACAAGGCCTACATCTTATAGCATTGTCCAACAACTCTAGCACACTAATGCCAAAATCTCTATGTTTGAGTTGCTTTGAATGTCCCTAGCTCACAGAGCCATACTAGATAAAGCTTTGCTCTGTTCCAATGTTCCTGATGAGCTTGATTTAGACAGGTTCCAGACTATGGTTGGACATCTTACATCTCTGCAATATATCTCCTTTTCAGAGGAAGATGACAACTCCTTGAGTCACCCACATAATCAGCCTGTGCATATAGAAGTCTTGATCCAAAACCATAGAGTCAAATGTGTGTTGATAGATGGGGGTGCTAGCCTAAACATTTATTCTTACAACTTGATCACACAATTGGGATTTTCAGAATTGGCTATTGATTCTAGAAAGAAAATAACTATCAAAGCCTATGATGAACAAGAAAGATCTTCTAAAGGCACCATTGTCTTACCTATCAGAGTAGGTCCAGTTATCAGAGATACCATCTGTCAAGTGCTTGATCTACCTTTGGCTTACAACATTCTTCTAGGGAGACCATGGATACATGAAATGCAAGCTATTCCTTCTACATACCATCAATGTTTGAAGTTTCCTTATGAAGGAGTAGAGGTTACTATCCCCGTAGATCTGAATACAACTTGCAATACATTGAAGGAAAGTGCTGATAAGCTTGTTCCCAATAACAGAGAATCTTCTACCGAACAACTAAATGTTGCTTCAACATCCAAAATGGAAGACATTGCTAAAGAGGTCAATATCAAAGAAAATGGGATGGGAGAATATATTATAGAGCCAGTCTTATCTTTGACATCTCTCCCTATCTCACCTATGTCTTATGGACAATCTTTGAAATAGTCCTAGCCCGAACCTAGGGAACCTCTTGAAGCATATAAAAAGAATTTTGTGGCAGAACAAGTATCCAAGCAAGAGTTTGAAGAGGATGAAGCTATGCTATCATGGCTATACAAAGATGAACCTGAATCCCACAATGTTCAAACTAGAAACTCTACAACACCACATATCCCTTCTAAGTCATACGGTCCAAGAAATAAATTGATAGCTAAGATGGGATATCTAGGTCAAGGAACTCTAGGAGTCAGAGGAAAAGGTCTTGTGGCACCTATTTCACATACGGGTAGGGAAAATAAGAATACTTATTGGCCTAGGCTTTAAGACGAAACCCTATCACCTCAAAGGTAATTGTTCTCATGTCATAGAGCAGATCACACCAGGAGAACCTCTTCTTAAGAAAGAAGAAACATAACCATCAGATAGTGATTTAGATAGCTCATAACTCATCCCCTATGAAAAATTGCCTAAAGAGATCAAAGACCTTCTTGATGATAAAGATGATCCAATCAAAAGAATTAATGTAGTAGAAACACAAGAACCTACTATCAACCAAGAGATAGTTGCAACACAAGAACTAGCTAATCTCAAAAAAAATCAAGAAGAGGGAGGTGGTAGTGATTCTGAGACAGATTCCCATGAGTATGAATTCAAATCAGAATTTGAGGGTAACCCTTCTTGGGGTATTCACCCTAACTTTACTCATGTTCTAAGATTTCCTAGAGATCCTGAATCAAAAGCTAAATCAAATTACTATGAATGGGGAGCCATTCCAGAACCAGATGAGCTTATTACAGAGAAACATGTTGATGTTATTCACCAATATGCACCTGAACCCAACGTAAGTCTAGAGTGAAATGATGAACCTATCGAGTTTGATCCACCGATGGCGGAATTGGACTCCCACAATGAAATTGAGCCTATTCACGAATTGAATGTCTTAAGTTGTAATATCACCTTTGAACTCAAGCATCAGGTTAGGACCAATGATGACAGATCCATATCCGTAAACACTATCTCCCAATCTTTCCCCACTTTGACTATCCAATATCCAGAACTTATTGATCAAACCTCCACAAATTTGAGCCATGGTGTTTACACCTTTTCCAATGACTATGCCCTTGCTTGCTACCTCAATGCAATTGAGCCTATGAGTACTTCCATCAGTGAATTGAGTGTTAGCATGATGGAGTCAGACATCAAATATCTTAGTTAGAAAAATAAAAATAAAAAGAAAAAGAAACAGAGTTCTGAGGGTGAAAACCACTTTGTGGCAGTCTCACAACCTACAAAAGTAAAAAGAAAAGATGTATCCGAAGGTGAAAACCTCTCTAAGGCACCTAAGGATGAGATATTTGATGTCCTTCCAAGTCATTTACAGGATAGATCTCCAGTTCTAATTGAGCCCACTCAATCTATCAATTTGGGTACAATAGGAGAACCACAGTTGATTCATCTAGCACAATCTTTATCAAAAGAAGAGAAGCAAAAATTTACAACATTCCTAATAGAGAAGAAGATCAACTTTGCATGGAAATATTTAGATATGCTAGGATTGGATCCTAATCTTATAATGCATCATTTATCTATAGCTCCAAATGTCAAACCTGTTAAACAAAAGTTGAGAAAGATGCATCCTCACGTTGCACTCTTGGTAAAAGCTGAATTAGAGAAGCTCCTAAAAGTTGGATTCATCTGAGTTATTGACTATGCAGAGTGGATCTCCAATATTGTACTTGTTTCTAAACCAGATGGTTTAATCAGAGTGTGCATAGACTTTAGAGATGTGAATAGAGTGTGCCCTAAGGATGATTTTCCACTACGTAACATTGATATGATAGTGGACATGACTGTGGGTTTCGAGATGTATTCCTTAATGGATGGTTTCTTTGGATATAACCAAATAAAAATTGCTCTAGAGGATCAAGAGAAAACTGCTTTCACATGTGCATGGGGTACCTTCTGTTGGAATGTCATGCCATTTGGGCTTAAAAATGCTGGTGCTACATACCAAAGAGCAATGACATCTATTTTCCATGACATGATGCATCGAACTAGGGAAGATTATGTTGATGATACTTTAGCAAAATCTATGATTAGAACTGAACATCTAAAGGACTTGAGCATGATCCTAGACATAATGGAAAAGTTTAGTCTTTGACTAAATCCTAAGAAGTGTGCTTTTGGTGTCACTTCTAGAAAGCTCTTAGGATACATAGTTTCAAAGAAGGGCATTGAAGTTGATCTAGCTAAAGTCAAGGCTATAATAGAGATGCAACCTCCCAAGAATATTAGTCAAATGAGAACCTTACAAGGGAGAGTACAATCTATCAGAAGATTCATATCACAGCTTGCTAATATATCACAACCTTTTACAAAAACATTACATAAAGGTGTGACCTTTGCATGTAATGAAGAATGTGAGAACAACTTTAACCATATCAAAAAGTATCTATCAAATCCACCTATCTTGATGCCTCCTATTCATGGGAAGCCAGTGATCTTATATGTCTCCGCTACAAATACATCATCGGGGGCATTGCTAGCACAACCTGATGAGAACAAAAAGGAAAGAGCTATATACTATATTAGTAGGACATTGGTTGCATATGAGAAGAACTATTCAATGATTGAGAAAGCTTGTCTAGCTATGATCTTTGCATCATAGAAACTGAGACATTACATGTTAGCTCATACCACACAATTGGTAGCTAAGATTGATCCCCTCAAGTACCTACTAAGCAAAGCTGCCCTCACAGGTAGATTAGCTAAATGGGTTATGCTCTTAAGTGAATTTGACATTCAATATGTGGAAAGAAAGACTATCAAAGGATAGGTTATTGCTGATCAATTAGTAGATGCACCTATGATTGATAATACACCAATACAAATGGAATTTATAGATTCCTCTATCATGAATCTTTCTTCTCGAGAATGATAGTTATTCTTTGATGGCTCCTATACACAGAATGGATCTGGAGCCGACATATTGTTCATAACTCCTCAAGGATACTCAATCCCAAAAGCATTCAGATTAAAGTTTCCTTGCACAAACAATATTGCAGAATATAAAGCCCTTTTGAATGGTATGAAAATAGCAATTGAATGGAGAGTAACAGAGCTACACATTCATGGAGACTCTCAACTTTTTATCCATCAAGTCAATGATGTGTACCAAACTAAAGACGAAAATCTCATTCCTTACAAGAGAATGGTAGATGATCTTAAGAAATATTTCATATCTATCACATTTGAGAAAATTCCTAGAATGGAGAACAAGGATGCCAATGCAATGGTAATGCTAGCTACTTTATTACAGCAACCTAAACATGAGCTATGCTACGAGCTCCTAGTGGATGCACTATCTTATCCTGCATATGATTCCCTTGAAACCTGCATGATTTGCACTGTTGTTGGTCATGATTCATCCAGATACAAAAATCTATTTTCCTATCTCCAAGACCAAATCATTCCCGATACCTTCAACCACCATGAGAAGAGATACCTTAGCTATAATGCCTCCCGATATGTCATCATTGGTCATGATCTGTACAAATGAGGTCTAGATGGTATGCTACTTAGATGTTTAGAACGGGAAGAGTCTCAACATGCATTAGAGGAAGTCCATGATGATATTTGTGGGTCACACTCGAATGGTTTAACACTAGCTCAAAAACTTATTAGGGCTGGGTACTATTGGCTTGAAATGGAGAAAGAGTCTATCAAGTTTGCTAAGAATTGTCAAAAGTGTCAAGTGCATGGCAACTTAATTCATGCTCCAGGGAGAGATCTAATTCCCTTTACTACACAATGGCCTTTTCACCAATGGGCCTTTGATCTTATAGGAGCTATACATCCTCATTCTTCTAATGGACATACCCATATAATCACAGCTATAAAATTTTTTACAAAATGGGTCGAAGCAGTCCCTTTGACACAAGCAACTGGGAAACAGATATCTATGTTCATATTGAACTATATCATATGTAGATATGGGATACCTCATTCCATAATCACAGATAACAGTGGCCAATTCAAGAACAAAGACCTAGATGATCTATGTGCCAAATTCAAGATCACACAACATTGGTCTTCTATCTACTATCCTCAAGGGAATAGACAAGTAGAGGCATCTAATAAGAATCTATTGAAAATCTTGCATCGAACAGTTCATAAAATAGGAAGAGACTAGCATCTCATGATCAATCCAGCTCTCTGGGCCTATAGAACAAGTATCAAAACACCTACTCGGGGTACACCTTTCACTTTAGTTTATGGGTCTGAAGCAGTACTACCTATTGAGGTTGAAATCCCATCACTAAGAATTAGAATGCATGGTCTAGTAATTGATGATGACTACAGAGTGTCTAGGTTGCAAGAACTTGAACTACTAGATGAACGCAGACAAGCAACATATGATCATCTCAGAGTATATCAGAAGAGAATGTCTAGAGGCTACAACAAGAAAGTCAGACACAGAGAATTCTAGGTTGGTGATCTAGTCTTGAGAGAGAATCCTAAAAATTAATCACATCGAGAATGCAAGGGGAAGTTTGAACCCAACTGGCTAGGTCCCTTTGTAATCACTTCTACTTTTGGCTCCAGTGCCTATCAACTCTCAACGAATGAAGGAGAACAGATCTGAGAACCAATCAACATTTTCCATTTGAAGAGATTCTATGCCTAAGGCATTCAGTGTATGGTAAAATGTCCTGAAAAAATCTTGAAAATCTGAAAAAGTCTTAAAAAAATGAACATCTTGGTGAAAACCTAGCAATAGGTGCCTTGATGATTCACAAAAAAAGTGAAAAATATCAAAAATATAAAAAAATGAGAAAAAGAAAAAGTGCCTTGGTGAAAACCTGGAAACAGGTGCCATGGTAGCAAAAATAGAATCTCTGCCAAGATGGTGAAAACCCGGCAAACGGGTGCCACTTGTTCAAAACACTCCATCTATCAGTGCAATCTTGGTCTTTCCCAGCTTTTAGTCTTGCTTTAGTTTGTACATATCTCCTGGTTTGTTTCCGCATTCCTATTTTCAATAAGTCAGTCTGAACACCAATCAAACTCACGCGTCAGTATCCTATCAATGTTAAAACTTGGGGGCAATCAATGTCATATCCTATGGCCTCCAATGTATCTTAGACATATCATATCTAGTCAGAGTCCTTTGAAGCTTCATATGAGTGAGTGAGTCAGTTTTGTCTCCAGAAAGGATTTTGCATCTACAACAACACAATCAACATCAAACACAAACTGAAAACAATTTATGCTTTTTCATGCTTTTATCTCCTTGTTTGCTTACTGATTTGCATTTAGATTTTTGCATATTATGTCCCTTCGAGCTCTTCGATGATGTCCTTTATAGGATTTAGAGAGTGATGACTGGGGGCATAATCTTTTCTTTGTTTTCTGCTTGTATGTGAAAATCTAACAACTTTGGAAATTCTGGATTGAAATGGTGTCCGACTGTAAGAGCCTCTATCTCGAATTGGATGGCCATGCGTACCTCGACCATTGATACCCAGAAAATTGAAGGAAGTTTGATCTAACTATTGTCTTTTTTTTGAGTGAGTTCTTTCTCCTATTGTGAAACACTATCTTATCTAAGGATGTGAATGATAAAGGGTCACTATGGGTAATTCACATTGGATTTAGAATGATCTCTTGACTGTTTGATGTGTTTACAATGCAAGGTGTATTCTGGTCATCATGACATTTATGTTTTGATGCTTATACAAATTGCTATATCAAAATGGTCATGATATTCAGGTCATCCTGGCACTTATGCCTTGGTGCTTATATCTAATCCGACATTCCAAAAACAAAATCAATATTCATATATCCATGGTTGTTGACCAGTGGGTGTTGTATTGATTCTTGCACATACAAATCGATATTCATATGTCTATGGTTTCATAGCTAGTGGGCATTATATTGATTTATCTAGTTACCTACAAGTTCAATGATGATAACAAATCGACATATGATCAGTGAGTAGGTCCTAGGTCCTAGGGTGCATTTCATTTTGCATGTTTCTTTGCATTTTTCATGTTTGCATGATCTCACAAATGTTTGGAAACACTTCAAAGCTTAAACAATTCTTCAAATCAATTCTTCACATCTAACAAGAGCTGAGTCTCACTCGAAGGTCTCTTCACCGAACCGCAAGTAGTAACCCTCCTGGGTTAAACATCCTTTTGACATAAGACTGAGTACTTGTCTTCATCAACCTGCAAAAACATATCATGTGTATCACTGCATTTACATCCCATATCATTACCATTTGTTGCATTACATTACATCCATTACATAAGCATAAATCATACATACATTTTTTCATAATCCATTACATTTTCATAACATCCATACATATGACAGAAATCATTACATTTGCATAACATCCATACATATGATAGAAATCATTGCATTGCATGGATCCATACATAAATTCTACACTACTCATAGCATAAACATCACATGATATCATCATAAATTGAAACATGACAAGTACATATGAAGTCAAAACCAACATCTCAATCTCATATATATCAAGAAAATATTGAACTAGTCAGGGGTGCACTACTGGCACAATATACAAAAGAATGAGCTCCAGAAAGCTATCAGAGTCAGAACAGTATATCAATGATAAAAAAGAACAAAGTATATCAAAATATAAGAACATGAATCAAATATTGGCATGCTCCTCAACATCTGGTGGAGGAGGGGGTGGTGCATCTAGTATCACCTCTACTCTCAATGCCCTAGCTCCCTCTGAGGCTACCATGTAATTTGAATACGTGGGTACTCTCTGCGCAGTAGGGACAACAACATAATATGCAGACACATAATACGAAGCCCATGAGGTCTGATGGGTCACCTCTGTCTATAATATCTGAACCTCTACATGAAACTCTGCATGAAGCTCTATACACTACCTATCTACCTCTAGATACCTCTCCTCCCACCTCGCACTCTGTACCTTCAGGTCCCAAACCTAAGCTTTGAGATGTCTAATAATCTCTGATGAAGTACGAGGTACACTAGGCTCATCCTCTGCTACTAGCATCTCTGTGTCCTGTGCTAGCTGTGCTGGCTACTCTGCCTACTCTGTAGTACCTGATCTACGTGCCTTACGACATCTAATCTCAGCCCCTAGATCAAAAGGATCATCTGTACCCATATCTGTACCAGCACCTACAACCTGCTCAGCTGCTAATACATCATCTGCAAAACCAACACCGCCCAAAGTGCCACTCTCACCGCTGGTCCGTCTTTGTGAACCTGTGGATGTACCTGTTGTTGAAGTAGAAGGATGAGGGGGCCTCATATGTCCTGCTGATCTCTATAGTGGAGCCATCGCTCTTAGTCTGGGTGGTGTAGGATGTACTACTTGAGGTCTGGGACTTGGTCTCATAGGAGCTCCTATCACATCCATCACCTCCTCCATGGAGGGTATCAACTCAGTGGGATCTAAGAATCTATGGATAGGGTGATCTGCAAGCCAAGATATGTATCCATTTGTGACCCCTGCATCAACAACCTATGGATGGTAGTCCTAGTCTCTACCTATGATAGTGTTGTACTCCTCTGAACATAAAGAATAAGTGAGCCTCTATGTCCATTCAAGCCCAATCTCACTAACTATATGGGCATATGCAGTATACTCCTGTAGGGCATCCTGTCTCCATCCATACTAATGCCACACTCTAGTAATGAGAAATCTCTCCAAAATAGTGGAGGACCGATCAATGAGTACCCGACTCTGAAAAAGGAAGCTATACTGCTCTCTCGTAGTGGGCCAAGCCTCTATTTGCAAGTATGGTCTCCAATGCACAAAAGTCATATCATCCAAGCATCATCTAAAATACTTAGTATGGCCCATGTAGACCTGTGTGACATAACCAGCATATGTGTATATCACTGGCTCTTGTGGCTGACGCTGTGTTTGAAAAACTGGTCTCAAAACTAGGATATGCTCGCAGGCCCATATCTGTAACACAAAAGCTCCAGAAGTGAAGCTCTTGCAATCCTGATACACAACCTCGTGCATCTCTGAAAACATATGTGCCAAAAGACACTGACCCCAAGCAAGCTTAGTGGGAGTCGTCATAAGAAGTGCTACCATCGGGGCCCATCCCATCAAGAAACCATTTTGCTGATGACCTAACATGATAAGCTCACCGATCATCCCAACAATAATGCACTCTAAGTGGTGCGTCTGACCATATCTCTGTACAAGGGTCTCCTAGGAAATGGACCCTGTCAACTGTGTGTCATCTCTGAACAGACACCTAAAGGCATGAAGACCGGTCTACCCAGTACTCACATACTCAGGATGATGACTGCTATGGAATGGAATGCGTAGTATCCTATAAATATCCTCTGGAGTCATAGTGATCTCTCTAGTCGGTAAATGAAACATCTGTGTCTTAGAATGGAATCTCTCAATCAGTGCAGTCAAAAGGCCATGGTTTACCCTACTATCAGGTAAATGGATCAAATACTCAAAACCACATGCAATAAGATGAACCCTCATAGGGTCAGGAAGTGAGACACATAATCTCTGGGTCGCTGGGTATGAATGCCAGACATAAACATCTGGATATGTGACCTATATCATACAAAAATAGGGAATTCTATCAGAAATTGGGTTCAACAATAGGCTAATAGTATAGAAATTAGACAGTTTGGTACTTCAGAAGGTAGGTTAAAAGGTCAACTATCAACATCAGCAATCAGAAAAGCAAAAATCTTGACCTAAAATAGAGTTTTGAGCTCACTGTTTTTCATACGACAGTCCAGATTGGCACCGAAAGTCATACAACACTCTACAGTAGCCCATACGACAATCCATGGTCATACGACACTAGATTCATTATCATATGAGTTTCCAAGGACCCGATGAAATGTTGTATGACTCATGGGTCCCCTTCATACGACACTGGGTGGGTCATGAAACGACAAAGCAAATACAATTCAAATGTCGTATGAGTTTGGGATGGGACTCATACGAGTTTTCATACATGCAAAATTCAAAAAAGCAAAACGTGTATGAAAAATGTCTAAAATGCTATAAAACATGAAAAATTTGAATTTTCAGAGGGGCACAGAGGTCCACATACCGGATGTCCATACTGTCGAGGTCTATCATGTCTCCGGCTGCGCTCAAATCGATGCGAACTCACAGGTACCTTTGGTTCTCACTGTTCTACCATTTTCTTGCTCAGAGGGCTCCACAAGATCTCAAAAGTCAAATGGTTGAAATGATTTGAAAATGACCCTTCCGGCCTTTATATAGCTTTTGACCTAATTTTCAAAAGTGCTCCATTTTCCATGAAAATTGCACCCCTGGCTAATTTCGATGTTCTGAATCCATTTTCAGAATCAAAATTAAAATCTGAGATCATTTATTATGTCAAAATCGTGATTTAAAATTTTGGGCCCAAGATGGTCTACTACTTGCATATTCGACCTACAATCATCACAAAAATCTATAATTCAACTTAACTGATTATCTTACATCAAACTATCAAAATTTCAACTTGGTCAACTATGGTCACCTCATAGTTTCACCTAGTCAAACTCAGTCTTTTAGACCTCCAAACGATGTAGAACGCGTTCTTGAACATGTTTAACCACTTCTCAAATCAATTAACATGCTTCTAAACCATTTAACGCTGACTTTTCTTGTCAGATTTCAATTTTAATCCCGAAGGGGGCATGGTATTGCATATCATTCAAAGTCTATAATCTAAATTTGAAATCATATCTTTCCTTAGTAATCAAGACAACAACCATGTCTAGTTGCTGATTCATCAAAAAGTCCTCGTCGCTTGGGGCATATCAATCATCGCTTGGGGCATATCAGATTCATCGAGATCCATATCAATCTGGTATTCTCCTAATCTTGTAAACTGTATCAATTTTTTGCAACTATCGGTTCAATTGTGTTATTTCCTTGGTTCTTCGGTAACTGAAGGGTTCAGATGTGATACCTATGTGATTCTTCTAAGGACAATCGAGTTTGGAATCGGTCACTCACTTCTTCGCAATCATAAGGTTCAGAATCAGGTGTTTTGATGCTTTTGTTTCATTGGTTCATCGCTGTTATAGTTAACATTATCTTTGGTCATTCAGGACCTATTATCTTCATATCAAATCTTTCAATTAGCTTCTATCTCATATCATCATATCTTTCAAATCAGTTTCATATCTTTATCATACACAGACTGTCTTTGAACCACTACGCTTCGCACAGTAATTCAAAGAGGGGCAAAATGTAATACCCCAAAAATGGGCTATAGGTTCATTAACCTCATCCATCAACATATTGAACAAAATCGACATCAAAGTCCTAACCTAAGGCACATCTAAACATCATCGAATCCTAATTGATTATCATAAATTCTGTATCAGGGAATATTCTTAATTATCATAATTATCTTTAATTTAATGATTATTTGGCGATAAATCCTATTTATCCTAAAGTTTGATTAATTGAATATTCTCAATATTTAATTAATTAGATTTAATTCTGCCACTTAATTATTTAATTGAAGTTAATTCTATTTATTCCTAAATTGTGTTATTTAATTTTTACAATAAATCCAAAATCCTATGAATAATTGATTAAATGCTTATTTAATTAATTAAAGCAAGTTGTCAATTTTTAATAATATTGTAATTTTGAATAAAAGTTTGATTTAATAATTGATTAACCCATAAATCAATTGTTTTATTTTTCAAAATCAGTTAAGTTGGAAATAAATCACTTTATTATTAAATTAATTTATATTAAATCATGCACAATCGAGAAAAGCAGACAACTATCAATTATCAATTAAAGCTAAACTCTATTTTGAGTTAGACTATGCTTTTGCATGTTTTTGTGAGTTAAATATCCTTTATTTAAAAATAACTTAAAAATCAACCTAAGTTATTTAAGTGATTTATGACTTTCTTCCATGCATCCTCAAAGCTCTGGATTTCTATAAATTAAGGCTTCAACTCTTCACAATCCATCTCATATTTTTGCATCCTCACGTTGTCGAATTGGAGACTGAAGAATCATCTTTGCGAATCCAAGCTATTGTGAGATCATTCTTGTTTTTGAGTATTGTATATCATTTAGAATTCATCTTAGATCAATTCATTGCATATCAATTTCATCTTAGATTCTAGATTCGTATCAGTTTTGATCATATCATTGCATATAAAATAAAAAAAATAGATTAATTGCATTCATATTTCATACCAATTTTGCTTTCAAATCCTTCATTTAGGTGTCGTCAAGGTCACTGATCTCGATACAATCTGAGAACATCATACTCGCACCCATTAGAAGGCAGTAAATCACTTGGTTAGTTTAGCTTTCAATTCATTGCACAATTTTGATTTTAGCTAACCTCTAATGTTTTACTGAAGTGTTGTGTCTATAGATCAGGTACAAAATTCACACACACAAGTACTTCTTTTCCCACCAAAGACCACCCTCTAAAAATTATAATAGTTTCTCTTACACCCAAGGTCCACGAATGGCGAGGGGAGAGGATATGTTGTTATAGTTTTGGGATTACAAATAGCTTATTAAGAAAAACATGATAGACACTTGATTCTATGCTAAAGAAGACACACAAAGAAAAAACATGTCTTATTTTAAGCCCAAACAAGATTGTAGTTTATTTTGCAAACCCCTTGGCAATCTGCAATCAAACTGTTAGAATTTTTTTTTAGCAATGGGGTCTTCAAGATTACGTCCTGCAAAAATAGCCTAAATACTACCAAAATGAACAGACACTTGTTAAAATGTTAGCTAAAAAAATCTAAACAACTGTAAAACTGAAGTCTACCATAGCAAATGACAAATGCGCAGAACAG
This sequence comes from Chamaecyparis obtusa, assembly GCA_027943335.1. Taxonomy (NCBI): domain Eukaryota; kingdom Viridiplantae; phylum Streptophyta; class Pinopsida; order Cupressales; family Cupressaceae; genus Chamaecyparis; species Chamaecyparis obtusa. The sequence continues at coordinate 53,004 of BSBK01004132.1, forward strand.
TGAACTAAATGTGCATAAATGGTTGATAAATGCGCATAAAATATTGTTGCGCAACACAGAGATACTAATGTGCAGTGAGATGATGTATATGCGCAACATAAAAATATGTATGCACAAAATAGTTTAACAAATGTGCAGAAATATGACAGAAAGTGAAAATGCAGAAAGAGAAATAGTGACTGTGGTGTCAGAAAATGGATGTGTAGTAGAAATGAACGGATGCACAGGAATCATGTATGAATGCACAGAAAGAATTTGTAGAAAAACCTGCACATGGAAAACTAAAAACTGAAAGTGAAAAACCCGGTTGGGCCCTCCTTCTAGTGCCAAAAATGTATGCAAATTAGATGTCTAATAACTAGAAATGATAAATTAACTATTGAAATCCAATAAATCAATCTAATGCAACACAATGAAGAATACAAAGTAACTATAAAATGATGAAACTAAATCAATTACCTTCACCTACCATGCAACTTGTCTCCATTGTCCTCCTAGCCTTGATTTCTTGAAGAGGTTAAGCTCTTAGATTTCCAAATGAAGCCTTTTCCCAAGATGCTACCAAAGTGTGGAGATTTTATGAAATGAGTGCACAATAGCTTATGCAATCTAATGGATGGAATGCAAATGAAATGATGATAATATGGATTGATTTCTCTTAGAATGCTTGGATGCTTGGATGCTTGATTTCTTGATTGCTTGAATGCCTATTACAAAATACCTATTAGCTCTCAAAGGGGAAATTAGGCTCCTTTTATAGATTTTTGGAAGATCTAGGCCTAGGTGGCACAATCCTACAGTTGAAAATGAAAGGTGGAAGATCCTAAGGCTAGGATTGACTTGGTTGAAGGCGTTGAGAGAAAGGGGGATGTAGTTGGAATGTGAGAGGAAGAATAGGGATGATGTTCCTCTCACATTGACATGGAGGAGAAGAAGGTGGAAGGGAAAGACACATGTCAAGTGTCTCACAAAGACCAAAGAAAGAAAGAGGGAGAGACCTTTTCCTCATGAGGACTCTTTGTACAAGTGTCCCATGAGTCACCTTTGACCCTTAGAGGTGGCTTGAGAAGCCCCTTAGGAATAGGGAATGTCTCTTGACTTGGTTGTTGAGAGGACATGTGGTCATGAGACTAAGTTCTATGAGGCCACATAGCCCTTAAGAATAGGACATGTGTGGGTGAGGATAATTACTAATAAATAATTAATAATAATTATTTATTTTAGCCAAGATGATGTGTCAAGTGAGTGGGTAGATGAAGTGGACTAGGGGACTTAGTCATATTTAGGTGATTGTATATTTAATTAAATCACTTTAATAAGACAAATTAGAAGACTTAGGATAGAGGAATAGACTATAGTGAATTTAGTAAATAAATTGAATAATTTATTTAATAAATAGAGGAAATAACTATTAATTAAATAATAAATATTTAATTAATTAATGAAGCCATTTTTAAGTGTATACACTCACAACTTGGGTGGGTATCAGTGCTTCCAAACAATATAACTGATTTACTAAACTCTTAGCCCTTCCTTAGATGATGAAACATTTATGGCTCACTATGGATTGCTGCCCCTTCAATCAGTTTATGGGAAATATGGAAAGAACGAAATAGGAGGATTTTTCAGGAAAATAAATTGGATATAAGCCAACTTATTAATAAAATTGAAGCCTCTATCGTATAATTAACAAATAATCATAACATGAACAAGGTTAAAAAGGAAATGAAAATGTCACACTGGGACGAGAAGATGAGAGGGAAGTGGCATGGTCTTGTTATCCCTCCTTTTATTGGAAATGGAGGTTCAATAACAAAAAAGAAGAGAGACGATTGTAAATGGACACCACCAAAAGAAGGCTGGCTAAAATTAAAATTTGATGGTGCTTCTAGAGGTAACCCAGGCTTGATTGGCATAGGGTGTACCATCCACAATAAGGAAGGTAAGGAGGTGGAAAAATTAGCTAAATACACAAGAAATGAGACTAATAATGGGGCAGAATTACATGCTCTAGTAGAAGGACTATTATTATGTAGACATTTAGGATGCAAGAAATTAGAAATTGAAGGTGACTCAGCTCTTATCATCAATTCCTTAAGAAAAGGCTCTCTCCTTAACTGGAGATTAGATGCTATGTTGGCTAGAGCTATTTCTCTTTGCAAAGACTTTGATAAAATAACAATTAACCACATTTATAGAGAAGGGAATAAAAGAGTGGATGAACTAGCTAATCAAGGAATAGAAGATTTTCTCATAAGTTAGTCATGTTCCATCAAAATTTACAATGAATCATTTCATTAATCAAGAAAAGCATGTGTAAACTACCTTAATCAAATTCATTTTCCTTCATTAAGAATGCAGAGTAATCATTTCATCCAATTAAAATCAAAGTCTAAAACATAGGATAGACGTTCCATTTGTCTTCTTTAGGAAAATTTAAAACAATATAGTATATAGGAGTTAAAAATAAAGATTGAAAAATAGAACATACAAAGCTAGAACTTATTCTATTATGCTCGGGAAATCTCTTTGTGAGGTCTACCTTCTTCCCCAGTCTATACTGTTTTAAGTTATCAGTCCATGGCAGAGAGCACTCGTGTCATGTTTTCATCCCTCAAGATGATCACTTGATCATTCCTTACTACTCATATGAGGTGGTCATCCTTTAGTTTCTTGATTTGTTGGGAGATAGCCTGGACACCATGGGTGGCTATAGCAAGTTGCACATTAAGAGCCATTAGTTTAGCAATACTCCCACTCTGATAGTTCATAGGTTTGATAATGTTGTCTATACCTAGCTGATACCTTTCTTCATACCCTCAATATTGATTATCTTGTCACTAGTGCCATGTTGAGAATTGCATCCCATCTTGGGAAAATACTTCTCCATATGCATAATGCCTACTTGAAGGGTTTCAACCATGTGATCTAACTGATCGTAGACTTTCGTTATGGTGTCCCTCTTGAATGAAAGTAAATAATTCCACCTCTGAAGGGGTGCATCTATTGTCTCCATCATCTTTAATGTGATGACATCCTCTATCTTCATCTTCATCAACTCCTCTATCGAAGATTGGAGGCTCTCTATTATGTATTCTCTTCACTGAGATGCATAATATCATTCCTCACAACATCCTTAAGATGCACATAGACCTTATAATATTCCCCAAGGAATTCAATTAGAGGGAGCCCCCTGGTCTTTAGATTGTATCCAATCCCTGCCTATTTGTCCTAGATGGCGATCCTCATGTAACTGTGTGATTACCTCCTGACTTGTATAAGATAAAGGATTAAATGTCTCATTGGATGGATGTATAGATTGTGAGGAAAAAGGGGTTAAGGCTTTTCTAATATATTATGTAAGATGAGCTATAGTGGACTTGAGCTTAGCCTTGTCCCCCTTTAGGTTGTCCAATCTCTCCCTTACCTCTTGATGTGTAAACTCCCACATATCTATTGAACTATCATGGTGAGAGAGACCTATATCTATCTCACTCACCTCATAATTAACAATTGTTTTAGGAGAGGCATCTTCCTGCATTATTTCTTGGGAAATCTCCAATTGGACATGCCCTGTCCCTGGTTCCTTCCCCAATGAAGACAGTACATGGTCTTTCTTTTTCCTTTTCTCACTGTAGGGCCCTCATGATCTGAGTGATCAAGTCACTCAGAGGCATCCTATCCTCTTCTCTTTTCCTCTTTTTTTGATTATTTTCTCTATCCATGATGGGGTGGATAGAACTCCCGAAGTGCTGGCCAGAATCTCTATATCAAACAACCTCATCACTATGGGAGGAGTCTACACAGTTGAGGATGGGGTAGAGAATCGAGGTACCTACAGCTCCCCTCTTAATTTCATGGTGAATGCATAATTTACTCTTTGGAAACTCCTGTTACTATTATGCATTTGGAGACATGCATAGTAATCATAAACTTGTATATCCTCCTCATACTCTTCTAAAACTTGGGAGGTCAGGCTAGCTACAAACATAGGCTAAGGCACAAATGATATAGGAAGACATATGAAAGGAAGACGTTCTTTTAGCAATATTGAGCATTTCGATTAACCTATCACTCAAGAGCTGAGCCCAATCAATATGTCTTCTCTCGGCATTGATGATCTGAATGATGTAAAACCATCACTCCTCAAATTTAGGGCCCTCTCATTTCCCTGTAATGATGCAACAACACTAAGATATCCATGATCTCTCTTTTCAGATTGATCCCATATAATATCTTTGGAAGTTTGGAGTTAGGGGCCCTCTTGGTTCTAAACCAATTGGATGATATATCACCTCTCCATCTAGATTTATTCTCATTAAAATATGAGGTAGACATTGCAAAATCCCAGTCAGTATATTTTGCTCGAGTTGGAAGGAAAAATTATGCATTAACTGTCTATCTAAGGTTACAACAACCTCATTATTTGAATTCCTTATCAGCTGACTTATGGGGTCAAATCGAGCTATGCACTCCATTATCAGTTTGGGGGCTTGCATGGCAACTAGAAACCCTACTACTTGGATTAACCCAATCTCAACCAACTTCTGTGTAATGGGTTGCAAGGGTGGGATATGCACCCGTTGATACAAATCTTCCAAATTATAAAAACTCAACTGGAACTGCTGATATCTTTCCAATCACTACTTGCATCTCTCAGATGATCATAGTTGTGATAGTTCAGGGCCATTTTTAATATAGGTGAAGCTTTATAGTTCTATAGTCTCTTTCTGTAGTTGAACAACTCTAAGATTCAGTTGGAGGCTTTCCCTCACCTTTATCAACTATGTCACCTTTGGGTGGCAGAATGGATTGATTGGTGTGGCAGGATGGATTGCCCTCCTGCGGGGTGGACCCTTCTATCTTGAGGGGAAAGATCTGGGGTAAGGACAAAGGTTTTCAACCAAGATAGGAAGGCCTTTTTAAATTTCATCAAAATTCTATCACTAGGTCCTATTTTTCATAAGTTTTACATAACTTATTACCGAGAATTCCATTTAGTTTTTGGTAAGCGGGGTTATTCCCGGAACCATAACCAAAGAGGCATATCTAAACTATAATTTTGATCTATTTCATGAATTACAGTTTTATAGTAACTGCATTATAGATACCATCAACAGGAAAGGAAAGTAAGAATAACCCTTAGTAGAAGTATGTGGTATTAATCTAGACTCAGATATTGTAGGAATTAATAGAAGTACTATATTTCATAAAAGATTGCATTCCTTTTAACGAGGAATATTGTAATTTAGTAATACTCTGCTTAGGTAGATTATTATGACTTTTTGGTTCAAGAAAATAGGAATAGCATTGATAACATTTCATTATGAGTTGCATAAGTAAATTATATGGGAAATGCATGTAACTGTTGTATGATCAAATATTTTGGAGTTTTATTTTAACTAAAATTCAAGATATTATAGATCACTAATGAACTAGGTAGATATAGTTGTATGCTATAAGTGATGTCTTTGTAGGTTCATGATAAAAGGTTATTTAGAAAGATGTAATGGACAAGGAATGAAATGTAAGACTTCCCAAAATGAAGAGCAGTGTGAAAGAGGGTTCAAAATTCCAAAAGAATTCTATGTAATAGTTAAGGTTAGCAAGGATGTGGATTACCTCTTGTGAGGGGTCAAATTTTAAAAGGAGGAATGCCTCCTTCTATTCTATTTTGCAATTTAGAATATAAGAAATATTCTGGACCTTGGTCCCGGGCTAGACTAGAGGTTTTCTTCTCCGTTCTTTCCTACCAGTTCCCACAGTGAACGGAAACAATGTATCTTCACAAATTTTTAAATACAAAAAACCATGGCATAGGCCTTTCACTGATAAAAAAAAATAAAAATTCATATATAATGTGTACCCCAAAAATCTTGTAGGGAAAAATGCAATATGAAGGAAGCCTTCGAAAAAAGGGGTTTTATAACACCAAACCAATTCAACCAATCATATTTGAGATAAGTAATTTGTATAAAATATGAAATTAATAAAAAAATATCTTAACTTTAGAAATATTCTAATTACGAAAAAATAGTTTCTTATGATTGGTGCAAAACAATTCACTAATTGTGCACATGTGAATGTAATAGTATATTGGCTATGACAATTACAATAATATAGCAAACCTTAAGGGAAAATATTATCTTTTAGCTAAATTGAATTCTGGCCAATATAGCAACTATCATGAGGAAATGTAAATTATTCTTAAAAAGTTTTGATATCTAAAAGAAATTGCTAAGGAAATGGGTCAGTTGCAGATTTTTAGAAAATCACTTCTCAGCTTCTCCACAGTCGGGTTTCTACCTTCGAAGTGAGTTTTCCAACAAAGGCCCCAAATTGAGAGAAGCAGAAAAGTAAAAATCTGCTGTGTCAGTAAAGTTACCATTACAACTACTTCAAATGGGTAAAAGTGATTTCCTAAGACTGTTAATAAGATGCATTTAATTCAAATTTTAATGTTAGAACGTCAACATATTTCCTATGAATATTTCTATCTATTAGAAATTTTCTTTGAGAACTTATTTTTTAAAATACATAATTCATCAAAGAAATTACCATTTTTTTGGGTAAGAATTCAAAGAATTATATTTTAATGTACTAACATTGATGTTAGGAAGAGTTCAAGTGTATATTAACCTTAAGAATGTGAATGAATTTATAGTCATTATTTAGACTATGCATCTTTCAAATGATAGCATAGATTTTTCATATATGTATTTTGCAATGAGACACATAAAAAAGAGTATTATTCTTTGTTTATTTCTTGTGCTAAGCATGTTTGTCATATTTTCATCATTTATTAAATATATCTCAAATTTTCATATTTCTTTATTATCACAATCTCATTTTAGACAATTACAAGGTGTTTTCTATAATATAAATAATATATATAGATAAAGGTTGACTAAGAAACCCAATTCACAATCAAATTAGAAGAATCTTTCCTTGGATTGCCGGTGAATATTAGAGAAGTTGATTCTTAAGGATATGTTTGGGTAGGATGTTGTTGTCTATTTTTTTTTCCTAAATTGAGTTGACTTTGGTAACTAGAAGAATCTTTCCTTGGATTGCTGGTGAATATTAGAGAAGTTGATTCTTAAGGATATGTTTGGGTAGGATGTTGTTGTCTATTTATTTTTTTGCCTAAATTGAGTTGACTTTGGTAACTAGAAGAATCTTTCCTTGGATTGCTCATGAATATTAGAGAAGTTGATTCTTAAAGGATATGTTTGGGTAGGATGTTGTCTATTTTTTTTTGCCTATTGGTATTTCTTTGTTTTATGGTTGTCTATTGGGAAGATGATTTGGAGCCCCTAATAGATTTTTGTATTGTTGATTTAGCTTTGATTAAATAAATTCTTACCTCTTCTTTAAAAATAATCAAACATATTAAAAGATCATATTTTTTTGTTGATTCCAATTTTAATTTTCTAAAACATTCATTTATAGTTATCAAATTCAACACACCATCTAAAGCACTATTCCTTATTTTGTAAAAGCCAAAGGTATTAATTATTTAAATAACAAATTTGATTTGACAAAGGTTAGTAAATTTTAGTGAATTGCAAAAGATATCTTCTTGCACAAATATAATTTTTTTAATCTAAGTAATAAATTATTATAAATTTTGTATAATCATAGAAAATGTAGTTGAAAATAGAGCTGCAAAGGTGAGAAGTTCTGCAAATTTCCAATTTTTTCTTATTTGGCTGCCACATGGAATGCCACATAGGTAGTTTCAGTCGAACCAAGTTCGACCGAACCCCCTGCATATATATGCACTAATTCTTCATTGATCTAACATATTTCACTTATATTTACTCATTTTTCTTGTTCGACCGGACCTGTTTCGATCGAAACATGTTTGCCATATCAACGCCATTTGGTGTCATGTATGTGCCACACACATTTGGTCATATAGTGTTCGAATGAACCATGTTTGATTGAAAGTACCTTTGGCTGAAACTCATTGATTTTTCTCTACTACGACACAACTTTGTACTTTTACCCTACTATACATAATTTTTTTTGTAGCTTTACATTTCAACATTTGCATGGAATTCAAAAATTCTCATATTACAACTCACCTCATCACCTCATCTAACTTTACATTTTTGAAATTTTAAGAAGTAGTTGGAGTGATCAATCAACGTTACAAAATTATATCTTGTGCCAAACAAGGATGGTGTGGTGACTATATGATAATTCCCATTTCATTTTTCCTAAGGATAGTGCAATTTGATTGAGGACTTCGCCATCAAGTGGAGATGAAATTTATTACATGTGGGATACAAAACCACTCCAATCATTTGAGATAGATCCTTTTTTGTTTCATAAAATTCCTCTTTCTCTATTGTGTCATTGATTTATTTTTGGGTGTATGAATTGCTTAAGGATTTAGTAGTTTTCAACGTGGAGGAGTAAAGATTAAAATATATAAAATAGTTATTTCTTGATCATTATATGCATTTTGATTAAAGCTCATAGGTATAAATGACATAAAATAAATGATTAAGATATTTACAATTTTCTTTTATGCTTCCACATTTTGTATGCATGTCTATTAAATCCATTGTCTATATTTTGTGTAATCACCGTCTTCCCAAAATGATAGCAAATGTAGAGTTGATTCCTTTTGTCTATATGTTTAGCTCATATCCAAAGTTTTTTTTGAAATACCGAGTTTGTCTTTTTGACAATTTCTCATAGTTTATATTTTCATGTTGCTGATGATTTTAATAAGAGTTTCTTTTTAGCTTTTAGTCTAACCTTTTTTGAATGAAAATTAATGGTATGTATCATTCTATTTTAAACCAGAGCTTTAGAAAATAGATTTAGGTTGCCTAGAACATCACATTGTTCACAATAATAAATATAAAACCATTTCAATTTAATTTATAAGTAACAACTCCCTAGATTGTTAAGCTTATTCTTGATTTGGTGAATGTTGGAGATTGTGATTTTGCACTTTATTGTTAGGGTTAGAAAGAAATATACATCTTATATTATTTTTATAGAAATATTATACATGGTTGAGTTTCTCACTTGTGTTATAATGCTTGATGCATTAGTGTTACATGAATTTTATGCCATTGTATTATGTTCTGACAGCTCAAAAACATATATGTGCAATATGACATTTGATGTCATATTTATATCACATTTTAAATTTTTTTTCATTATTATGCTTGATGATTTTGAAAAATTGAAACTAAATATGTGATGATTTTTTTTTTCACTCACTAACTAAAGATGCAAGAGATTGGTATAGAAGTTTACCAAATGCAAGCATTGACTTTTGCAAAGAAATTAATAGGATATTCAAAGAGCAATATGGAGACAAAATATAACCAATATTGTTACCAATGAATTATACTGGTTTTTGTTTCAACTGTCTCTATAATATCGTACTAAATATATTTTAAAATATAAAGGAAAAGTTTCATTGGTTTTTGGCTCTACGATATTTTCATGGTATATGTCACATTCTCTCCATATTTTGAAGTAAATGATTAAATTGCTTTGAATAGGATATACATATTTGGGTGAAATATTAGGAATCTAGAAGGAGAACTAAGATAGAGTACATAATTAGGGGTGTATTACTTGCTTTCTTAAGTTGACCCAACAACTCTAGATAAGGAGAACTAAAATATAATACATAATCAGGAATTCTTCTCTATCAAATAAAATCATACTTAAATGAACATAAATCATAAATTTCCTTTCAATATGATTTTTCTTTGTTTAATGTTGATGTATGATATTAAGATCAACAATGCATATCTTACAAGAGTTGAGCTAGATTTTTGTATATTTAATTTTTATTTGTCTAATTGAGTCAGAATAATTCTATTTCATAATACCCAAATTGTTAAATGAGCATCATTAGGTATTGTTTAGGGATCACCCTCCTTGTTCTTACATAACCAAAAGTGTAGATGAAATAATCCTTTTAGGTTGCTTTTTGTTCATTGGCAAGGACTTGAGGTTCTTGAGAATAATAAACTAGGAATTCTTTAGAAAATCTCTAGAGTTTATGACCCCAAGAAGTTTGTGAAAAATACAACTTGTTGATAACTTGAAATCTTCCTTTGGTCTTCACACTTTTAATGGTTTTGTAAATTCAGTAAAAATCATTTTTTGACAAATTGAACCCATCCCTTTGCCTTGTGGCACTTTTAGTCATTTTACAAACTTGTGAACTTTTTAAAAAATAGAACTCTTGACACAAAATTTATTTCTCTTCATTAACTTAAGAAATTGAAAGATAACTTCTAGACATAATATTTTAAAGGTTTGTACTCTTCACAATTAGATCTAGATCCATAAGATTATTTCATATTTTTCATACATTAACCCACCAAAATTAGGGAATGGGCTAATAGTACCTATAATTGGAAATAATTAGAAAGGGGACATTAGGTTTCATGCCACATTTTTTTTTCATTTGATGTGGTAAGTTTTTGATTAAGGATAAATGGGTTTTGATGGGGGCTTGAAACCCAATAACAACTAGATTTTGAGAGGATATAGGAACCACCCAAAAAAACACCTACAAGAGATATTACATTATAGATCAACAACTAACCAACAAAATCGAAGCAACACCCTCAAAAGATATGAATATATAAAGAACCAGCTAAAAATCTATAGGCCTAAGCCTAACAAGTCAAAGACTAGGGTTTTCCAAGGCTTCCTTAACCTTAATTACAACAAACCATGGGTTTTACTAGACACCCATAACCTAAAAGGATCATGGGGTTAATGTAGGACCATGGAGGGCCAAAAAGTGGTGATGTGAAAAAAACATTTTTCATCCTCCTAAAAAAGAAAAAATCCATGTTGACTTTTTGCTAGGCCTAGGTGTCAATCCACCTGGACAAAGAAAACACCTAAGTAAAGTTAGTATACGATATCAAATACGAATGACAAAAACTATTAGTGTCCAATATCATATACTTTATTCAATATATATATATATATATATATATATATATATATATATATATATATATATATATATATATATATATATATATATATATATATATATATATATATATTTGAAATTGTCTACATAGTTTTTTTAAGATTTATTTTATTTATATGAATTTTCATTTTAATCAGGTATGTTAGATAATACAAATAATCTTGACCCTAGAAACCCACTCCCCGATAATCCACAACTTGATAACCCACAACCTGGAGACCAACAACCTCAAAACCCTCCAATGATAAACCCTTGACCATTACAAGACCTTATGGGAGATAATTTGAACCAATTGAGGAGGATTAGAGATGTTTATAATAGGATCCCTATGTTAGTCCCCATGTTTGGAACTGTATATTCTATCATACAGTCAATGTAGACCCTCACCACACAACTTGATGTTGGACTTCGACGGTGAGAGGAAATGCATGCCATCTATTATGATGGGTTGGATTATGATGGGGGTTAAGGACCTTGGGATCACTAAAGGGATAATATGTTTCCTATTTTAGGATCCATATGCTGGAAAGACTCCTAAAACCACAAAAGAGAAATTGTCTATGAAATGGTGCATTCATCCTGGTATACAAGCCAACTTCTAGGATCATTGGTATATGGTTTTTAATAAACCACCCAACAACAATATGGATTCATGCTGAGTTTTTCATGGGTAAACATATCAATTATTGGAGTATGAGATCATTCATGGGCGTAGGTGGAGGCCAACCTCAAAATAGAGTAAGGGTACGTAGAGTAGTACAAAGTCCATATGTTCTCCCTCCTCTCATTGATCCCCCTCCTCCAATGAAGCATTTAGATATTATTGTAGAGGCTACCTCAGAGACCATTAGGGCCATTCATACTTTGAGCAACCATCTAGTTACTCATATTGTGTCATTGGCGTAACCTCCTAATTCTACTAATGCATCCTCCTTGAGTGTGCATATGTGTGTGCCTCACACTTGTACTACATGTTAGAATATATGTTTGGGTCCCCTCTATGACCTTGTCAAGGATCCTATGGACAACGGGGAGTATGAGGCCAGTGATATGGGTTGTGCACCATATTTTGAGATGGCATATGGCACATTTTGTAAAACTTTATTCTGGATGACATTTATGCCATATTGTATATGGACATACATACTTATTAAACAATTTCATATATAGAATATGAGTTTTGATATAATTTGTTCCTTATGTGCACTAAAAATTGTAATTGTGTTTATGGAATCATTACATGGTTTTTCTAACGTGAATTCCATTGTTACTATGCTTCAATAATATTTGATGTCATGTTTAAAAAATATTTGTTTCACTATTTTGTTCCATACACGTGTTTCCATAATATTTGATGTTTTTCAATTTCCAATGATACACATATATCACTATATGTTAAAATCAAATAAAATTAACAAACAATGAATGATCTATAATATATTTTGTAGTTATCATACATAACATACATAGTTTACACAATCCTTCACAATGTTGCCAAAAAATAGTTGTGTTTTTTATGGTGTCAAACTATCAGCACAAATGTATTCATTTGGGAAGGTTTACCCTAGGCATGATCCTATTTTTCCCCCTCATGCGTTGGAACTCTTGGCACCATATCCTATCGGCGATGCCCCTTAAGTGCCCTAAGTGCACAAAATTGTAAAACTTTGATTGAATGGTTTTTACAATATGTGGTACCTGTGCATGATCTATTTGAACCTATGGGGTCATGTTAGGCCCCTCTACAAAAACCTATCTTGGTTTTTGAAGACTCAGAGTCATTTTTATAGTGCAACAATTTTTTTGTTCATGCAAAAATTGTCAGATGCACTTAGTGCAAAGTTGCCAAGTAGCCCATATTTCATTATGTTCATCATAGGAATGAATATACACCTTGATCATATTCAGTTGAGTGGTTTTACCCTAGGAATAGTCCCAATTCACCTCTTAACATGCCAGAACTCTCGATGCCATACCCTATCGACGATGTCCCTTGTGTACCCTAAGTGCACAAAATTGTCAAACTTTGATAGACTAGTTTTTGTAATTTGTGGTACCTATGCATGATCATTTTGAGCCTATGGGGTAATGTTAGGCCCCTCTACAATAACCTATCTTGTTTTTTGAAGGCTCAGAGTCATTTTTGCAGGGAAATAATTTTTTTATTCATGCAAAAACTGTTAGATGCACTTAGTACAAAGTTGCCAAGTAGCCCATATCATGTTCTATTAATTGTGGGCATGAAAAGAAACCTTGATCAAATCCTATTGGGTGGATTTACCCTAGGAATGGTCCTAATTTTCCTCTTGACACATTGGAACACTCAGTGGCATAACCTACCAGCGATGTCCCTTGTGTACCCTACAAAATTGTCTAACTTTGACAGACCATTGTTTGCAATCTATGACACATATGCATGATCCATTTGAACATATAGGGTCATATTAGGCCCCTATATAATAAATTGTATTGGTTTTTGAAGATTCAAAGTCATTTTTGTAGGGAAGCAAATTTTCTTTTATGCAAAAACTGTCAGATGCACTTAGTGCAAAGTTGCCAAGTATCCTATATCGCATTCTATTTGTTGTGGGAATGAATGGACACCTTGATCACATTTATTTGGGTTGGTTTATAGTAGGCATGGTCCCACTTTACCTCTTGACACACTGGAGCGCTCTGCGACATACTCTACTGACAATATCCCTTGTGTATCCTAAGTGCACAAAATTTTCAAACTTTGATGGATCAATTTTTGCAATCCGTGGAACCTACACAAAATCCATTTGAACCTATAGGGTTGTGTTATTAACCTCTACAACATGTTTTAGTTTTGAAGGCTCAAAGTCAGTTTTGTAGGGAAATAATTTTTTTGTTCATGCAAAAACTGTCAGATGCACTTAGTGCAAAGTTGCCAAGTAGTCCATATCATGTTTTGTTAATTATGGGAATGAATGAACACATCAATCACATTTGGTTGGGTGGGTTTATCCTAGGCACGATCCCATGGTATCTCTCAACATGCCAAAATCTCAACAACATACCCTATTGGTGATGTCCCTTATGTATTCTAAGTGCACAAAATTACCAAACTTTGACAGACTAATTTTCACAATCCAAGGCACTTCAAAATGATCCATTTGAACCTATATGGTTGTGTTAGGACCATACACAATAAACTATCTTGGTTTTTTAAGACTCAGAGTCATTTTTGCGGGCAACAATTTTTCTATTCATGCAAAAACTGTCAGATGCACTTAGTACAAAGTTTCTAAGTATCCCATATCATGTTATGTTCATTGTGGGAACAAATAGACACCTCAATCACATCTGGTTGGGTTGGTTTACCATAGTCATAGTCCCATTTTTTCTATCGGCATACCAACATTCTCAATGTCATACCCTATCGACAATGTCCCTTGTGTGCCCTAAGCGCAAAAAACTATCAAACTTTGATGAACTATTTCTTGAATTCCATGGCACTTGTACATGATCCATTTGAACCTTTATGGTCATGTTAGGCCCCTCTATAATAACCTATCTTGGTTTTTGAAGACTCATAGTCATTTTTGAAGGGAAACAATTTTTTTGTTCATGCAAAAATTGTCAAATGTACTTAGTGCAAAGTTTCCAAGTAGCCCATATCGTGTTGTGTTCATCATGGGCATGAATTGACACCTCTATTGCATTTATTTGGGTGGGTTTACGTTATGCATGGTTCCACTTTGTCTCTTGGCATGACATAATGCTCAATGATATACCCTACACGCAATGTCCCTTGCATACGCTAACAATGTAAAATTGTAAGTAGTAAGATATGTGTGTGAGCCTATGTCAGATGATGATGATGATGATGATGAATAATTTCCATATAATAGTATCTTGAGTAGTGATAGAAGGTGACAATGCACATGTACATTGATAAATTTTTTTTAACACAGATAAGTAACAAGTGCTGTGGAGTTTTCCACTAAGCAATATGAAATGAAGCCTCAAATTGGGTCATTAGCAAGCAAAGAATATGGTCATGCACTTTATTTGAGCACCACAAATATTTCAATTAAAAATGCCTATTCATCAATTCTCTTGCATTTACGGGGCCTAGGAAGCCAAGTTACTCATGTTGGGCATGTTCCCTCAAAATTCTTATTAAATTATGTTTCCCTTCGAATCAAGGATGATTGTGAAGGTTTTGAAGGAAGGCTCATTAGATATGTTTTAAGGTTCTAGTGTGCTTGATGAATAGAATGGGAAAAGTGCTAATCAAATTGATAGTGGATTCACTATGGGTAGTATAAGTGCCTTAATGTAATTGGTCACTATCATATCTTCATTGTGATACTCATTGATGACATGTTTCTTCTTAATACTTCCACTTATCCTTCCTCTTGGCTTTAAAGAAGCTTCTAGAAGAGACTTCCTACATATTTTCTTCACTGAGCTCCTCATGGCCTTCACAAATTGAATGAAGTGTGCATCCCCCAAATACTTTGGTGTTTCTTAATACAAAAAAGGAAAGTCATCTATAGTCCAAGGTTTTAATTCAGCTGACAAGTTACTACTTTTTGAGCAGCTTGCAATGGGATTTATGTAATATATAATGTCCTCATGTGTTATATAAACATGTATTACTTTAATAATATCTTACATGTATTATTTAAACATTTATCAATTAGGAAACTATTTTTGTGCTTAAGTAATACATTACTATAGCCTAATAAATAAATTAGGATACATAATAAACATATTATAAGAGCTTCATCAACACACTAGTAGGAAATCCTATTAGAGATTATTTTTTTATCATTTCACATCAAAAATAATGTACTACACCATCTGCAAATACATCAATGCTATAAAAATAGTAGATACAAATACATTGTATATGAACAATACAACCACATCATGTGTAAATACATCAATGGTATCAAAATATTCCTAGATGTACACAAATAATACATTTGGTTCTTATATTTGTGCTTTGTAATGTATAGCTCCAACCACTGGTACTCTCAGAGACACCTACATTATAATAAAATACAAAATATCAGTATTAGAGATATAATACTAACTGAATGTAGAAATAAAAAATGAAAGTAAGATAAAATCTAAAGCACATTAGTGCAATCTTGTATGTCCATCATATTTGTAATCCTTGCATTCCCATGCCATGAGAAGACTAAGTATATTGACCAAAAATGTTAAAGCATGAAAACATTATGATGACATAATGTTTTGAATGTAATGAATACTCATTGTATGTTAGAGTCATGTATATATCATGTACATATAATGAAGTCTTTATGAAGACAGAGTCACAGTCTTAGGGGGAGTACTGAGTACTAAGTACTATTTTTGTTTATGTAATGTAAAGTCATGAAAAAGTGTTTTTGCCACTAATTTCAAAGGGGGAGATTGTTGATCTCCAAGTCATGTTGTCTATTAGTGTCAAATACTTATTCATCATCAAGGCAAAGTTGGTCGGTCATCACTGTGACTAAGCCATCCTACTAAGGCCGAGTAATGTATGGACTTGCATTTTGTATATGTATCAAGTAGTAGCTACTGCCGAGAAAGTCAGTGGTAGTCAAGTACCCCAGTAGTTACCAAGTAGTATGAATGTCGAGATGTATAGAAAAATCAATGTTGAGTGCCAGTATAATGATAACAGTTTTGATCGAGCATCAAAGACTTTAGATGTCGAGTGAAATTTTTTTGTATATGTGTTTGGAATGGCACAAACACCTAGGTAAACTATTTTGGCTAACTTGTATGCATGATTTAATGATTGTTGAGAGAATTAAGGAGTTGATTACACATTATTATTTCGATCATTAATCCCTATGCAAGAGATGTAACCAATCAGAAAAATGAATGTATAAGCGGCAATAATGATGAATCTAGATCATTGATCTTGATCTAGAAGCTTGATCAGTTATTTATTTAAGGTGACATCAAAACCCTAATATTGTAACAATGATGAGACCTCACATGTATGCTAATGAATAAGATTTTTGGATGCCAGAAGCATAGATCAAGTAGAGTGACCGAGAAGAGAAGTGAAGGACAGAACATAGTTGTATTTGATTTTTAGATCAGATAAGAATTGTAAAGAGGAGATCTGTTATCGACACTTCTAGTGCATACTGAAGGATCAAGTACTGATACATTCTATCAAGTGAATTAGGGTAAATATCTTAACAGAGTGGTCCTAACAGACCTTTGTAAATATCCTAGCAGAGTGCTTACTTAGTTGTAAGTTTTAAATCCTTTAATCAAGGTAGATTGTATAAGTCTGTAAGCTCTTAGCAGGGTAGACCCCTCACAGGGTAGATCACCAAAAGTTATCAAAACTTTGTAGCCCTAACAAGCACACTTTATTACTATAGTAGTGAAGATTTGTGGGTGTCATCCCCACCACAGTTTTACCTTTCAAGGGTTTCTAGGTTACCAGATCTTTATTTTATGTGTTTCATTTTTATGGACGATTATTAGTAGTTATATATATTTCAACATCAAAGCTTATGTTTATGATATACATGTTGAATTGGTTTCAAAGTGTAAAAGTTTATAGATTCTGATTCACCCCCTCTCTCAGTATCTTACTTTCCCAATAAAACTTCCAACAGATGAGGTCTTTTTGAAATTATGAATAGTTGCCTTGAATGCAATTTCTATCTTAGGTACTGAATCCTATAATTCTGCCACCTCAAAGGTACTTAACTTAGCTATCAACATCTCTCTATTGAATCCATGAGTCAATGGAATGATCTCCTCAATCACCTACACTTTGGTCATGTAAATAGGTGTCAAAGATCTCATAATCATTCTGATGACCTCTTCTTCAGCATAACTGCCTCCTAAATTTTTGATCCATGCAACAACTTATGAAATCCTCTAGACATAAGCTCTGACATTTTCATCTTCTCACATTTTAAGATTTTCCATATTTGTCTTCCAATTTTGTAACTTTTTCTTCTTGGTGTACTTGTATCCTTCATAAATTACTTCTAGTCTTCCCAAAATTTCATGAGTTGAATGAAGGTCCTTAACTTTAGAAATTTTGCATCAAATAGTGCACTTATCAAAGCTTCCCTCACAACCATATTGCAAGAAAAAATCTTCTTTTTATCATTAGTAGCATTATGATGCAGTACAGGCAAGGAGGATCCAATTAAGGACAGTCCAAGCAAGCATCTAAACACCACAATGCGGAATTACACAACAAGACAAAGTCTTCAATTGAATTTTCATTAACATGCCTGGCTGTAAGGCCTTTCGGATTAGGGCCAAATACAATCAAAAGTATTTCTATAATCTCTCTAGCTAGTCCGACTCTAAAACATATCAACAACTAATGAAAACCCTAAGTTAGATCTAAACGTGAGCTCGCAAGACTCCAAGAAATCTCCTTGTCTCCAAGCATGCAAACCACTAGCTCTGCTATTACAAACTATTAGATCACAATCTAATCTTCAAGATCTCACATGATCCAAGTCTATCAATTACTTCCCTTGACTTCATTGCCCCTAAAGATCTACCCAAACAATCCTTAAAAACTAATCTTCAGCCACAAGTCGGCTAGAAGAAACAATTAACTCCTAAGCCAAGTCAGCTTTTATTACAAAAAAATATTAAATGCAACAACAGTCATCTCTCAAATAGACTTACAAACATTTAATTCTCCATGTCAGCCTCAAGATCTACATAGGATAATACAACAAAAGATACCAATAATAAATGCACCAAGTCGGCCAACCAAATCACCAAGAACTCCAGTCGGTAAACTAGAACAACCGAGCACCAGAGAAAAAACTGAGCACCAGTGAAACAACTGACCACACCAAGCATCACTGAGAAAGCACATTGACTGAGCACCATAGGCATCGCCGAGTACAAGTTCCATTGACCAGAAGAGGTTTCACCGAGTTCCTTCAATGACTGAGCTTCCTTCAATAACCAAGATCATCGGTTAAAGATGCAACCAAGATCTAAACACCACCATGCAGTTTCACCGAGTACCCTAGAATGCCCCTGCATTAGACACCCCAGGTTCAAACATGTGTTCTCATTGGCTAGAAGAACATCTTCTGGGATTAAACACATAAACCTCAAACTGGTTCTTCACATACAAGTCTTCCAACTTTTCACCTTGCATACTCTTCCACTTCAGTTTCCTCTGTCTTTTCAAGTCTTTTCTTGATAACACACATGATTTTTCTCCATACTAATCATCCATCCTCTCAGGATCTGACAACCCAATTTGGCTACCAATACTCAGGCTTCTCCTACCGAGTGTTGTATCCAAAAAAGGCATCAGGGAAATCTTCCTGTCATCCTTCTCAATAGTAAACACATTCTTCTCATAATCATACATAGCTCTACAATCATATTGCCAAGGTCTACTGAGTAATATATGACAACTATTCATCTCCACAATATCACATAACACTATATCCTTATACTGGCCAATCTAAAAATCAACAAAGCACTGTTCCCTCACTTCTAGAGCATGTCTATCCTACAACCAACCAATCCTATAAGGATAAGGGTGCTTCAACTCTTCAAACCAAGTTCCTAAACCATGTCCTCAACAACAAGGTTTTAGTACTACCACTATCAACAATTACATCACAAAGTTTACCTCTAGACTTGCACCGCATTCTGAACAAGTTACTCCTCTAACAAGGTTCTACCTTTGCATCGAGCAATGTTCTTTGAACCAGCAAGTTCTCAGACTCAGGTTCATTCTAAATGTTCTCATTTACCACAGAATTTCATTGGTCACCAAGCTTCTTATGTGTACACTCAAAATAATAGTGTCCTTCTTCACCACAATTATAACAAGTACCCTTAAAGATAAGCCTACCTATCTTCTTCTTCAATTCCACAAGTTTCAGTTCATCTTCAATAGTCAGTTTATCCTTCACCGAGTGATCAATCTTTTCCTTCCCTCAGGGATTACTATGTTGTCTCCTTTTCAACTTATCTTCTATCTTCAAAGCATACTGATAAGAATCTTCAACAAAATTAATCTCCAGCATACCAATCTCATCTTGAATATTGAATCTCAAACCATTCACATATCGAGCTACCTTTTCCTTACCAAGTTCTCGGTGTCCAGACTGAATAGTAAGTATGTAGAACTCCTCGGTATAGTCTTCAACAGTCAAGTCTTTTTGCTTCAAATTTTGTAACTTCTTAAACAATTCAAGCTCATAATCGATATGTATGAACTTAGCTTTCAATTTAGTCACCATCAACCTCCACCAATTGATCTTCATTTCACCTTCATCTTCTCTATCTCTTTGTAATTCTTTCCACCAAAGAGCAGCATGTCCTTTCAACTTAGTCTGTGCCAATCTTACTCTAAGAGGATCTTCAATTTCTTAAAGCTCAAAGAAGTCTTATAATTCACCAATCCAATCAATAAGATTACCAGGTTTCAAAGTGCTAGAGAAATTAGAAACCTCCATTTGGTAACTAGTACTTAACCAAGCTCCAGATCTATGCAACCGAGCAGTTCTGTCTTCACCAGATCTATCCCTCTGGTTATAACCACTAGATCCAGAAGCTTAAAAGTCTTCAATAGATTCCTCATAATCATTAGTACCAAGATTCCTTAGCATACCAACAATAGCTCTCATGACCTCAACAATCATGTCATTCTTCATCAATTCCATCTCTAATCTGAAATCAACTTTAACCTTCTTTGTAATCTTCAATTCCACAGCATCATGAAGATCAACAATTTCTCTAGGGTCTAATCTTCTCGGATGCATCCTTCAAGATTTTGGAAAACCCAAAGCAATAAGTCACCAACCAAGGTCTTGGTGCAAACAGCCTCAACTGGAGATCGGTTTACACACTCAAGATCTTCAAGCTCTGATACCACCTAACGTAGTATAGGCAAGGAGGATCCAATTAAGGACAGTCCAAGCAAGCAGCCAAATACCACAGTGTGGTATTACACAACAAGACAATGTTTTCAACTAAATTTTCATTAACATGCTTGACTGTAAGGCCTTTTGAGTTAGGGCCAAATACAATCAAAAGTATTTTTGCAATCTCTCTAGCTAGTCTAGCTCTGAAACATATCAGCAACTAATGGAAACCCTAAGGAAGATCTAAACTTGAGCTTGCAAGCTCCAAGCAATCTCCTTGTCTCCAAGCATGAAAACCACTAGCTTTGCTATTACAAACTATCGGATCACAATATGATCTTCAAGATCTCGCAGGATCCAAGTCTATGAACTAATTCCCTTAACTTCAGTGCCCCTAAACATCTACCCAAACACTCCTTAAATACTAATCTTTAGCCACAAGTTGGTTCGAAGAAATAATTAAGTCCTAAGCCAAGTCATCTTCTATTACAAACAAATATTAAATGCAACAATAGTCGGCTCTCAAATAGCCTTACAAACATTTAATTCTCCATGTCAGCCTCAAGATATACATAGGAGAATACAACAAAAGATACCAATAATAAATGCACCAAGTCGGCCAACCAAATCATTAAGAACTCTAGTCGGTAAACTAGAACAACTGAGGGCCAGAGAAACAACCGAGCACTAGTGAAACAATTGACCACACCAAGAATCACTAAGAAAGCACATTGACCAAGCACCATAGGCATCACTGAGTACAAGTTCCACCGAGCACAAGAGGTTTCACGAAGTTCCTTTAGCGATCAAGCTTCCTTCAATAACCGAGACCATCGGTTAAAACTGCAACTGAGTAACATAGAACCAAAAAAACACACCACCATGCAGTTTCACTAAGAACCCTAGAATGCCCCTGCATCACATTAGGAAAATCACTTTCTACAACAATATTTTCCTTATTCTTTATAATCATCCAATAGTCAATTCCTAGGTAGAACAAATGTGTCCTCATCTTGTTCTTCCGAGTGTCAAAGTTTTCAGCATCAAATTTAGGGTTGTCCTTCCTGTAATAAGCTATCTTTAGATCACTTCAAGTGGTCAATATTTCTCTCTAAGGACCAATATCTCTGATACCAATTGTTAGATACAATTGAGAGGGGGTGGGTGAATTAGTTGTATATCCTTAATATAAAACTTTATCTTCTCATATCAACATAGTAAATGTAAATCAAAAGTAACACAGATAAGAACACCAAGAATTTTTTTTGAGGAAACCTTGTTAAGGGAAAAACCTCGGTGAGGATGAATCCCACAAATAATGCACTAGTAATAAATTATCTCAGTTATGAGATCTTGCCTTGTTAGGAGTAGATAAATATAACTATTACAAAGTCCTTGTTAAAGGAAAATATCCTTTCTTTGAGTCAACAACCTTGTTAGGAGTTGATAGGATGAACCTTTCTTTTCTCAGAGCAACTTGCCCAATGTGAAGGTTAAATCCACCTTCTAAAGGTTAAACCCACCTTCTAGAACCACTATCCAAATGAAAGTATATAAATATACTGATTACATATAATGAACTAACTAATAGCAACTCCTTTTCTAAAATAGTTCCAATGAAGTATAATAATCAGATTGCCTACTCTACATCATCAGTCCTCACATCCACACATTCACATTCATACCCACACTCTTTGCATCACTTGATTTAATCCTTTATATAAGATACAAATCATTTATTAGGTCGTCACCAATTAGGACTTTCCTAATAAAAATGATTTAGATAAACTCTTGTCAAGATATACACGAGATCTTGGAAAAGAAAATAATAAACACCAGTTGTCCAACATACTCCATAATCCATAAATTATCTTCGCATAAGGTAGAACATGCCACATGCCACAGGTCAGTGCCAAATAAGACTTCGTAAGGTCACACGCTCCAACTGATGTCACCAAGAGCACGGTGATCAAGGAACAAGGGAAATTATTTCTTAATGAGCCTTCTATCATATCTTGAACTCACATATCCTGAATCCATCTTACATCCAAGAAAACATAGATATTCAAATACTAACTCTTCCATAGACCTCTATTTCTATTCCTGCAGCCAATCTGTACCAAAATTTTTGTAACTTCTTCCTCTGATTAAATTATTGTATGCGATCTTAGATATAAGATCTAAATTCCATCTAATACACAAATCCAAGCTCGCAAAGTTAGACATGTCATACAGATCCTGTACAACCATGATGATTTTTCATGTTCCTGTCTTAACCAATATTACTACAACATCAGATATGGTTAAGTCAATCTTCTAAGACATATGTTGACATCAATGAAAACACATGATAGGAACAATTCCAACAGTCTCTAGTTATGTGATGTGAACACGCACTGTCAGTAACCCAGTCATCTCTATTTCTTAAAGTTTGACATCCTGAGTCTCCTCAAGTGGTCAAGCTTCAAAAAGAGGACACTAGCTCTAATACCAATTGATAGACTTAAAGTAGCACACAACTGATAAGGGGGTGAGTGAGTTGTGCCACAAAATAGTAAATATTTAACCAACTTATAAACTTTAACTTCATATTTTAATGATAAGCATGAAACCAAGATCCTAACACAGTAAAAAATACATAACAAAAATATTTTTTGATGTGGAAACCCCATTAGCTGTTAGGGGAAAAATCACATTGGAGATCAAACCCACAAGATGAATGTACTCTATTAAAATCACTATACCTTGGTAGGAGTATTACAAATGGGAATGCACATGCATTTAGGAACACTTCCTAGAGCTCACTACTAAAATACAACAAGGATCTCAATCCCAAGGAAGGCTCACCACCTTACAAAAATCTTTGATTATAAATATTGGAGGATATAATGTCCAAACCCACAACAAAAAACATCTTTGATATGCCAAACTAGTTTCAATGAAGAACAAAATTTTTTGTCTCAATTGCAGATCCCACTCATACCTCTTTGCACAACATCTCTACAAACTCTCTCATACTCTTCCATGCCATCACAATAAAAAATGATTACATACATATACATATTACATCAATTTATCTCAACTAGGTCGGCTAGAGACCTAATTACAAAATTTATTATCTCAATACATCTCAAAACTCAAAGTGATCCATTGAATGTTGGCTAAGGCATATAAGTGATCTATAATAAAATATTTGAACATGCTCTAGATCCATTGATCACACAACAGTTCATTGTAATATACTACATCATTAGTTCAGCTAAGATCAAATGAAGAACAACAACACGCCACATGAAATTCTCATAATTCAATCATATAATCCAACTTGATCCAACATCATGAACTAAACATGATCTAGAAACATTAGAAAGAAACATAAAATACCAAGACATCAATAGGAACACCCCTATCACAAATTCCATACACTTCTCTGCAACTAGGAACATTAATCAGCAACCACTATCATAAAACAAAATTATCTTGTCAGAATCCAAATCACGAGCCACTCGAGTTGAGGACACACATCCATGGCTTGAACTCATCAATGGGTTAGCAACCAAGAATATTATATAACCAATCCACATTGATCCAAATACTGAAAGATTATCATGTACTGAATAACTAAAATATATGTCTGATAAATCCACCATAACTCACTTAAATCATCATGTGATCCTCTGCCGCTTGAACAGAGTCAACTTCAAACATCAATAAGCACAACATCTTTGCAGCAATACATCTTCAATGTAGTAACCACACCGATCAAAAAATTTGACTGATCATATCAGTAACATTGTCTCTAAAAGTAGGAATATGTTGACATCAATGACAAAACATTAATGCCAGGACATATATGTACAATCTAAAAAATATCTCAACACTTGGTGAGTTGTTGTTTCTGGGTGCTTGGTTTGGCTGGTCAGTTAGTGTATTTTTTAGGGTCTAATTTTTTTAAGAGGTTAGCTTTGATGATTTCAGCCCTTTCAACTTCCTCTTTCTTGGCTGGCATTTCTTCACCCTAACACTGGTACTTCCTGGAATGAGTGTGTGGTTACTTTTGCCTTGGGGATTTTTTGGAACTTGATTTTAGAGTTGGTGGTTTCACTTGGGACTAATTTTCTTAAGAGGGAGAGCTTTGTTGAATTTGGCCCCTTCTTGTTCCCCTCTCTTTGTTGGAGGTTTATTGCCCTTCGATTGTCACCTTTCAATGTAGGTTTTTGGTGGCTCCTATTGATGATGGATTTGGTGGAAG
Organism: Chamaecyparis obtusa; assembly: GCA_027943335.1. Taxonomy (NCBI): domain Eukaryota; kingdom Viridiplantae; phylum Streptophyta; class Pinopsida; order Cupressales; family Cupressaceae; genus Chamaecyparis; species Chamaecyparis obtusa. The sequence continues at coordinate 78,133 of BSBK01004132.1, forward strand.
TGGGGTTTGAGTGTGCTAAGTGGATGTTATTTGTTGTGCTTATTTCCTTCTTCTACCCTTCTCTATCCCAGGATTCATTGGTCCTAATATTGTGCCTATGAGTGATTTCTTGGTTGATGGCCTCAGTTTGGGTGGAGGTTCAAGGTGCTAGTGGCTTCCTTTTTGCAGTGTTTTTAATGGAGATTGAGTATGGGTTTCTTAAGTGGTGGATCATTTATGTTCTTGTTCCCTCTCTTTCCTTATCATTTCATTGGGTGCTTGGAGCCTTGTTTGTTCTTCCTTTCTCAGCGATGTCTCCTATTGAGGTGGATGAAACTTCTATAGAGATGGAGTTATGTGTGGCTAAGAAGATTTTTTTTCCCTTGAGTACACCTTCTCTTAGCTTTCCTATTAAGGTGGTCCTAACTTCTAGTAAGGTGGAGTTCAATTATGTGAGGGAAGGTATTTTTGAGAGTAATTGTTCTTTGCTAAAGATTGGGGAAGCCTTTAAAAACCATTGTCTTAGATATGTGGTTTAGTTGGTTCTTCAATGAGCGATCTCTTAAGGTTGTTTGTTAAGGTTAGGGGAGCCAGCCAAAACCCCTTATGTTCTATTTTGTTGATGGTGAAGTTTAAGGTTGTGGGATCCTTGATAAAACCCATGGGGTGTGTGTAGTATCATGGTATGCCAAACTATGGCCTTAAGTGGCAATGAAATTTCAGCAAAACAATGTTAGGCAACTTGACGTGAAAAGTTGAACAAGTTATCAACATTATATCAAAAATATTTAAGATAAACTGTAGGAAATTGAATTTAGTTTCTAAGATACTAGTTTTTTAAAAAAAATCTATTTGGTGAAAAATTGAAACTTCAATACATTTGTACATAAATTTTAGGAAAAAGACAAGAAGTAGGTGTATGTCTGACCACCTTAGTCACAATCGAATGATAATATTTTTTTATAAAATTCTAGATATAAGTAGAAGACTCATGTTCAGATGTGACACATATTTTTGTGTAATTTTTTCCAAATAAATAATAAATTGTGATTTTTTACTACATTTTTGGAATAAAAAAATCCCATGTCTAACCACCTTAACTTTGTCAAAACTTAATATATTTTAAATTTTTTTCTCATAGTATGTAAAGTATAGAATGTGACACATGTTATGGATTTGAAAAATGTTAAACAATTTGCAAGTTATAGATCTTTTTCAATCAGCCTATCAATTAGGACTTTCAACATAATCCAATTAGAAAATAAATAATAATTATTTATTAAACTCAAAACTTGACAAAATTTATATAAGTGGAAAGCTAAGAATCTACTTAAGACATCCTCTTTGTTTCATCATTTTTAGATTAAAAAAAAGTGTCAACCATAAGGTTGAAGTCTATAAACATAGGGATATTCCTAAAACACATTTTTTGGTTTAACTTTCCAAGTTTGGCATTCCCAAGCCAAAACCCGAAGCAATCCCGAGGTAGATTTTTGGAAAAGATATTTGATATCAAATACTGAAATGATAAATTCCAAAACGTGCCAACCCAAATATTTTTATAGTTGCCACCCACATTTATGCATTTGTGTATTTGATATTGGACATCTTGTCTATGCATTACACTTGCATATATATATATATATATATATATATATATATATATATATATATATATATATATATATATATATATATACATATATATATATATACATATATATATATATACATATATATATATATATATACATATATATATATATATACATATGTATACATATATATATATGTATACATATATATATATATGTATACATATATATATATACATATATATATATATATATATAGATATATATATATATGTATACATATATATATATATGTATACACACACACACACACACACACACACACACACATATATATATATATATATATATATATGTATGTATGTATATATATATATATGTATATATATATATATGTATATATATATATATTATGTAATATATATAATATCTATATTATATATAAATATGAATATAATATATAAATATATTGATATATATATATATATATATATATATATATATATATATATATATATACATATATATACATATTTGATGCATTACATGTCTACTAATATATTAGAAATGTAATGCATTAGATATTTAATGCACTATGTTCGGAATAACGAGAGAGAGACATAGAGAGGGAGAGGGAGATGGAGAGGGGGGAGAGATAGAGATAGAGATAGGGACATGCGTGCGTGTGTGCGCACACACACACATAGTATCCGATGAAAATAATGTTGGCACCAACGGTAAAAACATTTGGGTTGGTGAAAATGGAAAAAAAAATCATCTTCTTGGTATTTGATATCGGATATGTGTGGAACAAATTAGGGTAGTGGGCCATTTTTTTGAATCCAACGGACCCTACATTCTTTTTTCCTATGACTTTCATAGGTTTTCAGTATGCATCAGATAGAATAACACTTTTTGAAGCATCTTTTTCTCAAATTTCTTGTTTGGCAATCATAGTTGATCAACTTGTTGATGGTATATTGGGGAGTAGCAGTTGTCAAAAGCATAAATGAAATAGAAAGCTTACAAAAGTTTAAATTGAAGCATATAGACAAAAAGATAGGGAAAACCATAGGAAGAGGAGATAAGGTAAGTTAAATATTAGTGAAGGTGAGGCCCAAGGTCCACCCATAAATGTTATTTCAATTGAAGAGGAGATTGAATTTGAAAATATTGAGTATAATTCTAACAATGAGAATGAAAATTTAGATATTAAAAATGATAATGTAGGGATTGAGAATGAAAATGTGGAGATTTGAATTGAAAATGTAAATATTGGGAATGAAAATGTAGTGATTGAAAATTTAGAGATTGAGAATGATAATGTTGCACAAGATATTCAATTTGGGAATGAAAGTGTAGATATTGGTCATGCAAATTTTGTACAATATTTTTCAATTTGGTATTGGCATATAAAATAATGTTGATGAGATAAATGAACATTATACATCTCCAAATTACATGATAAATAAAGTCCCTTATGTGGAAAATGAAAATAATTAAAATTCAAGACCTTCAAGAACACCAAATGGTTACTTGAAATTGATGAGAACATTGTGAGCAATCTTGAGGACAAGAGATCAACAAGAACCATTTGGTTGCGGGCTTCCAAAATTTTTAATGATTTTTTTGGCAAGAAGAAATCGACTGAGAAATGCCAAATTTTTGTTCAATTGCTAAAGATACAAAAGATGAGACCTATGAAAAAGAAATTGAAGATTTGTGTGAACAAGAAAATGGAGAGAAATGCTATTTTTGTGAAAAGTCTTTTTAGTGCTCTCAATTCTATTGATAATAATAGCCATTAAAAATATAAGAGAGCCACTTGGAGAGTTATTACAACCTCCTCGGTAAGACACCATTTGAGAAAAGCTCTCTTTATGAGACAAACTTGTCTTGATTTAAACATAAATCACAAAAATTTGGATAGAGCACTTGCAAGATGAGTAAGACTTGAGGATCCTCTTCAAAATGATACATAGGCTTATGGCAGGAGGCTTCCACATTTTGATAAGAAGCTAACCGATATTGTGAAGGATGAAATTCAACTATTTTGGCACTCTAACTCAAGAGTGACACCAAATGTTAAGGATGTCTTGAAGTTAAGAATTGGCAATCGAGACCACACACTGCATCATAAACATTATTTGGAAGTAAGTCAAATAATGTTGCTCAAAATTTTTTGTGAGACACATCCAACATTGCAAATATCACAAAGGGAATTTGAATCTTTAAAGATATTTTATCGTATGCCTCTTAAGATAAGAAATACTTGAACTATTGCAAATATGATGTGAAGTTTTCAATGCACCATGAACTATTATGCTACATTTATTCTACTTTGCATACTAACAAAATATTACAGGATTGTGGTGCAAGTCATCTTCCAAAATCATCGAGAGACTTTCTAGATGAATTTTCATGTCCTAGATATGATGGTTGTTTCTTCTATAGAAATAATTATTTAAATGATAAGTTCTCACAATGTGGTGGCTTGTTGAAGTTTGTTGAATATTTTCATGAGGGAAGCGAACATGAATTTGGTAAAAAAATTGTTCAAAAAAAGATATATGAGAGGGTCAAATATACTTTGAAGAGTGGAGGTGAAGGTTCAAGATGTGAATTGGTTACAAAAGAATGTAGTGTTGCTGATTTTATTTCAGACTTCAAGGAAAATCTTTTCTACAAGTATGCAAGGCATAGTCACAGGTCTTAGTGGTTGGATCGACAATTCAGGATGCGTAAGGATTATTTCCCAATTGGAACTATTATATTGATGGTTGACTTCACATAAAACTACACATTGTGTTGGCTCTTGATTTAACAAGATTTTAACTACCTTTATTAATGCAGAGATATACCTATGGGGTAGCTTACTTCCCACAATTAGTACATTCATACAAGAACAAGGACTAATGAACAAAGCACTAAGGCTTTCTACACTTTGAACTCTACAAAATTCAAGCGGGTGCACCTAGGATTAGGACCAATTAATTTTCCTTTTTTTCGCTAATCCCCACAAAGCAGATATGTGCCCATAATACTTGTTATCTATGACATAAAGAGATAGGATGTGAAGCTAATAATACTATCAAATTACTCACAAATAAAGCAGGGGCTATTGCTATTAAGTCCACAACTTACTGACTTAAATATTTGGAATTTGATTTGATTTAAGTTTTGGGTGGAATGGATCTTTGAAATACCCCAAATCTATCATAGACCAGTGCCTTATCCAATGGGCAACAGAGTCAAATAAAAATTGCAACAAAGAGCTATGAAACAAGAAAACAATAGATCCTAATGTGTTGATGCCTTACACCAATCATAGACCATTGATTAGACCGTGCTTAAGAACCCACCTATGTACTCAAATATGAAATTACCTATTCAAAGGATTTTAACCTTCCCCTTAGAAGAGACCTAGAAACAAGTAATACATTAATCAACATCCACTGAAAGACAAGTATAGGATACCCTTGATATCCCAACTCATACACATCTAAAAACCAGTCCTAAACTCAGTTGTTTCTGCAAAAACAACTCTATTGTAGACATCTTCAGACATATAATAGAAAGACTAAAACACCCTTGATTCTCTAATCAATAAGATCAAGACCGAATGGAGACAATCTGATAGTAGTATGAATATGCTGAAATCTTATGCATACGATAGACTTGCTACAATTTACATTCTTATCTAAAAACTAGAAATGATACAAGAACACCCTATATGAAGAGAAGAAGGAAATATTTACAAAAGGGACCACTCATGGAACCAACCCTAAAAATTAAAGAGAAATTGTGATGCAGGAGCATCTTGGGTCCTTGGCAATCCTGTGTCACCAAAAACATTTTGGAGTTTGCTCGTGTTGCTTGGTTACTGCTTTGATCGAGTTGGTCGATAGTTGCTCAGTTTCCTTTGGTTACCGAGTGTGGTCGGTTATCTCTTGGGTGGTCAGCTGTTTCACTGGCATTCGGTGATGCTTGTTTGTTGCTCAGTCATCCTTGTTTACCGAGTGGTTTCCTTTGAGTTCCCGTTGAGTGGACTTGTGCATTTATTATGGGTCATGGATTTAATGTTGGAATCCATCATTTGGAAGTGTGTGGTCCTAGATCTAACTGTTCCTTCCATTGATTATGGATCTGAAGGCCGAATCAATTCGGTAGACTCTTGTATAAATGTAGTTGTTTGGTGGTAGTTTAAAAAGGTAGTTTTGGTAGAAGGTAGAAGGTAGAAGATAGTAAGATTAGAGATTGTTGGTAGATCCTCGCATGCTTGAGGACTTTTGTAAATCATTGTAATATCTAGCCCTAATCGAGAAGGCCTTACATCCTAACATGTATCATTCTATTTGATGAAAATATATGAAAGCTTATGCATTCTCTCTCTCACTATTGTGTTTATTTGCTTCCGCATGTGTTGAAAAAGCTTGGATCATTAGGGTGTGCCATTGTTTGGCCCCTCTTGGCCCCTACCTTGCGTCAAATTGGAACCCCTACTAAATGATCTTGGAAATCCTTATAAAGGATTACAACAAGCTTGGGATCATTTAGGTAAAAATTAGGTCTACAACCACCTCATACAACAAGAAATGAAAGCCATCAAGAAAGCCTAGAAACCTAGGAAAATCAGATCAAATATGAGGTACAATAATTTGGGTTTCACACCAACAGGCTAACATCAATTACAAGTCACTGATTTCTTGTTGTCGAAAAAACCTTAAGTGCTAGAACCAACAACAACTTGCGTGAATTAGGGAATGGAGTTCTCCGACATCCATCAAACCCTAGCTGCCCTATTAAAATACCATTTTTGCATTAACTTGGCATGGCATATCAGGAACTAAAATCACATCACGATGGCTACTTGCATCTTACTCATCAATTTTCACCTATAACCATCTTTGGAGAAAACAAATCAGATTTGGCCTTGTTGTATTTGGTTTAGCATTCAAAAACCCTGATAGAACCCTTAAACAATTTAAATCCTAACCACAATGGTTAATCGATCAAGTTTAAAACATGGCCATCAATCTTGTTCCCTCTCAACACATCGGATGATCCTTATAAATCATTACAATAGTCAATCGAGCCTTGAAAAGTCTAGCCACATCATCATATCTTGACATCCAATCAGGAATGAGCACCTCATCGACACCTGACAGCGGACCCACTTTCACATCGGTCTTTATCTCTTGGAGGATCGGACGACCATCAAAAATCCACGATGAACATCTATCCTACATCTTCCCTTTGTGAAGTCATGACCACCATTGGATTTTCTTGGACTTGCCAAGTCTTTATCTTAACCTCGGCTAGCTTCCCCTAACCCCTAGTCATCTGGTGAACTGGCGACTGAAGGTAGTCGCTAGGTCATGGTACACTTAACTGGGGTTTGGTTTGGAGATCATGTGAACAAAGGCATTCGTGTGATCACTAAACATTTCTTTGACACTGCGTTCCATCAAGTGAACAAGCGACCATCGTCCAATCAATCTCATCAATGGTCTAGATTCAATCTCCAAGTCCCTTGTCTTAACTCATCCTCAACTTGGCGAACACGTGATTAAAAAATTCTCATGATCGCTTGATGTTTAGCCAGACCCTAGTTTAATCTTGAGAATACGCAAATAAAGCATTCACCAAGTCACCAGATCTTTCACTTAACCCCAGTCATATCTCAAGATCAAGCACCAGCCATTGATCCTATCCTCATCCTATGGCTATCACTAATTGTTGAACCTTGGAACTTAGCTCACCTTGGATCTAGAGAATACGAGACTGAGCAAATCTCCAAGTCACTGAATAAAAACTTGACCTTAGGTTAGATCACGAGAACATGTGAAAAGCCTCAGTCGCGTGTTCAATGAATAGAAACTTGACCGCCCAAGACCTTACCCTTGACTTAACCCAGACCATTTGGAGATCACGTGAACAAAGGATTTGGCGTGATCGCTTGATCATTTACCAACCATGGGTTTCATCTGGAGAATTAGTGACTACTGTCGATCCTAATCAACATCGACGATCCTTGTTCAACCTTTGAAAGCTTCTTGCCTTGACCAAATATCTGGAGATTCAATGACCAAAGGAAAAGTAAACCACTAGCCAGGTCACTGAATGTTAAGCCTTTCATCTCCAGGATCCAGAGAATACACGACTGACTGTATTCGTTGGGTTGCTAGATAAAATGATTAACTGCCTGGGAACTAGGAGATCTGGCAAATGCCTTAGTCGTGAAGTCATTGAATAAGAGGGATAACGACCTGCCACAGAAAAAGACATGTGTTGAAATAGGATTTAAGTGGCCCAAAAAGGTAATGAGGAAATAGAACAAGGGTAGGGTTTCTTGGACATAATTTTTTAAAAAACCTTTTGCATGGATAAACCCTAGTTCCTCAGACCTTGAAATGACTGAATCTCACTGGTTTTTGCATTTGAGAACATGTGATCTTGACTGAAGCTTGGAAACACCATAAACTACCACTGGCTAAGGGCGCAAGCAATGAAACATCATAGTTCTTCCGATCAAAACAATTTGCAACTAGGGCATGACAATTTTCTTAGATTCTACAAGGAATAGGCCATTTTCTTAGGATTTTTGCTATGAGTAGAAAATGGCCTAATAGTGGCTCTATCTGGGGGTGATGGGTAACTTGTGCCCATGCAAGAATTCATAATTCCTGGAAGAAACAGACCACCCATTGGAAAAAAACTCACAGGGAACCTTCTAAAAAAACTAACAGACTGGAATGGGAAAGCAGGAAAGGAAACACACAATAGGAAGAGAAAGAACTATACAATATGTACAAATATTTACAAAGAACCTCAAGTTCTGATAATGAGAATTAGTACTTACCTCTATCAAATATACAATTCTCATCTACATGCATCAAAGGTAAACTGAAACCATTATCTTTGCCAATATGACCAAACATGCCTCCATGAATCTTCAACATATTATATGGAATATAACTAGAACCCTCACTATCAAAAGGCATTTGGAAATCATTGAAATAATGAAGGTGCTGATCATTATGTGACATAAAACTATCAAGCTCTTTAAAGAACTTATCCAACTGAGGAGAAAAATATCTTGACTCCTCATCATAGATGGAAACATGTTGGCCTTTTTCAAAATATACTTGAATATCAAAAAATAAATTTTGAAATTCAAACCTTTGTACATCACACAAGTGCTCAAGAAGATTTCTTCGAACTATAACTTGTGGCTTCAGATTCAACTTATCCTAGGAAACATCATCATGCTGGATTGGGAATGTAAAAGACTCATACTCTGCTTGATAACTGATATATCTTAGCTAATTAATTTCAAAATCTCTTGAAAACATGGCATCAACACTCTCTCTATCCCATTCCTAGAGAAATGAACATACCTCTGGCTAAAGTAAATAATCTGATGTAGGACTTGAAACCTCCTTCAACTCTTCATAAAATGTTTCAAATTGTGGCATGGACAAATTAGTAAGCAATTTATTACACATACCAACATTTTGGCATATGTTTCCTTGACATAAATCATTGTTGTAGGGTGTACTATCAGCATTAAGAACTTCCCCTTGATAGGACATTGACCTTACATGATTAACAATATTAAAACCTCCAATGTCCAGATCAAACAAGCTGACCTCCATTTTTGGTTCAAAAGCAAAATGAGCCACCATGGTTTCATATTCAGGCTCATATGAACTTTCATCTATCCTAGGATCAACAAATTCATATGATGAATCAAAGGATGAGAGCATATGAATTGAAAAATCAACTTTATTCTCATTGTCAGCTGAAACACAAGAATATGAATCAGAGTCCTCACTAAGCTACCTATAAACCATTTCCTTATCTTCAAGAAGATCAAGGTCACTTTGGTTCCAAGAAACCTCTATTAGGAATGAATGCTGAATGCTTGGTAGTCATTCTGTAGTAGTTGTTGTTGCATTCATGACTATGATTGTCATTGATGTCAACACAGTGATCTTCTAGAGACTTACAGAGAAGCAAATAGCCTTTTGATTAACGCACGTGGGATATTGCAGTTGGAGATATGTGATGTTGAGGTTATACTCTTTGATATGGTATATGTCTATGGTTAAGAGCACATACAGTAATTATTTTATTCATGAAAGTTATGAACATTTTTGTGGAAGCAGTATTTAGGCAGTGTTCCTGAGTAGCGGTTTTTGGAAATTGGATGATATCTCCTAATCGGGATGGAATTTGGTTTTGCATAGTTAAAGGGAAGTTTGAGACACATTTTTAGTAACGTGGTTCACAATGCAAACTTTGAGGTCGTACGAGTGAAGAGTTATTGTATCTGGAAGCCAACAATTTTGTGTAATTTTGATGTAGCGCATGGAAACTTTTATTTTGTAATTGTGTGCCAACTCATTTGTAATTATTTGCATGTGGCATAAAGAAAGGAATGTTTTTTATTGTTGATGTTGATGTGTGATGCAGTATGCATGAAGTGAAGAAAAGAGCTAAGTATGAGAGCGAAATTGTGAAGGAAGACATGCGAAGTACATAAATCTGAAAGTGAGATTTGATGTAGCAGTGAGTGCGGTTTGGCATAGTCAGAGAAGAGGTAACATATTATTCTATTGAATAATGAAAAGATTATTTGGATAGTGAGTTCAGTGATCTTACCCTGAAGCTATTTGGGGAGTGGGTCCTTCTGTCTTCAATAACTCCTAACAGGGTTAGAATCTTTTAACAAGGATTCAAAATCTCCTAACAGGGATTTATATGTACTGAATGTATTTCATAAGAATCCTAATAGAGTCCATCCTTTCACAAGGAATATTCATATTAGTGCATCTTTTGTGGGCATCATTCCCACCGGGGTTTACTCTTTGATCAAGAGGTTCCCTAGTCAACATATCTTGTGTTATTGTGTCATTGTGTATGAGTATCTTTCTATGGTTGGTAATTATATTGCTTACATGGTTAAATGTTGTTGAAGTTGATAAAAGTTATAATTATTTGATAACTGATTCACCCGCCCCCCTCTCAGTTATCTTGGTGGACTTTACTTTCTAACAATTGGTATCAGAGCAGCACGTCCTTGAAAGGAAAGTTTAAAACCTTAAGGAGATCCATGGCGAATTTCAAGAAAGAAATCCCTAAGTTTGATGGAGTAAATTTTGATAGCTGGAAAGAAAAGATGAAGACACATCTACTGTGTTTAGGACCAGGTTATTGGTTGATTACAAAGAATGATAGGACTATCATTGAAGAAGATAATCTCGAATCAAGTTCAAAAGATGAGGTAGATCTATTCATGTGTCACATACTTGCAAGAGAAGCACTTTTGACAGCACTTCCGGAGAATGAATACAGTCAGGTAAAATGTTTTAAAAAATCTCATGAAATTTGGAAAGCTTTACAATCTACTTTTGAAGGTGATGAACATGTGAAGAGAGCTAGATTACATAATTGGATATGTGCATTTGAGGATATTAGAATGATAGAATATGAATCTATTAGAAGCTATATTGGTAGAATGTCAAAAATTGTTGCAGGGAAAAAATCTTGTGGAGGATCAAAGATAGAGAATGAAGTGATATGGAAAATTCTAAGGACATTGACTCCTGTATTTAAGTAGACAACACAGATGATTGAACAAGTTATACCTTGTACTATGAACTTTACAAGAGAGACTCTTCTTGGAAGATTGGAAGTAGTATAAATGAACTTGAGGGTATCAGGAGACTTACGTAGAATGGAGATAGCATTCAGTGCTCTTAGTGTTCATCCTACTTTGTCAAGAAGTACCAGTGTGAGTGGAGATTATGCCAGTAGCAGATCTAGAAATGAAGAAGACAAGAAGATTGAAGAAAGTATTGCCTTGCTTGTGAAAAGAGAACCAGATGGTAAGAAAATTTTTAAATGTTGGATTTGTCAAGAATATGGTCATTTTGCATCTAAATGTCCTAAGAGAGTTAAGAAGTACATAAATAATTTCAAGCCTAGAAAATCTAAGGAATGTTATTATGCTAATGATAAAAATCTTGAAGCTAGTATTGAAAGAACCTTGAGTGAAAGTGATACTGAGAATAATGATGAAATAGGATTTATAGCAATTAAAGAAGAGAATCTTGAATTTGATGTTAAGGAAGAAAAAGCCTTAGTTTCCTAAGTTGAAAAGAAAGCTGATTGGATTATAGATAGTGGTCTTTCACATCATATGACTGGAGATATGAAAAAGTTCATAAAGTTTAACAATTATGATGGAGGAGTTGTTAGAGTTGGTGATAATGCATCTTGTTTGATGAATGGTATAGGATCTATTACTCTTGATGGAAAGACTAATACTGAGAATGTTTACTTTGTTGATGGATTGAAACATAATCTTTTGAGTGTTGGACAGTTAGTTGATAAGGGATATCAAGTTTGGTTTACTGAGAAAACTTGTGTGATAAAGGATAAAGATGGAAATCTGATTGGAACTAGATCTAGAACCAGAGGTAATATATTTTAGTTGAATCCTACTGAGATGACATGTTTGATTACTAAGATTGATGACAGTTGGTTATGGCATAGAAGGTTTTGTCATATAAACTTTGATAACATTGCGAAAGTAAGTACTACACTTGCAGTAAGGGATTTGCCTAAAATTATGAAGCCTACTAACATGATTTGCAAAGAATGTGTGATGGCTAAGTAGAAGAGAAGTCCTACTAGGACTAGAGGATTCTATGGAGAAAGGTATTTTATGATTTTTGTTGATGATTTTACAAGAATGATGTGGATTGCATTTCTAAAAGAAAAATCTGAAGCATTTGATAAGTTTAAAATCATTAAGAATAAAGTTGAGAATGAATCTAGAATGAAGATTAAATGTTTGAGATCTGATAGAGGTGGTGAATTTACTTCTAGAGAGTTTAACACTTTTTGTGAAGTGAATGGTATTAAGAGATAGTTTTCAGCCCCTAGAACACCTGAACAAAATGGTATTGCAGAAAGAAGAAATAGGCCAGTGACTGAAGCAGCGAGAGCTATGTTATTTGAGAATGATTTGGCGAAGACATTCTGGAGAGAAGCAGTGAATACATCACTATATACAATGAACAAAGTACAAATCAGAGTAGACATAGACAAGACACCTTATGAATTATGGTTTGGACATGCACCCTCAGTTAAATATTTTAGAATTTTTGGAAGCAAATGTTATATAAAGAGAGATGATGATATTGGAAAGTTTGATCCTAGAAGTGATGAAGGAATTTTTCTTGGATACTATTTGAAAAGCAAAACATATAGATGTTATAATAAGAGAACTAAAACTATTGTTGAGAGTGCAAATGTTAAAGTTGATGAGAAGTTCAAAATTCAGGAAAGAATGCTTGATTATGAATCTGATGAAGAAGCCAATCCTCAGCCTAACACTAAATCTACTGAATTATTCTATGAGACTGACAGTGAATTATTGAGTGAGAATCCTGCAGAAGAAACCAAAGAGGAATCTAGAGAAGAATTTACAGTTGAAACAAGATCTATGACTATGACACCAAATAGGTATCTATCAAGACATCATCCCATTTAATAAGTTATTGGAAGTTTGGACAGATGAGTTCTGACTCGTAATAAGGTACATTTATGTTTGATTTCTCAAATTGAACCTAAATCTACTAGTGAAGCTTGTGAAGATGAACATTGGATTAATGCTATGAAAGAAGAACTAGATTGGATTGAAAAGAACAAGACATGGGAATTGGTCCCTAGACCTAAAGAAAAAAATGTGATTGGAACTAAATGGGTATTCAGAAACAAGATGAATGAACAAGGAGAAGTGGTAAGAAACACAACAAGATTGGTATGTAAGGGATACTCATAGCAAGAAGGAATTGACTATGAAGAAACTTTTGCACCAGTAGCAAGACTTGAAGTAGTAAGAATGTTTTTGGCCTGTGCATCTTTCAAGAAATTTAAAGTGTATCAGATGGATGTGAAGTCCACATTTCTGAATGGTGAATTAGAAGAAGAAGTCTACATTGAGCAGCCTAAAGTTTTTCCTTTGACCCAAGAAGGAGATATGGTATTTAAACTGAAGAAAGCATTAAATGGACTAAAGCAAGCACCTAGAAGTTGGTATGCTATACTGGATAAGTATTTGTTGAAATTGGGATTTACTAAAGGAACAACTGATAGGAATCTGTACACAAGAAATTGAAAATGGTTTGTTGGTTATAGGTATTTTTGTTGATGACATTATCTTTGGAGGAGAAGATGAAGCTAGTGACAAATTTGCTGATGAAATGAAGACTGAATTTGAAATGAGTATGATTGGTGAGATGAAATACTTTTTAGGATTACAAATAACACAGAATAATGATGGTATCTTTGTATGTTAGAGAAAGTACTTGAATGATTTACTAAAAAGATTTGGAATAGAGAATTGTAAACTAGTTGGAACACCTATGGTTATAGGACACAAACTATCTAGCAAAGATGAAACATCGGTAGTTGAGAAGAAGAAATATAGATCCATGATTGGAGGATTGCAGTACTTAACACACACTAGACCAGATATACAACATTTAGTTGGAATGGTAGCAAGATTTCAAGCTGAATCTAGAGAGTCACATTATGCAGCAGTAAAGAGGATACTAAGATATTTAAGAGGCACAATGGATTATGGATTGTGGTATGAAAAATCTAATGATTTTACCCTATGTGCATATACAGATGCTGATTGGGGAGGTAGTGTTGATGATAAGAAAAACACCAGTGGTGGAGCCTTTTTTCTTGGAGGAAGATTAGTTTCTTGGCTAAGCAAGAAGCATAATTGTATTTCACAAAGCACAACAGAAGCAGAGTATGTAGCAGTAGCAAACAATTATAACCAGATAGTTTGGATGAAGAAAATGTTGAAGGATATTGGAATTAAGTTTGTTGAGCCTGTTGTCATACATTGTGACAACACCAGCACAGTTATTATGTCTAAGAATCCTGTATTACATTCTAAGACAAAGCATATAGAGATCAAATATCATGTTGTAAGAGAGAAAGTTGCTGAGAAAGAAGTCAGACTAGAGTACATAAGCACAAAGGAAAAGATAGTAGACATATTTACTAGGCCTTTGCCTAAGGATACATTTGAGTATCTGAGAGGTATGCTTGGGGTTATGCCCTAGCCCACTTTTGAGTAATGATGTAGTTGGTTGCATCTGTCCAGTGGTATATGAGCCCTATCTTTCTTCTGGATTGGATGTTGGTACTTCCTCTATGGGGGAGTATGTGTATCTAAACTGAGTCATGAGGACTCTTGTGAATGTATTTTCTGAATAGTGTCTTTTGACATTGAGTTGTTGTTGACATAGTGATGAAATTTCTATCATTGATGTCAATGGGGGAGAAGTGTACATGAAAAACCACTTGTACCATCTATTGGAGAGAATTGAACAGGATAACGAAGCAAGATTTGATTGATTTGAAGAAGCAGTGTTGCAGTATTGGATTTTTGGAACATTGGATGTTTTTCATCTATGTTGCCATCAATGCCAATGGGGGAGATTGTTAAGAATGAATGCTAAATGCTTGGCAGTCATTCTGCAGTAGTTGTTGTTGCATTCATGACTGTGATTGTCATTGATGTCAACACAGTGATCTTTTGGAGACTTGCAAAGAAGCAGACAATGTTTTGATTAGCGCACGTGGGATATTGCAGTTGAAGATATGCAATGTTGAGGTTATACTCTTTGATATGTTATATGTCTATGGTTAAGAGTGCAGATAGTAATTATTTTATTCATGAAAGTTATGAGCATTTTGGTGGAAGCAGTATTCAGGTAGTGTTCCTAAGTAGCGGTTTTTAAAAATCGGATGATATCTCCTAATTGGGATGGAATCTAGTTTTGCACAGTTAAAGGGAAGTTTGAGACACATTGCTAGTAATGTGGTTCATAGCACAAACTTCAAGGTCACATGAGTGAAGAGTTATTATATTTGGAAGCTAACAGTTTTGTGTAATTTTGATGTAGCATGTGGAAACTTTTATTTTGTAATTGTGTGCTGACTCATTTGTAATTATTTGAGTGTGGTATAAGAAAGGAATGTTTTTCCTTGTTGATGTTGATGTGTGATGTGGTATGCAGGAAGTGAAGAAAAGAGCTAAGTATGAGAGTGAAATTGTGAAGGAAGACATGCGAAGTACAAAGATCTAAAAGTGAAATCTGATGTAGCAGTGAGTGCGGTTTGGCACAATCAGAGAAGAGGTAACATTTTATTCTATTGAATAATGAAAACATTATTTGGATAGTGAGTTCAGTGATCTTACCCTGAAGCTGTTTGGGTAGTGGGTCCTTCTGTCTTCCATAACTCCTAATAGGGTTAGAATCTTTTAACAGGGATTCAAAATCTCCTAATAGGGATTTATATGTACTGAATGTATTTCATAAGACTCCTAACAAAGTCCATCCTTTCACAAGGAATATTCATATTAGTGCATCTTTTGTGGGCATCATTCCCACTGGGGTTTACTCTTTGATCAAGAGGTTCCCTAGTCAACATATCTTGTGTTATTGTGTCATTGTGTATGAGTATCTTTCTATGGTAATTATATTGCTTACATGGTTAAATGCTATTGAAGTTGATAAAAGTTATAGTTATTTGATAAGTGATTCACCCCCCCCCTCTCAGTTATCTTGGTGGACTTTACTTTCTAACAACCTCTCTCTCACTATCAGCACCACCGAAGTCTGATAGAATCTCATCATCTGGGGCTTTATCATCATCTGATGGAAGATCCACCCCCTCTTCATTTTCAATACTTGACTACAAACAATTTGTTTCTATAGCCTCACAACTAGAAAGACTAGTTACACAATTACTTGGTGTGTAACCCCTGCATATATTTATCTCTATATCAAGGATACTTTGTAATTATTTACTAACCACGTTAACTCCCATACAAGGGGCAACCATTGCTTGATGAAAATAATCTTCATTTACATTTTTCTCAGAAGCACAATATGAATTATGGTTAGGATTGGCAGGAATAAAAACACTTTGACATTGACTCTCACTTCTTGATACACACCTACCTGTTTTATCTGATGCACTATGACATCAAACTCTAGTAGACAAAAATCCTCTGGTAATCCCATATTTCAAGTCATTTTCAATATCCATCACTATAGTAAAGGCCTGATGTAAAGTCTGTGGCTCTTTGTCTCTCAACAAGAAGCTCATCTTTCTACCAAAAGCACCCAAATAGATTACCAAACAAACTTGATCATCGGGCCTATAGACTTTTGGAATATCATGAAATGCCTTTACAAATTTGATGTTGAATGATGGGACTAACTCATCTTCTTGAATTTTAATGTCCATCAATTTGTTCAACACACTGCTTGCATTCATTCTTTCAGCAAACTGCTCCATGAAAGCTAAACTCAATTCTTCCCATGAAGAAATAGAATTTTCTGGTAAAGAATAAAACCAAACTCTGGCATCATCTTTCAAAGTTTGGACCAGAAAATTCATGAAGATATCTTCATGACAAATATCAAAGTCTCCCATTAGATTAGAAAAATCTTGCAAATGCTTATATGCTGAATCTGATTATTTCCCCTTAGACTTTTGTAAATGCTCCCTAACTTGGCTAGGAATCTTATTTGGGAAACCATGAACACCATGAAAACATAATGGCTCATACCTTTGTATAGAAAAAATTCTGCATGAATCCATTATGGACTACACCTCTACTTAATGAAATTTTTAGGTTTTATCATGAATAACTTATGCAGCCATAAGGACACCTTAATCACACATATGTCTCCAAAGAAAGCAACCTAGATTTTTCAACAAATTTGGAGAGATATGTAGACCCACAATCTAAAAGTCCCTCCTATGGTGACTTCTTCACCCAATAAGGACCATGCTGAATAGGGGTAAAATGGATTCACCTCTATTCAAATGTAAAGGGGGAAATATGAGATCTATTCTCAAACCCAAATTCCCCAAAGAAAGAGATTCGATTTGATCAACCAAAAGGTTAATACACAATTGAATCAATTTATGGATGAATATGGAAAAGAAAGAGAGTAAATCTAATATTTCCCTATGTGAGGATATGATGTTTGGAATATAGAATAATTGAAATACAAATACTAACCTCAAATTGGGGCAGATCTGGAAAATGTTGAATTCTGATGTCTGTGTACACTTTTGGGAAAATCTAAAACCTGTCTTGGATTGGAAATGCCGAGACAGAGAAAACCCAGAAATTTTTCTCCAAGATGGCTCAGCTCAGGTTTGACCCTCATAAAAGGTCAAATACTACATTCTTTATTTGAAGTTCGATTCGAATTCTATTTGCAGATCTCAGAAGTTTTTCGAAAAGGGTATCCAAATTCGCTCTTAGATCCGAAATTCCACACCTGTACCTACAAGAAAAGGAGGATTTTGTTGTTTATTTGAGGGGTTTGCCTTGGTCAAACCCTAGTTTGGAATCAACCTTAATATTGAAATTGAAATAGGAATGCTAGCAAGTAGTAGAAAATGATCTAACAATGAAGCTATGCAATTCTATAGATATGCAATTGTATTTTGAATGTAAACAAGTATATTGATATGAAAGCTTGAACAAAACAATAAATGCAAATCAAACCTCCATGATTGTATGCTTGGAATCCACCTTGAAAGAAGAATGAATAGATCTTGAAGATGAACAAAAGGATCTTGAAGGAAGATCACACCATCATGATGGCTAGATCTAGGGTTTGAGTGATAAATCTTGAATACTTGAACCAAATCCCTTCAATGTCTCGAATGCTCTAAATCCTTGATCTTCAATGGAGAACTTGGATGGAGAAGAGGACTTGAATGCTTGAATGGAATGCTTGCTTGATCACCTTGAGAGCTTGAATGCTTGATAAAAAAAGAAGATGTGAAAATGATTGGATGTGAAAATGAGAGAGGAAGGCCTCCTTTTATAGTGATCTAGGGCGCACTCCTCTAGAGGGGCCAGCTTGGAGAATTAAATCCCAATTAGGTCCTTACCTTTAGAAAATATACCTAGATTAAATTCAATTAAAGGATTTACCATCCCAAAACTTGAAATAATTAACCCAGAGGTGGGAAACTAAATCTCCCGAAAGCCCGAAGCCCAATAATTTTGGAAATTGGAAATTTGAAGAATGGGGTCAAAGTCAAGGTTGGACTTGACCTAGTCAGGTTCAAGCTTGACCCTAACCTAGTCAAGTTTGAGCTTGACCCTGACCTAGTCAGGTTTGACCTTGAATCTGACCCTGGTCCCAGTTAAACTCAAAACCAAGTCAGAAGGTCCTGGGGATGCCCAGAAACCTAGAACTGTTGCTAGAACAGGATAGAATGTCAGGGATACACATAAAATCCTATGATTAATCTGATGAAGGCTAGGAGGATCTATTTCTAAATCCTACCTAGAAAATAGATCCATGGAAGAGGGAAATTCAAGAGAATCCTTTAGATCCTAACCCTAATTTCACCTAGAATGAAGAAATCAAGTGCGGGGAAGAAGTGGAAAGTGGGGAGAAATCCAAATACATGCAAAGACCCGATCAAGGTGCTTGAAATGAACCCAAACCACTTACTTAGAGGGCTAAACACTCTTATCATGGAAGTGCTTCCATTTTAAGATGATAAACATGAAAATACAAAACTTTAAATGGAAAATACCTGGTAGTACTATAGTTGAAATTTAACTTGTTGATTAGGAAGAAGGGAAAATATAGAGCCTTCTATGTAGCTCCAACAGGTTCTTTTCTTGTAGAGTCACCACCTCCTTCAAGAGGAAAATGTTTTACTTATTCTTTGTATCTTGTTCCAATCAACCAAAACTTGACCAGGATTTTATACACTGTTTACCAGGGACTGCACTGATCAAACAAAGGACTCAGAGTTGCCACTCACAATTAGGTGAGAAGATAACTCTATAATTTCAATGGTAACCATTGTATATGATAAGTAAGCTAGCCAGGAGTTGAGCTCAACTTGTACCCGTGTTATTTATAGCTTGTTTATAACACCAGAGACATCAAACTAGATTTAGCATGACTGTATCATCTATATTCACTAGAAGAGTCACCATTTTGTTGGCTCTTGATTTAACAAGATTTTAACCACCTTTATTAATGTAGAGATATACCTATAGGGTAGATTACTTCCCACAATCAGTATATTCATACAAGAACAAGGACCAATGAACAAAGCACTAAGGCTTTCTACACATCAAACTCTACAGAATTCAGGCGGGTGCACCTAGGATCAGGACCACTTATTTTTCCCTTTTTCTGCTAATCCTCACAAAGTAGATATGTGCCCATAATACTTCTTGTTATCTATGACATAAAGAGATAGGATGTGAAGCTAAGCATACTATCAAATTACTCACAAATAAAGTAGGGGCTATTGCTATTAAGTCCACAACTTACTGACTTAAATATTTGGAATTTGATTTGATTTAAGTTTTGGGTGGAATGGATCTCTGAAATACCCCAAATCTGTCATAGACCAGTGCCTTATCCAATGGGCAATAGAGTCAAATAAAAATTGCAATGGAGAGCTATGAAACAAGAAAACAACAGATCCTAATATGTTGATGCCTTACACCATTCATACACCATTGATCAGACCATGCTTAAGAATCCACCTGTGTACTCAGATATGCAATCACATATTCAAAGGATTTTAACCCTCCCCTTAGAAGAGACCTAGAAACAAGTAATACATTAATCAAAATCCATTGAAAGATAAGTATAGGATACCCTTGATATCCTAACTCATACACTTTTAAAAACCAGTCCTAAACTTAGTTGTTTCTACGAAAAAAACTCTATTGTAGACATCTTCAGACATACAATAGAAAGACTAAAACACCCTTGATGCTCTAATCAATAAGATCAAGACCAAATGGAGACAATCTGATAGTAGTATGAATATGCTAAAATCTTATACATAAGACAGACTTGCTACAATTTACATTCTTATCTAAAAACCAAAAAGGATACAAGAACACCCTATATGAAGAGAAGAAGGAAATATTTATAGAAGGGACCACACATGGAACCAACCTTGAAAATTACAGAGAAATTGGAACCTGTACTAAATGATCTTGGAAATCCTTATAAAGGATTGCAAAAAGCTTGAGATCATTTAGGTAAAAATTAGGTCTACAACCACCTCGTACAATAAGAAATGAAAGCCATCAGGAAAGCCTGGAAACCTAGGAAAATCAGATCAAATCTGAGGTACAATAATTTGGGTTTCACACCAACAGGCTAACTGCAATTACAAGTCACCAATTTCTTGTTGTAGAAAAAACCTTAAGTGATAGAACCAACTACAACTTGTGTGAATCACGACATGGAATTCTCTAACATCCATCAAACCCTAGCCGCCTTATTAAAATATACATTTTGCATTAACTTGGCATGGAATATCAGGAACTAAAATTAGATCATGGTGGCTACCTGCATCTTACTCATCAATTTTCACCTACAACCATCCTTAGAGAAAACAAATCAGATCTAGCCCCATCATATCTGGTTCAACGTTCAAAAACCCTGGTAGAACCTTTAAACAATTTAAATCTTGACCGCAATGGTATTGATCAAGTTTAAAACATGGCCATCGATCTTGTTCATTCCTGACACATCAGATGATTCTTATAAATCATTACAATAGTTAATCAAGCCTTGAAAAGTCTAGCCACATCATCATATCTCGACATCTAATCAGGAACTAGCACCTCATCGACACCTGGCAGTGGACCCATTTTCACATCGGTCTTTATCTCTTGGAGGATCAGATGATCATCACAAATCCGCGATGAACATCTATCCTGCATATTCCCTTTGTGAAGTCACAACCACCGTTGGATTTTCTTTGACTTGCCAAGTCTTTATCTTAACATCGGCTAGCTTCCCCTAACCCCAAGTCATTTGTAGAACTGGTGATTGAAGGTAGTCACTAGGTCATGGTACACTTTACTTAACTAGGGTTTGGTCTTAAGATCACGCAAACAAAGGCATTCACATGATCGCTAAACATTTCTTTGACCCTAGGTTCCATCAAGCGAACAAGTGACCATCATTCGATCAATCTCATTAATGGTCCAGATTCAATCTCCAAGTCCCTTGTTTTAACTCATCCTTGACTTGGCGAACACGTGACCAAAGCATTCTCATGATCACCTGATGTTTAGCTTGACCCTGGTTTAATCTTGAGAATATGTGAATAAAGCATTCACCAAGTTGCCAGATCTTTCGCTTAACCCCAGTCATATCTCGAGATCAAGCACTAGCCGTCGATCCCGTCCTCATCCTATGGCTATTGCTAATCGTTGAACCTTGGAACTTAACCCACCTTGGATCTAGAGATTATGTGATTGAGAAAATCTCCAAGTCATTGAATAAAAACTTGACCTTGAGTTAGATCATGAGAACATGCGAAAAGCCTCAACCGTGTGTTCACTGAATAGAATCTTGACTGCCCAGGACCTAACCCTTGACTTAACTCAGACCATCTAGACATCATGCAAAGAAAGGATTTCACATGATCACTTGATCATTTACCAATGATGGGTTGCATCTGGAGAATTAGTGACTACCGTTGATCTTGATTAACATTGACAATCCTCATTCAACCTTTGAAAGCTTTTTGCCTTGACTGAATATTTGGAGATTCAATGACCAAAGGAAAAGTAAACTGCCCGCCAGGTCGCTAAATGTTAAGCCTTTGACTGCTAGGATCTGGAGAATACGTGACTAAATGTATTCATTGGGTCGCTAGATAAAATGATTAACTACCTAGGAACTAGGAGATCTGGCGAATGCCTCAGTTGCAGAGTCATTGAATAAGAGGGATAATAGCCTGCCAAGGAAAAAGACATGTGCTAAAATAGGACTTAAGTGGCCTAAAAAGGTAATGAGGAAATAGAATAAGGGTAGGGTTTCTTGGACTTAGATAATTTTTTAGAACCCTTTGCATGGATAAACCCTAGTTCCTCAGACCTTGAAATGACTAGATCTCACTGGTTTTTGCATTTGAGCACATGTGATCTTGACTGAAGCTTGGACACACCATAAACTACCCTTGGCTAAGGGCGCAAGACATGAAACATCATAGTTCTTCTTCACAAATCAAAACAATTTGCAGTTAGGGCATGACAATTTTCTTAGATTCTACAAGGAATAGGCCATTTTCTGAGGATTTTTTTATGATTGGAAAATGGCCTAACACATTGTAGCCACATAATGATTTGCAAGCTCAATATTATAATTCTATTCAAATTTCTATTTTTATATGCATAACATATGGGCATTCCCCTAATAGTACAAAATTGGATAGGAAGATAATCAGAGAGCACCACTTTTATATGAGTGATGATAGATCTCACTCTTCCAAGTATGTGCAACATTGTTTTGAGATTTTTTTTGATTTATTGTAGGAAAAAATATTGTAATTGATAGGCTTCTTCTTTGGTTACATAATTGCATGTGACAATTCAAGAAAGCCCATGTATTTTATTAGTTGAGTAGAATGTGTGCAAAGAGGGGTGTACCTCATATTTGGAGTTCTTTTTCAGCTGGGCATGAGAAATGGGAACATGATGGAGCATGTGCATGTATGAAAAGAGCTCTATTTAAGGAGAAATTATGGATTTCAGGAGCTATACTTTGTGATTCTTATTCTATTGTTAATTGGTGTAGTTCAACATTGTCATTAGGAGGGACTCTTGTTTTATAAGTGTGCAGATTCTTTTGGTTGGTTGAGGAGGGAATAGTAGGAAATAGATTAGATTGTCAAACAATTAGAGATTCTTCAAATATGCATTCATTTTGAAACTCAGATGCAATTACATGGACCATTTAGACACTAGAGTTGGCTTGTTTTTGTCCCATTTGTTTTCATTGTGATTGGGACCAGTGTGAGTCAAGTGAGTGGGTGGATACATGGGTTCCATAGTATCTAACTCCTTTATCTCAAACAATCTCCCTAAGAAATGATGGCAGGGAAAGTTCAGTTGAGTACAACCATCTTTGAAATCTTCTACATCCAAGACATGTTTTTGCATTGGTTGCACCATAGGGGAATGATGAGAGATCAAATTATTAGTTGGCACATTGTGTACAAGGAAAGCATAAGCTTGCAACATTGACGACATGTGATGATGGGTTCATATATCCTACTATTTAGTTGTAGTTGTTGGAACATGGCTGTAAACATCAATGATTAGAAAGAATGGCATACTTGCATTTGAAGACTATGAGAAGCAAAAAACCATTCTCATGTATTCACACCTTGTTATAGTAGAAAATGTTAAGTTGTTGAATCATCAAGGAAGACCAAAGATAAAAGAACTTTAGACTATTAGTAATGGTAATCATGAAGAAATATTGGACACCCTTAAGCAGGGAGATGACCCTTCAGGCGCACTTGACTAGGTTATACGAAATGACTGTAAGGTTTATTATGTTCATTATGCTTATATTCATTACATTAATTACACTTTGCTTCTTCTTTTTTATTAATAAACTGATTCCTCTCGTAGATTGTAAATGCAATTAGTAAAAAATACATAATGGACATACAAGATTCAAGCACACTAAAATAGATCATACCAAATGATGGCAAGGTTGAATGTGCTTAGGTTCGTGTCTTTTGGTTCATTATGCTCATTATTATTGGAATGGAAAGATAAGGGATTGAGAGGGGAGAGGTGAATTAGTACCCTCAAATTTTTTTAATTAAATACTCAATATGCGAATGGTAGTAACTAACTAACCAACTGAATCCATTGTATGCAACATTCATCAAAATGAATTTGTAAATGTAAAGTACATGAAATGAAATAATAGATCAACCATGAAATGTAACACATAACACTAATATTTTGGTTATGCATAAATCCTTGTTAGAAGGTTAAAATTGTGGTGGGGATGACACCCACAAATTCTTCACTACTGCAGATAATAAAGTATGCCGGTTAAGGCTACAAGTTGTGATCACTTATGGTGATCTTACCCTATTAGGAGTAACAATAAGATCGACTAGATCTACCCTATTAAAGGATTTAAACAACACTACTTGAGTGAGCACCCAGTTAAGAGATTTACTAACAAACTGTTAAGTCTACTCTGTTAAGAGATTTTACAAACTTTGCTACAATGATTAGAGAATAACAAAAAGTATCTATAAATGACAACTATACTTTGTTTGAATCAGATCGATCTATGATATACTGAATAAATATCACCTCTATGTGTATTGTACTATCCTATATTCTGCTTGGTAGCCTTGACTATTTTTGAATAACTTGAATTGTATCTCTGATCACTGCTCATTCATGCAAACCTTGTCTAAATTCTAATGTCAAGAAGGCGACTACTGCTTCAAGATCTCCTCCTTGATTTAGTTTCTTGCCTTATGATAGAATGACATAAATTACAAGTATATAGCAAACTGCTATGATTTCCATGACCTAACTAGGTTTACAACATCTTAGACAAACCTAAGACCTACAGTGCACAAAATTAACCTAGATCTGAATATTACATAGGAATCATCACTGCATTTAATGATTACATCTACAATAAATAATCCTCAATCTTGGTAAAACATTTTATGAATCTGTGTAACCATTTGCATAGATAAATGTGCCTTTCCTGATTACTATGCTATTTCCTGAACAACTTGGTAAACATAGCCTTTTCTATTCAGTAAATACACTGGTGCTCAGTGTGTATACTGCTCGGTGTTTACTAATGCTCGGTGCTCGGTTTACTTTGATGCTAGCTAAAACTACTCTAGTGCCTGGTTAAACTTGTTTCCATTTAGCTCTCGGTACTGCCTTGTGATTGTTTGATGTGAAGGCTTGTTTGTTCAACTGACTAGCTTATTATAGCTTGATGTTCTTCCTTTTACCGACAGATCCAATTTGATACTAATGATAACATCTAATGCTCAAATAGAGATAACACATAAAGACTTCATTATATGTATATGATATATACATGACTCTGACATACAATGAGTATACATTATATTCAAAACATTATGTCATCATACCTCTATACATTACCATCTATCTCAATCTATTTTCCCTTCTTTGTCTTCATCTATTTCCCCCTTGTTTTTGTCACTCTGAGTTGCTGGGGTGTTAGGGTTAGATAATACTTGTCCAAAAATGGTTTGTGGAGTTACAAAATCATTGCTAAAGCATTGTCCCAATTGGATCTAATAGACTCCAAAACCTATATTTTTATTTCTAGATGAGAAGCTAGATCAACCAAACTCTCTACAATAGATAGATGAGGATCTCTTTGTACTAGCCCTTTTGCAGACACCAATTCTCTCTACATGACCTCCAAATGAGGTATCAACATTGTCTATATAGATATTAACTTGGACCTTATTTTTCCATCATTAGCCATCATCTCAGCTAATATTCCTTATGAATGAGTCAAACTAGTAAAGTGAATAGAGCTGGAACTTGCATCCATGCTCAACGAGTGTCCCGTTGACTTCAAATCTGATTGGAGCTTCTCAATAAGATGTTGATTTTCCTTTGTAAATATTTCTACATCACATAACTATTTGTACAAAGAATGAACATTTTGTACAACCTCTTCCAAATTACTGACAAGGTTAGAAAGTTCAACCTGTTTGACTGCAATCTCTGTTGAGACTCTCGAAAGTACTTTGGTCTCAAACTTTCTCTCATACCATTGCATTAACTTCTCATTTGCTTCACTATCATCACTATTCACCTTTTTAACAATTTGTACCAACTTCTCTAATATAGGTTGTTGATTCAATGTTTTCCAAGTCTTGTCCTAGCTCTCCTTTTTTGAAAATTTGACCTTTAAAGTAGCCGTTTGCCATTGAAAATCCATCCCACCTTTTAAATCTTTAAGTGGGTATCTTTTGAAAGTGACTAAGCATAGGTTTTAATGAAGTTTATGTTTTCCACTTAGTCACTAAATTGTTAACCTCATAGGCTATTAGTCACAAGCTCACGATTTCTTTTGTTAAAGTCTTGTTAACTGCTATGAGTAGGAGAGTAGTTAGGTTGCCCCTTATCGCTAGCTCACTGGTAGTTTAGATGCTTAGAGGATAACCATTGCGACCTTGCGAGTTCCTGATCCAAACCCTTTGTTGCTAGGTCGTAGACTATTTTAGAACTATGTCACTAACCTTAGTGACCCAACAATGGTTTATGTTTTTCCTTTAGTCGCCAGATCGCAAACTTGTTTGGTAGTTAGTGAAATCCTTGGTGACCTGGTGAGTGTTAAGTTCAAGGTGTAATGCCCCTCCAATCCTAACAAATCTTGGTTATGCTCACTAGGGAGTTAGATCATGCTATATGTGATTTCATGGTTATTTGGTAAGAGTATGATCCTTCTTGAGATGGTTGCTTACTAATCATGATAACTTCATATTTTAATTTGGGAAATAATAATATTTACATAAGTATGTCCTTTATATCTTCTTGTGTGTTAAAGATAGTTTAGGATCTTAATACTAAAAGGATCACCTGATAGACTTATATGCTTCTTTGTGAAATGCTCATTATTAATATTTATGTTTACCTTAGGTTAATTGATTATAATCACTTAAGGGTTGGATCTGTTATCTTCTCTAATAATGTTACTTGGGATTAGATATGATTAATACATTTAGGGTTAGATGATTTGTTTATCTTGTTTTGATAATGAGACATTTTGGGTACATGTCTGATGGTTAAATGGGTTTGTGAAAGTTAATAGATGATTTACATTTACGTGAATATGTTATGATGCATTCTGGTTATACAATATAGAAAAAAGATTATTCTAGTACTAACCACACTAATCCAATCATGCTTTGTTGATGTCACTATCTGATGTGAGTGTAGGATAAGGGGAGGCAGTTGTAGTTACTCCTACAGGAGGTCCACATGATGTCACACTCTCCATCCTTGTTTTCCATTATCTATTTATATATATGTATATATGAATGTTGGTTGGTGTTGCAGGATGTAGGTACTAGGCATCGACTCCACCTGGCTACACAAGTCTAAGCGTGCCCTCAAAATCCTCAAACTGTTGTTGTGTGGAGATATTACCAAGATTACTCTCAAGGTTACCTGTGAACTTAGAGTTATGTTTAGGCCTAGCTGGGGGATCTGAATGCAACATGTGATGTAGTCTTGTGATTTATGATTTGATGTTGTTCTGAGATTAATGATGTGAGTTAGATTTATCCTTGTAAGTATATGTATATATATTTATTATATATGTGTTATAATTGAATGTATGTTATATATGTATGTGTAAATGTGGGTGCACACGCATATACCCATGCTTATATAAATAATAATATTTATATGATTTTATTGATTGTGTAAATGGTATGTTGTTTATAATAATTAAATAAAATATATTAATGTATTAAACACAAAGTAAAATAGTAATTAATAAAAGAAATGCTCTTTGTAGTAAAACTAGCTATCTAGGAGGGATTTGAACTCGAGACCTCCTAGAAGTTAGGCTAGTTGGTTTTTGTGTGTGCTATGTGTTTTCTTTGAAAGTTATTTGTTTGACTTTCTTGTTATGATTTTCTTTTTAAGGTATTTTAATTAAATTTATTAAAACTTTGTTAAGTGCTTACGGGAATAATTGGTTTGATTTTTCAACCAACTATGGAAGTTGGAGAAGTTGCTTCCCGTAAAGAAACTCCTCCAACCACATAGTTGGAGGATAAATAATTGAAGTTGTTGTGTTGTTGAGGAGAGGGAATTTATGGAAGATTTTTGGGAGTTGTCTGTATTTATTTTTTTCAAAAATTTATTTGAAGTTTTCGAGTCTCTGTTTAGTGAAAACAAGTGTATGTGGATTGCTAGAGTTTGATTGCCAAATGAAGCTTTCCAGGAGGCTATCTACTCAAGGCTTGAAGATTTGTAGAGAGTTTCCAGTCAAGAGAAGAGAATTTCTTCGCAGGACCCCAGGTAGGGTCTATACTGGGATGAATTCTCTAATTCTCATGTGTGTATTTGTGGATGTGTATGTGTATTCTAGAAATTAATAGTGTGTTCTTATGATATATCAATATTCTCTAGTTATATATGTTTATGGATTAAATATTATTGAGAACAAATACTGTGTGTAGGAAGTTTAATGACATGGTTTATTAATTTTCTTTGTCAAAACTCTTCTTGGAAGTCTATGGTTAATTATATGATTTTCATTTGGTATATATATATATATATATGTGTGTGTGTGTGTGTGTGTGTGTGTGTTATTAAATTTTTATATTATTTATACGATCTGATTTATAATTAGGATGATAATGAAAAATATGTTAATTAAAAATAGACAAAATATTCTGGTTTGTTTTTATATACCCGTACTATATTATTCATAACTTTTGAACTAGACATTAGTTTGACAATCGCTCCAATGAGAGTGTGCAAAATTAGGTTTTATCCAACATATATCAAAATTAGTGAAATCCAACAATTCAAAAAAAAGTTATGCTTACCGCACCCAAACTGAATTTTTATGATAGTCATATAGTAATAGTCATGCATAGATTCCTGCAGGTTCATTAGTTTATAGTACAATCTTTTCCCCATCAATATTTATTAATTTATAATTTATATTAATTTTATTTTCTATTTAGACCTATTGTGGAAACTTTAGAGTCATGGATTTCAGTGTTGGGTACATGTTTGGCTTGGGGTTTGGTCTGTATCTTCCACACTTGATCCTGGTCTCTGCCTACATCTTTTAATGTTCATTTTATTGCTTTAAGTTTATCATAATGTTTTGTTAATTCATGTGGAAGTTTGTATCCCCTATGTATGTTCATTACCTTATTTGTTGAGATTTTATGGTGTACTTATTATGTTTTGCACTTGGCATATAATTGAGCTTAGTTTATGAGGCTAGGAGTTGTCTCGGTGGCCTGTGTGCATGAGAGGGTTCTCTAGAACTATAAATAAGATGTGGAAAGTTGTACGTATGCATGTGGTAAGTCTTGTGCTTTTCTTTGAGGTGTCTTATGATAGACATCCTTCCAATGGTTCTTTTTATGTATATGGTTAGGGTTAGGACTCACTCTGAGGGCCTGAGTGCGTAGGGGAGTTTCCTAAACCTATGGATTAGGACATGGAAGTGTTATTTTGTATCTTTGGCTTGTTATGGGGTAAGGGAATAGGAACCCTAAGTGAGTGGCTCACCATAGGTGTTGGAACCTCAAGTGGTTGCCAGATGATCCTATGGGTGGGTTTGTAAAAAGTGTTAACATTAAAAATTAACCTGGGAAGGGGGGATTCAAAAGATAATGAAAGAAAACATAATAATGGCCACACAGATCTGATTGGAGTACCGGGACCAGGGATAACTGCCAGGGTGGATCCCTATTCATAAAGGGGGGACTGGGGTTACTTGGTTGCCAAGGTGGATCCCAATACACAGGTTGTGTGATGACACTCACTTAGGTGGTCTCCTAGAACCTTAACCTCGGTGTTATAGTATGATGATATTTTATGTGCTTTATTCTTGTTCTTTTGAGTCTTGGATTTATTGGTATTTGAGACTTAGATTGCCTTAAGGTCTTGAGAGTACTTTGGTTCTATCTCCTAGCATGGGGGGTGGAACTTTACCAGTTTCACATGGTTGGGTGGCAAATCTCTTTCGAGGTATTATTCGTGGTTCGTGTCATGGCTTGGATTTTGAGTTGTTCAGTAGTGAGGATTTTGTTCTTGTATCATGTATCTCTATCTTTTGTTATCAAGATGTATTGTAAGCCTTTGGGAAACTTGATGTAATTATCTTTCTGTATACCTTCAGACCATGTACAACAACTATAATTGTAATTGTGTTGAAATTGTAAGAAAGAAGTTATGTATTTAGGAAGGGTAGTTTTTGGAATTTCAAAAGATGATTGAATATTGGTAATCAAATATGGATTATGTTTAAGTAATTCCTACCCTATCTCTCTTATGCATTTTAAAATGAAATTGAAAGTAATGATTCTATGTAAGTATTGATGAAAACTTCTGAAAGGAAACTCATTTTGTTAGTGAAAAGATGTGCTAAGGGTTGAAGGGTATCTCCAGGTGAAATAGTAAGGGAAATGAAACATGTACGTTATTGAAATTAGTAATGAGATGTGATTTCTTAAATGTATAAGTTCAATGTGTATGATGTAAGGTTATTTAAACTAGGTTCTAATCTCAATTCTTAACTAGATTTATACAAGGTTATAGATGATAATTTGTGGAAGTTAGACTTGTGGAAAGAAATGATTCAGTGAATGGTTTATTTTGGTTAGTAATAGATGGTTAAGTACTTTACACTTTTTCTATTAATGTCTTTGAAATGAAAATGTAAAGTAAGGACTTTTAATAGATGGTTTATGTGATGATAGTGCATAAAAAAGGTTAAGGAGAAAACAAATGAAAAATGAAAGGATAAATGTACTTTGTGTATTAGATAAATGATGGGCTTCTAATTCATTTCTAAAAGTGAATATCTATGCAAATTAGGTAAAGAAAATAAATGCAATTATCTCATTAATGTAATTAGTTTTGATGAGGAATGAAAACAATGTCTCAATATAAATTAAAGTTAGAACAGAAATAGAATTGCATTAGATTAAGTAATAAAATGTATTGCTTGATAATGGTAAATGAATTCATTAAGGGAACCTTAAGGAATGTACTTGTAAATGGTAATGATGATAAGTTAGAATGTTAGAAAAAAAATAAAAAATATTGTTAGTTGTAATTTTAGGTCATAGACCTGATTACTTATGGGTTCCCTGGCGGGGACATTACGTGAGGTTTGTCTCCGGCTTGCGGTTTCATCTCATGACCCACATGTTTTCTTTGCAAGTTAACAAGGTGATTCTAGATGTCCATATTGCATTGAAATGAAAAGTTTCAAATCAATGGTATTCATTAACTTGTGGAGCATCAAAGAATAGTCCTTAATCTCTTAACGAGTTAACGAGTGAGTGCCACGTGGTGAATGGTTGAGCCTGATCGGAGATAAGGATAAGGTTAAAGATCTGATGGATTATAGTTGATCTGATGATAAGTACAATGACTTGATGGAAAGATGCACAACATTTATCCATTGTAGGAACACACCTAGGTGATGCATGGAAGTTATTTGTAAAATGAGTGTTTTGTTTCATCGCTAGCTCGCAAAGGTTTTGGGCAGTTAAGGTTAACTTTTGGCGAACCCACGACTAAAGGAAAATGCTAAAAGGGAAGTCTTTGGTCGCTAGCTCGTAGAAGTTCTGAGCGGTGATAAAAAATGTTAGCGATTTGGCTAGAATATTTTAAAGTCATTGAAGTTTCTTTGGTCGCCAGGTCACAGAGATCTATAATGGTTAGTAAGCAATGCTTGCGACTTGGTGAGTGTGTGTTTTGAAAGCTTGATCGCCAAATCATTGCGGTCTTGAAATTTTGTCAAAAGTGTTGGCAACTTGGTGAAGCATTTGCATAAAGTGTAAAAGGTGTATTAGTTCAACCAATTAGTGATTGACACTTGGAGATATCCATTTGAAATGTACGGTTATGGTTTGAAACAACAACATAAAATAGAAGTTATTACAGTATTCCAGCCTAGTGAAAATTTATGAAGCAGAGATCATTGTGAAGATTTCCCAATCATGATTATAGTCCTCTGAGGTGACAACATGAAAATAGCTCGAGAAGCTATAAAGGAACTGTGTGTGTGAATTTTGTACCTGATCTGTAGACACAACACTTCAGTAAAACATTAGAGGTTAGCGAAAATCAAAATCATGCAAAATTGAAATCTAATTTAACCAAGCGATTTACTGCCTTCTAGTAGGTGCAAGATTAATGTTCTCAGATTGTTATCGAGATCAGTGACCTAGATGACACCTAAATGAAGGATTTGAATGAAAAAGATGGATATGAAATTGAATGCAATTAATCTATTTTTTTTTTGTATTTTCTATGCAATAATAATGATAAAAACTTGATATGAATCTATGCTAATATGGAAATTGATCTATGAACATGCAAAGTAAGCTAACAATGATATGAAAATGAATCTAAATGAATGTAAAAACCAAACTTGATCTCACAACAATGTTGATTCGCAAGAAGCTTTGATCCTTCCAATTCCAATTCTCCAGCGTGATTGTGCAAAAATATGAGATGCTTGGATGCAAATTTGAGAGATGAATTATGAAGAGCTGAGCCTTGTTTTTATAGAAATCCAAGGCTTTGGAGGTGCATGGGAAAAAAAGCCATAAATCACTCAAATAACTCAGGTTGATTTTTGAGTTATTTTTAAATAAAGGATAATTTAATTCACAAAAACATGCAAATCATGCAAAAAAAGCTTTTTAAACTCAAATTAGAAGTTTAGATCAACTTTAAAACTCAAAAAGATGTTGAGTTTCAAAAAGCTAACAACTTGCATTGATTTTCCAATTTTGAGTTTAACTGGTCCTTGAATGTGCACATGGATAATTATGATTTAATAAATAAATAAAGTGATTTATTCTCAACTTAACAGCTTTTTGAAATAAAATAATTAATTTATGGGTTAAGTAACTATTTTACCAAACTTTTATTAAAAATTATATTATTAAATAATGACAACATGCTTTAATTAATTAAATAAGAATTTAATCAATTATTCATAGGAATTTTGATTTATTGTCAAAATTAAATAAAACAATTAATAATAGATAGAATTAAATTTAATTAAACAATTAAGTGGCAAATGTTAAATCTAATTAATTAAATATGCAAAATATTTAATTAATCAAATTTTAGGATAAATGTGATTTATTGCCAAATAATTATAAAATTAAAGATAATTATGATGATTAGGAATATTACTAGGAATATTCCCTGATGCAGAATTTAAGATAATCAATTATGATTCGATGATGTTTAGATGTGCCTTAGATTAGGACTTTGATGTTGATTTCGTTCGATATGTCGATGTAGGAGATTAATGAACTTATAGCCCATTTTTGGGGTATTACAGGAACGTGTGTTGCCAATTGTCAAGTACCTTTCCCTTTGAGCTTTACAGATTTCAAGCGAGTTGAGACTTGATCGCAGAGCTAGTTCTTCGAGTTATTGTTGAGAATTTGGTTTGAGTTGTAGGTTTCAGAAGAACTTGAGAGATGAGTCAATCTACTGCTAGATCACTTACCAGGAAGGAGAAGGGTAGAAGGCTCTCAGATGAATTCATTAAAATGCTCAAATTTGAATGCAGCCAATGAGTTTCAATGGCGTGAGCATGGGAATAGTGCAAGAACATAGTTACCCCTGGTATAATCGGAACTTCTCTCTTCCACTTCTTCTAGGAGAATAGAGTAAAAGAGGTCCCTATTTCCAATCCATGGGAACTAGGTTTAGGGAAGTTGATATGCCCAAATGTCTACATGGATATAGGTTTTCTAAGAGAGTTTTCCAGGAAGTATGATGCTATCAAAGGATTGATAAGGAAGAAAGACATGTCTAAGCTGGTGATAATATATCGTGCTAGCATTGTGGGGGCTTTTGATATCATTGGTGAAATGTGCACTGAGATAGAGTTGGACAAGGAGAAGGATTATTTTGAGAATTTCCACAAGTTTATCAAGAAGAATGTCATGCCCAAGTTTATTCCAAGAGTTGATGGAAGGAGGCCGATAATACCAGAGGAAGTAATGCCACCCTATGACTTGACCAAGTTCCACCACTTCTTCTAGTGTACTATGTATGGATACTGCAAGGTGTTGGGGATCAAAGCTGGTAGAACAGTCACTACTGATTTGTTGCAAATATCTATGGACATTTAGAATCCTCATGTCAAAAAAGATTATGATTATGTCAGATGGATAGTGAATGAACTCCACGAGGGTTTGAGGAAAATTGTTGTTGTTGAGAAACCCTAAGAGATTAGCTTTAAGTATTATTCTCTACTAATGCACCTAATTATCTTCTACAATTATAAAGACATGGATGATGAACTTGAGATTTTCAAGTATGAGTTTGATTGCTTACAACTTGTGCAAAGATGGACCCAGGTTTAGAATAGTTCCTCTTGTTTGTCTACTTTTGGTTGTTTTTAGAATTGGATAGTGCAACCCCTCTATACTATGCTAGGAACCCCTATTGAAAGACTGATAGTAGGAGTGAGAAGAGTCCGTAGGACCATGTAGTTCCAAGATAACTGCCCATTCATGCATAATTGGGGGGATTTCTTATATTTTGATAATGTAACTATAATCAGGATTTATGGGTGTCCTCAGCCACCTCACATTTTTCCTAGGATAGTGCCACTGAGAATTTCTTGGTTAGAGTTCAGTTGGCAATTGACCTTAGCTAATAAAGACCTCTTAGAGAGGCATAAGAAAGGGACTTTCCTTCCTAGGCTATGAGGTGTGCACTATTTCCATATAGGGAAGAAGGCCCTAGATTAGATTAATGAGTTTTTAAGATATTCTAGGATGCCTTGTGCCATTCCTAGGTACTGTGATTCTGAGGGTTTCATTAAGAAGGTCTACAAGGAAATGATTCCTCTTTTCCAGAAAGTGGACCATGAGCCTCTAGAATATGAGGACTTGATCAACAATATAATTAGTATGGATGAGATTGCAGAGATGGCAAGAAAATGGCAAGATATGATGAGAGTGGAAAAGGAATTAAAGGAATTGGATAGTTCATTCTCTGGGTTTTTCCCTGATACTTCTTACTTGGATTGTTTTGATAAGATGATCAATGTATATGAGTAGTTGATGGCTCAAATGATGAACTACAACTAATTGAGAACTTGGTTGATGAACTTCAAGTGATTAGAGATCATCGAGCACTGAATGGATATGTAAGATAATTGAATCAATTTTTATGTTGTCATTGATGTCAACTAGTTTTGATAGTACTTATCATGTTAGTTGAAAATATCTAAACATCTATAAAGAGGAGAGAAAAAATGCAAAACTGAGACATCTACATAGAGGAAGATGGATATGACAGATGAGGATAAGAAATACTCTTGGTAACTTATTGATGAGTCTATGACTTCATATTGTTGACTTGATTATGTTGCATTAATTTGTTATGAAGTTGGAAGCAAAATGTTACAAAGCAATGTCATCAGTTAATAAAGCATTCCAGTATACACTGAGCCAGTATAGTGTATACTGAGTGACAGTATCAACCGAGCTTGTGTTCATGACACATTTCTTTGTTAACCGAGTATGGACAAAAGAACTAAATGATCAGTTTAGCCAACAGAAATTGATGACCTATAAATTGTATGGTTACGAGGTGGAAAGATAAAGTTGTTACAAGATCAACGAGTAACAAAATTTGGAGAAGATCTAAAGGATGGAAACAAAATGTGTTACTGACACATCAGCCGAGGAAGGTTTAAGTGGCAAAATCAACGAAGGAGATTAAGTGACAAAATCTGATGGATGAAAAGAAAACGGTTTACTTGTCTATTTAAGAGACTAGGATTTCACAGTGAAACTTATGCCGAAGGAAGGAGACTGCAGAGATATCACGTGAACATTGCTTCATGCTTGCCTGATCAAACTGGTTGAAGAAGAATCGAACTGTAGAGTTAATCGAGCATTAGAGAGCTTTTACCGAGGGACAATAAGTTATTGAATATTGATGAATTGAATAATAAACATTGATCAGAGGATTTGTATGGACTTAAGAATAGATCTGAACATCTGCAAGTCAAGTTGTATTGTATTCAGATCACCCATTGTTATAGTTTAACCATTGTAAATAGATAAAATATCTTAACTGATTGGACTTGAAAGTCTTATATGTCATTCATAGAATGTACATTGTTATTTTGTCAACCCCATAGTGAATGTTGGTTGGACGATAACTGTTAGTGTTAAATCCTCTAACAAGGTCACACCTTATAGTGTATTTTGTAACCTTTAATAGGGTTGGCTCTTCACTGAGCTCACTCCAGAAGAGTGAAAATATTTTGGGTTACCGGTCCCAGGTGGTTTTTCCCTTTGCAGGGTTTCCACGTTAAATCTCTTGTGTTATGTGTTTATGTTGTGATTGTTTGGATATCATACTTTACATATTGTATGTTAGATTTGGTTGGTAATCACTATGAGCAATTAACTAGTAATCGGTAAAGTCATAGATAATTTAGTATTTTCTTTTATCAAGCTATAGAATTTAGCTAAATTAGTTTTAAGTGGTATATTTTGTAATTGGGACTGTGGATAACTGATTCACCCCCCTCTCAGTTATTCTAACAATTGGTATTAGAGCATATTGGTTACTTGGAACAGAGTTTTAATGACTTCAGCATAAAGATGACAAAATGTATAAGAGGGAAGTGCCAAAGCTGAATAAGGATAACTTTACAATATGGCAAAGCTGAATGAGACTTCATATATCTAGGATTGGGAATTATGCCCTCACCCTATTGGATAATGGCTACATTGCACTACCTACAGGACCTTTGACTATTGATCAATTAAGAGATAGACATGAGCATAATATTACTGTGATGGATATTGCCGCTGCTCTATCAGATGCCGAGTTTGAAAATGTCAAGGATTTCCTTACTTCTAAGGACATGTGGGATAAACTTACTCAAGTTTATAGTGGTGAAGCTAATGTCATAAGAGCTAGACCTGAAAGTTTAAGAGGGAGATTCAATGATATGAAAATGAAAGAAGGAGAAAACATTATGTAGTACACAAACCGAATAAAGGAGGTAGTCAATGCTATAAGAGGATCTAGTGGAGTTATTGAAGAAGATACAGTGGTAAGCAAAATCTTGAGAACCTTATTGCCTGTTTATGCAATCAGAATTTCTCCAATACATAAAATGAGGTCTGTACCTAACAATACTCTCACTCTTGACAATTTGATTGGTAAGCTAACAACCTTTGAACTGGATAACTTTGATAATAGTGTTGTACCATTTGTTGAATCTGCTTTCATGACTTCTCTGAAGATTGGTAAGTCTAGTAGTAGAAGTAATAATGATGATAATGACAGTAATTCTGATGATGAGCTTGAAGCTCTTATGGCCAGGAGATTACCTAAAGGTAAAGGTAGATATAGAGGTAAATTACCTTTAGCATATTTTAACTGCAAAGAAGTTGGTCATATTGCTGCTAGATGTCCAAACAGGAAAGAAGATGATAGAAACAAAGACCGATCTAGTGAAGGAAGCTATGGGAGAAGAGGTAACATAAGTTATCGACACTACAACAGAGATAACCGAGACAACAATGATAAAGGAAAAAAGGTATACTACATTGCTGAAGAAAATGATAGTGATTCTGATACAGTTGATGATGTAGAAGTAGTATTTGTTGTGATGAAGGATGACTTTGAGGAAGAAGAAAGGTATGTAGAAACATCACTCATTTCTAAGGTTAATAAAAATGATACATGGATCATTGATAGTGGTTGTACACATCACATGACTGGTGATGAAGAAAAATTTGATCATCTTGAGCAATATATAGGATGATCTTTGAAAATGGGTAATGATACACCCTATATGGTTAGAGGAAAAGGATCTTTAATGATAAATGATAAAATCAAATGTGATAATGCCTATTGGGTAGAAGGACTAAATTATAATCTACTAAGTGTGGCACAACTTAACAACTCAGGTCACCGAGTAGCTTTTGAGAGCAAAAATGTTAAGATATTTGATGATGGAGGAAAACTTGTTGGAACAGGAGCACAAAGGAAAGGTAACTTATTTTATCTTGATAATGATAAGTCTTCTTGTTTAATGATGAAAGATAAGGATGCATGGATATGGCATAAAAGGTTATGCCATGTAAACTTTGATAACATGATCAAGATAAGTAAAAAGAAAAAGGTTAGAGGTCTACCTAGCCTAACTAAGCCAGATCATGTAATGTGTCATGAATGTCAGAAAGGTAAGTGTATCATCTTAAAATGGAAGCACTTCCATGTTAAGAGCATTTAGCCCTCTGAGTAAGTGGTTTGGGGTCATGTTAAGCACCTTGATTGGGTCTTTGCATGCATTTGGCTTTCTCCCCGCTTTCCATTTCTTCTCCGCACTTGATTTCTTCATTCTAGGTGAAATTAAGGTTAAGGTCTTAAGGACTTTCCTGATTTTCCTTCTTCTATGGCTCTATTTTCTAGGTAGGATTTAGAAATGAGACCTCCTATTCCATCAGCACATCAAACAGAGGATTTTCTATCTATTCCAGACATTGGGTCCTGCTCAGATATCAAATTCTACATGTCTGGCATCCCTAGAACTCCTGTTGTAGATTCTGGCAAAGTTAGGGTTTGAGGTCAAAGTTGACCTCGACCTTGACTAGGTCAGGGTTGACCTTGACCTTGATCTCTTCCTGCCAAAATTTCAAAGTTTTAGTTCTTGCTAATTTGGCTTTCAGGAAAGTTATTTTCCACTTCCGGGTTGGTTGTTTCGGGCTCCAAAAGGGTAAATCCTTTAATGGTATTTAATCAAGGTATATTTTCTAAAGGTGAGGACCTAATTGGGATTTAATTCTTCAAGGTGGCCCATCTAGAGGAGTGTGCCCTAGATCACTATAAAAGGAGGCTTTCCTCTCTCATTTTCACATCACATTCTCATCAAGTTTACATCTCATCTCAAGCAATCAAGCTCTCAAGCTCTCAAGGTGATCAAGAAAGTCTTCAAGCATTCAAGTGTTCAAGCATTCATCCATCAAGGAGTTCCATTGTTAGCTATTGAAGGATTCAATCTCCTTGGAGCCTCCTTGAAGATCCATCCTTCTCCATTCATTCAAATCTTCTCATATGCAAAGATCAAATCAAGATTGGTGTTGAAGATCAAAATACCATTGATTGGAGACATCCTACATTCATTAAAGCATTCTTACTTGTGGATTTGAGGATTCGAATCCTCTACAAGGACTTCAACATAAGCGAGGTGATTTGTTTCAATTACTTTGTTTATGCACCATATATTTCAATTCAATTTCAAGGTTAATTGTTAAATTGGGGTTTGACTAAGGCAAACCCCCCATACAACCAAAAACCCCCATTTTCTTGTAGGTACAAGTGCGAAATCTTGGATCTGAGAGCGAATTTAGATACCCTTTTCAGCAATCTTTCAGGATTTGTGAATAGAATCAGAATCGGACTTCAAATAAATAATGTGGTCTTTGACCTTTTAAAAGGTCAAAGTCAACCTGTGTGAATTTGGAGAAAAGATTTCTGGGTTTTGTCCGCCTTGGCATTTCTAGTCTAGAATAGGTGATAGAATCTTCAGAAAGTTCATACAGAAGCCAGAATTCAGCATTTTCCAGATCTGCCCTAATTCAAGGTTAGTATTTGCACTTCAATTATTTCAGATTTCAAGCTTAATCCAACTATAGGGAAGTATAGGATTTATTCTTTCTTTCATATTCTTCATAGATTGATTCGATTGTGTATTAACCTCTTGGTTGATCAAATTGGATCTCTCTTTTGGGAATTGGGATTTGGGAGTGAATCTTACATTTTCCCCACATTTAAATGAATAGAGGTGATTCCAAATCTCTTCTATTCATTTTGGTGAACTTGACTAGCTTACTCTCTTTCTTTTTGGTGTTAGATTCTCTTTTATCTTGTTAGTATTAGATTTGTCCTTTGTGATTGATATTGTATGCTAATTAGATTTCATATTCATGCATTATGTGTTCTTAGTTTAGTTCATTTACATTATATTGGTTTATGAGCTTTACTACCACTAGTCCTACTTATAACATTCTGGTTAGAAGAAGTCGTAGACTCATGGGTGCCTTTGAGCCTGAATCTTCTCCTTTCCTTAGGATTCCCGATGATAACTTGATTCTTCATGATTCTAATCCTACTATGGAGTAGAACTCTTCTCACTCATCACATGATGAGGATGATGCTTTAAGGGTTCCTCCTGAACAAGTCTAAAAACTTTCCACTGAACTTGATAAAATGGGTAATTGGCTTCTTCAAGAAAACCATGGTCAAGATTCTATTCAAGCTATAGAAGCTCTTAAGAAAGTTCTCCATGATAGTGATCAAGGTGTTAACCTCTTGCGTGGTATTACTCATCTTGTGCATTCCAATGTTAAACCTTTAACTCAAGAGACTCAAGATTTAGGTTTCACTGCTCCTATCACTAGTGTTGAACATTCTTCTCATCCTTTACCTAGTATTCCTATCTATACTCATCCTCTGGTGACTGTGACGGTACCCTCTATTCCTATGAGTGTTCCTCCCGTGTCCCTACATCACAACCTTCATATCATAGTGCTCCTTTCACTTATTCCACTCCGCTTCGAACTGTAGTTCCTAGTGTTCCTCCAGTTGTGTCTTCTATTCCTGCAGCCTCTTACACTTTACCTAGTGTGTCTAATGTTGCTACTCCTCCTATTTCCTCTAATGATTCCACCATCATCAGTTTGGCTCAAACTGTATCATCCTTACAAAAACAACTTGCTTCCTTAACTCAAAACAAGTTTAGTATTCCTACATGTGACATGGGAAGTCCTTTGTTTAGGGATATTATTCGAACTCCTGTTCCTTAGCAAGTTGATATGCCTCGTCTTGAGAATTATAATGGAAAAGGAGATCCTGTTCATCATGTTAGATTTAAGCATTTGCATGCTCAGATTTCTTATCCTGTTCCTGATATTGATATTCAATGTATGTTTATTTCCAATTTGCAAAAGGATATTAGAGATAAGATTTTGCTTACCGAATTAACCTCTTTTCAACAACTTTGTGCAATGCTTCATCATTATCAATTACAAGTGAGCCAATTTGAGAGAAACACTCCAATGGCTTTTGTTCTAGTTGATTAGAGTGATGCTGCTCCTAATCCAAACAAGTTTAAAAAATTCAACAACTATGTCAAGATAAACAAACAAGCAAATGCAGTTGCTGATCAGGTTGTTGTTGCATCTCATAATGCCACTTCTGCATCCACTACTTTTCAATTAAATTGTACGTTTACTCCTCTTTCTGAAACTTTACATGCTATTATGAATAGGTTGTTAGCTGCTAATATGATTACTTTACCTCCTATTCGACCTCTTTTACCTACTACGATTGCATCTAAATCTTTTGATCAAAATGCTTTTTGTCAATATCATCGTCAGAATGGTCATGATACTAAGAGATGTTATTCTTTAAAACATAAGGTCCAAGATCTCATTGATGCTAAAGCTTTATCTGTTGATAATCTATATAGTAGTGGGAATCAATCTGTCTCTCCTCCTAATCAGAACCTTCAAATCTATACAAATCCTTTACCTACGCATGATACTAATACTATTGCTCAACCATCTGCTATGGAAATTGTATATGATTCAAAGATGGATGATCTTAATCATGTCGTTAATCAAGTGGAGCATGTTGCTATGTCTATATCTCCACCTCAACCTTCACTTCAAGTTCTATCCCAACCTCAAGATAAACCTAAACCTAAAGTGAAACCTCAACCTAAACCTTGACAACAACTTAAGGATAAAAGACCTCGGGAACTTTTGATTACCTTTGATGACTCTGAGATTGTTAAGGCTCCTGATGGTCCCCTTTACATTGCTGCTAGGGTTGCTCAGATACCTACTCGTGGTTGTTTTGTTGATCCTACCTCCTTAGTCAATGTTATCACTGAAGAAGATCTCTTTATGAAAAGCTTACAATGTGACTTCTATGATACATTGGATGTGTGGATTCAAACTTGTAATGGTTTTCTTTATCCCTCATTTGGTTCTATTACTTTACCGGTTGAACTTTTAGGAAAACTTGTGAACACTACCTTTGTTGTGGTTCCTACTTCTGATCAATTCCAAGTTAAGCTAGGTTTGCCTTGGTTGACTGCCATGCATGCTATTGCTTCATCTATACATAAGTGTCTTAAGTTCATTCATGATGGCGAAGTGAAGATGATCAATCATAGTCTATATCAACCTTCTAGGCCTAGAGATTGTGCTGCTCTGGATTTCTTTTGGCCTTCATTACCTAATTCATGTCCTCCTCGCCCTGATAATCTTTTTCAATCATATCAAGCTTATAAGCATCGTAAGATTCTTCAATTAAGCATACCTCCTATGGATCTTAATCGTGGTCTTTTACCTACACCTTCGATAACTCCTTCAACTATGGCTTCTTGTTCTGTTAATCAAGTTCCTCCTACTAAATCTATCAAAGATCCTGTGATTGCTCCTCCTATGGTGGATAATCCTATTGATCTTCCTAAAGAATCTGTGTAGGATCCAGCGATTGTTCCTCCTAGTTCTCAACCTATTTCAAATAAATCAAAATGTAACCGATCTGCTAATGAACGTTGTAAAAAGCATCGTGCTCATGCTAAAGCTCAAAGATCTCTACTTTCTGCGGATACACCTATGCATAATATTGTTACTAATAATGATGTTCACATGCATGATTATGATGATTCTATTCATATCTTAGATCCTATTTTGATTAATTTGGATGACGAAGATACTCTTGATGATATTGATAATGTTACTAATGAATATGAGACTATTGACATTGACATTGATTTTTTGAATATGCTTTCATCTCAATTAACTCTTACACCTAGTATAGAACATAGTGATTCTCAAGAGGATCCTTGTTTGGAATTGGCTATCATTCCTACTATATTGGATATAGTTCCTCTTGCAAGTTACCCACCTACCCTAAATGATATACAATGAGATGGGGAAAGTAGGCGGCATGCTTGATCGGCTTGTCCTTCGTGGTAGTTTTGTTGTGTGTTTGCTTGTTGTATTGTGCTTCTCCCATAATGTATTTGCTAAATGTTGTTAGATTCTTTTATACCATCCTTGTTACTCAGTTGGTACAAGGTGATGAAGGAATCCAAACTGTTGTTCAAATTCCTCTATATGTATCTCTATTCTTTATGCATTGTTCAATGTTATGTTGTAACTGTGCTATTGTTCGTAAATGTTTCCTTGTGTAATTTGCTTGGATTCAAGATATGGTAGCACTAAATCTTTTTGGTCTCCATGTCATGGTCCGAAAAGATTCTCCTTCATATAACTTACGTAATCTTTCCTCCTTTGTGATTGTAGTTCTACTTTCTTTGGGGAATGATGTCAATTCATTTGCAATAATATTATATATATATTATCTTATGATCATACTGACCCCATGGTAGGTAGATCCCTTCTGTGTTCTCTGTATGTTTCTGTGTTATTTCCCTTGATTTGTCTTTGTCTGGGGGCATCTCGACGTGGAAACATAATCAGTGGAGTTGTTTATGTTTCTGTTAAAGCCATTGCTCCTATTAAAGTGTCAGCAATGACTTTAATGTGGGGGCATATGCTTTGCTCACTTATTACACACACACACTTATAAAAAAATTCAAAACATGCTAAATCTTCTAAAGGTAACGCACATAAGTTGCTAAATCCTGAGGAAGACATGCACTTTAAATTTACTTTTTAATATTTCTTTTTGGATTAAGAACTAATCCTTAAAGTATGGATTTATATTAGGATCTCTGGATCCCTCCAGTTTCAAATATACATATATTGTGATCCCTTAAGGTCAGAAGTGTCCTTAAGACTGGATCTCTTTTTGTTTTTTATTTATTCTTATGGAATAGGATATTCCTAAGGATAAAATCCTTGATGGGTTGACTAGTAAGTAGCCACATTCACTAAGCAGTTCAATTCCATCTTTCCGGTTGCACCTTTTTCCTGTGTGGTTCACAATGGGACATAAGTTCTCATTGGGCGAGGTAATCACACTTTTTCTTTTTTTCTTTAGAGATGTCTCTCTTATCTATGATTTAAGAGTTGATGAAGACTTGAGTCCTTGGGGGCTTGGGATTTCTCTTTCTCCCTTAAATTACGATAAGATTA
This sequence comes from Chamaecyparis obtusa, assembly GCA_027943335.1. Lineage (NCBI taxonomy): Eukaryota > Viridiplantae > Streptophyta > Pinopsida > Cupressales > Cupressaceae > Chamaecyparis > Chamaecyparis obtusa. The sequence goes on from BSBK01004132.1 coordinate 122,568, forward strand.
TCTTGTTATTCTTATCTCCTTTACCAAGAGTTTGCATCGAGTCCTTACTCTTGCTAAAGTGGGGGCTTAATGTATCATCTTAAAATGGAAGCACTTCCATGTTAAGGGTGTTTAGCCCTCTAAGTAAGTGGTTTGGGGTCATGTTAAGTGCCTTGATTGGGTCTTTGCATGTATTTGGATTTCTCCCCGCTTAATTCCATTTCTTCTCGGCACTTGATTTCTTCATTCTAGGTGAAATTAGAGTTAAGGTCTTAAGGACTTTCCTGATTTTCCTTCTTCTATGGCTCTATTTTCTAGGTAGGATTTAGAAATGAGACCTCCTAGTCCATCATCACATCAAACAAAGGATTTTCTATCTATTCCAGACACTGGGTCCTACTCAGATATCAAATTCTGCATTTTTGGCATCCCCTGAAACTCCTGTTGCAGATTCTGGAAAAGTTAGGGTCTGAGGTCAAAGTCGACCTCGACCCTGACCAAGTCAGGGTTGACCTTGACCTTGACCTCTTCCTACCAGAATTTCAAAGTCTTAGTTCCTGCTAATTTGGCTTTCGGGAAAGTTATTTTTCGCTTCTGGGTCGGCTGTTTCGGGCTCCGAAACGGTAAATCTTTTAATGGTATTTAATCAAGGTATATTTTCTAAAGGTGAGGACCTAATTGGGATTTAATTCTTCAAGGTGGCCCATCTAGAGGAGTGTGCCCTAGATCACTATAAAAGGAGGCCTTCCTCTCTCATTTTCACATCATATTCTCATCAAGTTTACATCTCATCTCAAGCAATCAAGCTCTCAAGCTCTCAAGGTGATCAAGCAAGTCTTCAAGCATTCAAGTGTTCAAGCATTCATCCATCAAGGAGTTCCATTGTTAGCTATTGAAGGATTCAATCTCCTTGGAGCCTCCTTGAAGATCCATCCTTCTCCATTCATTCAAACCTTCTCATATGCAAAGATCAAATCAAGATTGGTGTTGAAGATCAAAATACCATTGATTGGAGACATCCTACATTCATTAAAGCATTCTTACTTGTGGATTTGAGGATTCGAATCCTCTACAAGGACTTCAACATAAGCGAGGTGATTTGTTTCAATTACTTTATTTATGCACCATATATTTCAATTCGATTTCAAAGTTAATTCCTAAATTGGGGTTTGACTAAGGCAAACCCCTTGTACAACCAAAAACCCCTATTTTCTTGTAGGTACAGGTGTGAAATCTCAGATCTGAGAGTGAATTTTGATACCCTTTTTGGCAATCTTTTAGGATCTCGGAATAGAATCAGAATCGGACTTCAAATAAATAATGTGGTCTTTGACCTTTTAAAAGGTCAAAGTCGACCCGTGTGAATTTGGAGAAAAGATTTTTGGGTTTTGTCCGCCTCAGCATTTCCAGTCCAGATTAGGTGACAGAACCTTCAGAAAGTTCATACAGAAGCCAAAATTCAGCATTTTCCCGATCTACCCTAATTCAAGGTTAGTATTTGCAGTTCAATTATTTCAGATTTCAAGCTTAATCCAATTATTGGGAAGTATAGGATTTATTCTTTCTTTCATATTCTTCATAGATTGATTCGATTGTGTATTAACCTCTTGGTTGATCAAATTGGATCTCTCTTTTGGGAATTGGGATTTGGGAGTGAATCTTACATTTTCCCCACACATTTAAACGAATAGAGGTGATTCCAAATCTCTTCTATTCAGTAAGATGAGAAAATCTAGTTTTAAGAGCAAAGATTACTCAACAAAGAGAATTTTGGAGCTAGTTCACACCAACCTATGTGGTCCCATGAGAACAAAGAGCTATTATGGAGATAGATATTTTTTTTTTGTTGATGATTATACTAGATTGATGACTGTAATGTTCTTAAAGGATAATTTAGAAGCATGTAAGATGTTTAAATTGTATAAAGAAAAAGTAGAGAAAGAAACTGGGAAGGAACTGAAATGCTTAAGATCTGACAAAGGTGGTGAATTTATTTATGATGAAATTACTAACTATTGTAATGAGCATTGTATAAAAAGATAGGTTTCAGGACTGAGGACACCTCAACAAAATGGGATTGCTAAAAGGAGGAATAGCTCAGTTGTAGACTGTGCAAGGACACTGATGATAGAAAATAATGTGGCTCAGTGATGAAGGGTGCTCCCCTTAATACCACAAACACATAACAAAAACATAGAAACAACAACAATTTGTAAGAACATAAAATGGGCTTCTTATTATCTCCACAAATGTGGAATTACAAATTTCAGAATTACAATATGCAAAGCCACATGGGCATTTTCCCTTACAATATTCTGTAGGACAGAGCCTTGAATTATTACCTAGATCTACCCAGAACTGCTCCGAACTGCCTAATACAACACTACAACCTTCCTTATATAGGCAATTTTCCACCGCTTGGGAAGGTTCCATAATTTTAGCCAGTAAGGTTGACCAAACTTAGAATTATTTTATTTTACAATTTATTACATCAGAGTCGGCTCAAAAGAACTTTTGAAACCCAAACAGAAATTTTGAAGAAAAATTATTTTCTGCCATTTTAGGTGACCCAACTTCCGAAGACCATAAGTCATCACCCGTTGACCCGATTGACTATTATGACCCCATTTTGGAAAGGGTACAAAGTGCTCTACAACTTTTGAATTAAGCAAGCTTCATTCAACTAAAGTTTCAACCTCACCCGGGGCCTCTAAAGCCTTCAAAACTGAGTTCAAAGTTTCTGTACCCTGCTGCCAATATGAAATTTTTTCAATATCTTCAAAACTAGACTTGATCTAGCAATGAAACTTTACTGGCAGGCTGATACGACCAAAATGAACCGCTAGGGAAGAAAATAGAACATTTTGAGCTCGAATGGAAAACTTACTAAAAATAGTAAATTTCCAAAAATAGCAGCTCTGGACAAGATAGTCCTTATTGAAAAGAAACTAGAAATATTTTTGGGTGATGCAAGATTGCTCTTACATCCAGGATGCTCCTACATCACTTAGACATACTGGAGAGAGGCAGTCAGCACAACTGTCTATGTTCTGAACCGAGTACAACTGAAGGACACAAACAAAATACCCTACGAGCTATGGTTTGGTCACAAACCTACTGTAAGTTACTTCAAAATTTTTGGTAGCAAATATTTTATTCTGAAAGATGAAAGAAATGGAAAGTTTGACTCTAAAGGGGATGACGGGATATTTCTTGGATATTCCACTAAAAGCAAAGCATATAAGTATCTAAATAAAGTTACTAATAAAATGATTGAAAGTACTAATGTCAAGGTTGATGAGTTTGACACTAAGAACAATGAAGAAAGAACTAATGAGTTGGAAGACTATGGTAGATTCACTTACATTGAACATCTAGAGAACATATTGAAGCCATAGACTGTGTCAACTGGGCATCAAGAAAACAATACTGAGGAGTAGGAAAAAGAAACCGACGATTAGGAAGGAGCTACCGAGCAAGTGAATGAACCTAAATAGGATGAACAACAAAAAATAGATCATGTGCTGGAAAAATTTGTCAGAAGACATCATCTTGAGAACCAAAATATTGGTGACAAGCAAGTTGGCATGCAGACAAGATGTAAACTAAGACAAGGTACATGCTTAGTTTGTGAGTTTGAACCAAAAAATGTTAAAGTTGCATTGGAGAATGAAGAATGGGTAAATGCAATGAATGAAGAGATAGAATAGATAGAGAAAAACAAGACATGGACCTTAGTACCTACACCTAAATATAATAATTATATCAGTACTAAATGGATTTTCAGGAACAAGCTGAATGAAAATGGAGAGGTTACAAGGAATAAAGCCAGACTAGTTTGCAAGGGGTATGCACAGGAGGAAGGAATAGATTATGGTGAAACCTTTGCACTTGTTGCTAGACTAGAAGGAGTTTGAATGTTACTGGCCTATGTAGCACATAAGAAGTTTAAAGTTTATCAAATGAATGTCAAGTCTACATTTCTGAATGGGATACTAGAAGAAGAGGTCTAATAGAACAACCAGAAGGGTTTATTGATCCAAACAAGAAAGACATGGTATGTAGACTACACAAAGCTTTATATGGTTTAAAGCAAGCACCTAGAGCCTGGTATGAAAGGCTGCATACTTATTTGTTAAGTATTGATTTTACTAGAACTAGTGAGGACAACAATTTGTTTATGAAAGGTGAGTCTGATGAAACTATTTTGATTGCTGAAATATTTGTGGATGATATTATTTTTGGAGGACAAGATCGTATCTATAAATCATTTGCTGATGAGATGAGAAAAGAATTCAAAATGTCTATGTTTGGAGAGATTAAGTTCTTTCTAGGCTTGCAGGTTATTCAATAGAATGATGAAATATTCATCACACAATCCTAGTACATAAAGGAAATACTGAGAACATTTGGCATGGAAAATGCTAAACCAGTTGGAACACCGATGGTCACAGGCTGAAAAATGACTAAGGAAGATGAAACTACAAAGGTGAACAAGACACTGTACCGATCAATGATTGGTAAATTAATGTATACAGTACATAGTAGACCAGACATTGCACATGTTGTGGGGATAGTTGCTAGATTTTCTACAAATCCTAGGGAGTCACACATGGTTGCTACAAAAAGAATCTTAAGATACCTGAAGAAAACTAAGGATTATGGATTATGGTATCCTAAGGAAGGGAAGTTTGAACTAAGAGTCTATACCGATGCAGATTGGGTTGGAAATATAGATGACAGAAAGAGTACCATTGGAGGAGCATTTTTTCTTTGGTGAAAGACTTGTTACTTGGACAAGTAAGAAACAACCTTGTATTTCTTAGTCTACTGCCGAAGAAGAGTATGTTGCTGCTGCTATAAATATTTCAAATATTGCCTACATCAAGCAAGTGTTGGAAGGTATGAATGAGGTAATCACTGAGCCAATTATTATATACCGTGATAACACAAGTGCAATAAACATTTCTAAGAATCTTGTAATGCACTCAAAGACCAAGCACATCTCTATTAAGTATCAATACTTAAGAGAACAAGTATAGGAGAAGCAGGTTAAATTGGAATATGTTACATCAAAAGAGAAACTTGTTGCCATATTTACCAAGCCTCTACTAAAGGAAACTTTTGAATACTTGAGGACTGGACTTGGGGTCCATCCCTTGTCTACCGGTCACTAATGTGATCTAGAGGTTGCATCGGCCAAATATTATCAGAAGATCATTCATGTTGATGCAACAAAGTTCACACTTTGGATTCTGTCTAAGGTTGTGAAAGATTTTAGGAACAAAGATTTGCACATCGATATACATAGATACATTTGGTGCATGCAAAGTATAGGAACTAGACAACAAAGAGTCACATGGCTAATACAAAGCTATATGTTTTTGTGTTTCTTTGGCATTGTTGTCAAAGGGAGAGAAGTTAATGAAATATCAGACAAATATTATTGTCAAAGGGATTATCAAAAAAGGAGAGAAGTTAAAGAAGAGCCTAAAAGAGAGATAAATTGAAGAAGTTAGGGAGAGATAATCTGAGAGCTGCTAAAGATCAAATCCGCAGAAGATAGTCTGCACATGTAATGCTGTCATGTAACGTAGTGATTAAACATATTAAGCTATGGAGAGCTTACAACATTTCTTACATAGTTGTAGAATACATGTTTGGTATGTGTATGGTATATTTCATATGTTTGAGTTGCCATCAATTCCAAAGGGAGAGATTGATGAACTACAACTGATTGAGAACCCGATTGATGAACTTCAAGTGATTAGAGATCACCGAGTACTCAATGGATATGTAAGATAATTGAATCAATTTTTATGTTGTCATTGATGTCAACTAGTTTTGACAGTACTTATCATGTTAACTTTACAAATATCTAAACATCTATAAAGAGGAGAGAAAAGATGCAGAACTGAGACATCTACATAGAGGAAGATGGATATGAGAGATGATGATAAGAAATACTCTTGGTAACTTATTGATGAGTCTATGACTTCATATTGTTGACTTGATTATGTTGCATTAATCTGTTATGAAGTTGGAAGCAAAATCTTACAAAGCAGTGTGGTCGGTTAATGAAGCATTCCAGTATACACCGAGCCAGTCTAGTGTATACCGAGTGATAGTATCAACCAAGCTTGTGTTCACTAACACATTTCTTTGTTAACCGAGTATGGACAAAAGAACTAAATGATCAGTTTAGTCAACATAAATTGATGAGCTGTAAATTGTGTGATTACGAGGTGGAAAGATAAAGTTTGTTACGAGATCAACAACTAACAAAATTCAGAGAAGATCTAAAGGATAGAAACAAAATGTGTTACTAACACATCAGTTGAGGAAGGTTTAAGTGGCAAAATCAACAAAAGAGATTAAGCAGAAAAATCTGATGGATGAAAAGAAAATGGTTTACTTGTCTATTTAAGAGACTAGAGTTTCACAAGTGACATTGAGGTGGCATCTTCCCTACAACAATTGTCTTTTCTAAATCTTTCTAAGACATAACATATTTCCAAGAGATATACATAAACCTATAATCATCTCATTGCAGTGGCTAAGAAATATGAGGAAATAATAGTAAAGTGTGCTCACACTCAGGAGCAATTGGACTTAGCAAACAATAAAATCAAAGAGCTAAGCATGTCAGTAGGCCAAAAGGAAATGAAGGATGCATTGGTTGATGCATAGGTGGACCTTGGGGTTGATCCAGAAGTCTCCATAGAGACACAACCAATGCAGATAGACATGCTACAAGGGCAGAATGTACAGAGCAACAAAATGAATGACGTAGCACTCAATGCATTGATGGATGTTCTACATCATAGAATACAAGTAATTAAGACAAAGGTGGATGTTGTACACAATTCACACATCACTTTGCAGAAATTGGAGAGAGATGTCACTTATGCAATGGCTACTCTAGAGCCTCTATTCACTATTTGGTTTGGTAGGGCGGCCCTATTTAAAAAAATGGAGTCAGTGTAGCAATTTAGGCCTGATTTTCCTGAGACCATTACTAACACTAGAGAGATGATTGATGTTGTCAATGCATACTTATCATTCTTCAAGGCTAAGGATAATTTAATAAAGATAAATCTAGGTGTGTTCACCTTTGACTACAACCCTTTTGTGCCCTCCATCTTCAATAATGAAATGAGTCTAAAAGAAATCAATACTTGGAGTGGGGAATTTGATGCCAAGATGGCAAAAAGAGAATCTTTTATAGCTGTAGATGACACCTTGGACATGGTGGTTTTCAATGATGTACTTGATACTATGTTTAAGGTGGAGATAGGTTTTGTAAAGTACATAGCAGATGCAAAAGTTGTAGCTAGCTCTAGGTGGGATTAGGCAGGCAAGCAGTTGAATGGAATCAAATCATTTGACTAGCCTTCAGATGAAGAGGTGGAAAAGTGGGAAGCCAGCTTGAAGAAGAAGAAAAGAAAGCTGATTTTTGATGACCCACCATCAGATCCAGAAGAGTAAAGGACACATGGCACCTGAGCATTGAGCACATGGAGGACAATTACCTTAAAATGGGTGAGGCCATCTAGTACAATCATTTGAAGCTATCTTGAGCATTCCTAGACAAAGGCGCTATGATGTTGACATACTAGGTTATTGCAGGCATGATCAGACATAGTGGTTCTGGCATGCTATTTTGTGAAAGTGATATTTTTATAACTAAATTTTGTCCTATCCTAGCCATCCGTAGCTTATTGCATCCCGAATCATAATAGGATTCCAAGATGGCTAGAGATATATATTGCGAGTTGTAATTCTTGTAAGGACCTTCTTCCCGCTTTTTGATATTTTTGGAAGAGAGGGGTAATTCAATTCTGGTCTGGGACCTGTTGTTTTTTTTGAGTATTTTGAGTTCTCAAAAGTGTATTGAAACTGGAGATATTAATGAAGATGTCATTTTAAATCTCATTTTGGCACTTGATTGTCTTTGTTTACTATTTTAAATATTTGTGAATTAGGATTGTAACACAATTTAGATTCATTAATTTACAAGGTAGATTGAGAGATAGTTGCAGGTTATTTTCAAGGAAAATATAAGTCCTGTAGGTTATTTCTGAGGGTTTAGTGAGGGTTTACAAATTTGATGGTCTTGTGCTGATTTGTTAGATGTTCTGTGTAAGACATAGAAGTTTTAAGAGGGTTTAAAATTTATTTTGAGTAATGTGTTCATGTGGATGTACATTTATCAAAATCTGGCCCAAGGATTTTAGCACCGGTCATATTCTAGAGTTGTTTGAAATATTAAAATAACTAAATTATTTTATGTAAAGTGTTGTTCAATAAATGTTTAAATCTATGTCAAGAGGACACTAATCCATTGTGTGATTTACTAAGGTGGTAAATCAGAAGGGTATACCTACCTGAGTCTGTGGAACTCGAAGTGGAGGATTTCTCATCCTCATTGATTTAGATCTTTTTCCTGGCATATTTGGGAGTGGGCATAGAGAGTCATAGGCATGTTTTGTTAATATATTTGATCTACAAGAAATAGCTCCAACAAAATTGGCGACTCTGTTGGGGAACTTGATAAAGTGAAATATAGTTACGTCTATATCTAAGGGTCTCTAGTGTTTCATGGTACTAAAAACCTTTAGAAGTTTATTTTTCCCTGGGTTTTCTCAAGGTGGTGACTATGGGTGGTTCATCATTATACCAGTGCCAAAGTGTAGTGATAGGTTCTCCCTACATCGATATAAATGAAACCTCAAAAGAATACTAGGTCTTATTTGAAGAAGCACCCTGAGGTTGTTTTGGAAAGTGAACATCCTAGGAATAATAGGAGGGAATGGTTAGGTCAGGCTGAGTCAGGTCCTAGTGTGTCATGGATGCCTAAGAACAACAATTTGACCACAATACCTAAGAAATCTTCATCATCCTCCACAAGCTCTGAGTCAGACAGTCAGCTTTTTCTAAACCATATGTTTGATATTCCCGGGGATATGCCTCAAAGTAAAGGTGTAACTCATATCCAATATAGGAGACTTGACACAAATAGAGTGAGGAATAGAGGTCATGTACATAGTAGTGTGTCAAATCCAAGTGATACATTTAATGGAACATCCATGTTATCCAGTGGGTAACCAAGGTCTTCAAGGCTTGATTAACTTGGATGATGCTGAAAATTCTAACTCTACACAATATGATGCTGAGGTCCTTCGAGAGGAGGTATTGGCCTTGAGGAAAAGAGAAAGAGAATAAATATTAGAGGTGAAAATAAATGAAAGGAATGAGAGAAAGAAGGTGGGTTTAACATTCAGAAGGTGGATTTAACCTTCACATTGGGCAAGTTGCTCCGAGCAAAGAAAGACTCATCCTATCAAATCCTAACATAGTTGCTAACTCAAAGAAATGAGTCTTGCCTTTTATAGGGAATTTGTACTGGTTGTATTTATCTTCTCCTAACAGGGAAATATCTTGTAACTGAGATATTTTATTACTAGTGCATTATTTGTGGGTTTGATCCACACATGGGTTTTCCCTTAAGAGGGTTTCCTCGAATACAATTCTTGGTGTTTTGATTTGTGTTGCTTTTGATTTGGATTTACTGTGTTGATATGAGAAGATAAAATTTTATATTAAGGACATACAATTGATTCACCCCCCTCTCAGTTGTATCTAATAGAGACAAAGACAAATTTGTGAAACATGAAGATTATGATGGTGTTGTTATTAGATTTGGTAACAATGCTACCTGATTGATCAAAGGAAGAGGATCAATCACACTTGATGGTAAGAGTAATATTGATGATGTTTTATATATTGAAGCATTAAAGCATAATCTTTTGAGTGTTGGATAGTTAGTTGATAAGGGATATCACTTAGAATTAAAAGAATGGAAAGTGTAGAATCATTGGAAGCATAGGAATTGAGATTTCATCAGGTACAAAGGCCAAAGGAATGTATTTCAGTTAAACAATTGAAAGAATAAATACTTGATTGCTAAGATTTATAAGAGTTGGTTGTGGCACATGAGATTTTGTCATGTAAACTTTGATAACATTGTGAAGATAAGTACTACAAATGCATTAAGAGATTTGCCTAAATTGTTGAAACCTACTAATGAGATGTGTAAGGAATGTCTATTGGGTAAGCTAACTAAATATACTTTCAAAAGTAAATCCTATTCTTTGAGTGGATTGTTAGATTTGGTGCATATTGATTTATGTGTTCTTGCTAGAACTAGATATTATTATGAAGATAGATACTTTATCCTGTTAATTGATGATTATTCAAGGATGATGTGGGTTACATTTTTGAAAGAAAAAAATTAGGCATTTGAAAATTTTAAGATATTTAGAGCTATGGTTGAGACTGAGACATGTATAAAGCTGAAATGTCTAAGATCTAATAGAGGTAGAGAGTTTACATATAGGAAATTTAATTCTTACTAAAGAGAATGGAAAAGAAAGGAAAATATTTTCTCAATAGACCCCACAACATAATGGAATTACAAAGAGAAGAAACATAACAATACTTAACACTGCAAGGATTATGATGATTGAAAGAAATATTTTGTAGATCTATTGGAGAGAAGTTGTTAGCACTATTGTTTACACTTTGAACCGAGTTCAATTCAAGCATGGTACTAGTAAGACTTCTTATGAGATTTGGTATGGTCATATTCCTACTGTGAAGTATTTTAGAATCTTTGGAAGCAAATGTTACATTAAGAGAGATGAAGATTTGGGAAAGTTTGATCCTAGAAGTGATGAATGAATTTTTCTTAGTTATTCTACAAAGAGAAAAGCATATAAATGTTATAATCATAGACTGAGAACGATGACTGAGAGTGATAATGTGAAAGTGGATAAAATTTTTTAGAGACCAGTTAGATCTTGCAGATACGTTCATCAGATGATGAAGAAGAAAATCAAACTATACCTGTACAGAGTTAGAACCAGAACCTGAATCTAAATGGATTGGTAGAACATAGTGAAGAAGTTGAAAAAGAGGAAGAGTTGGAAACACCAGAGTCAACTAAAAATAAAAATCCAAATACTAAGGTATGTAAAGTTAACTCATTCAGAAAATTAGATTATCGGTGATAAAAATAAAGGTGTTTAGACTAGAGGAAGAATTACTAGGAATGAAATTTATTTTATTTCTAAGATTGAGCCTGAGGATGTTGATGAAGCATGCAAAAATGAGAGTTGGATCAAAGCCATGAAAGAAGAAGTGAAACATATTGAGAAGAATAAAACATGGATTCTTATTCCTAGACCTGTGGATAAGAATGTGATAGGTACTAAATGGGTATTCATAAACAAATTGAATCTGTTGCTATAATTGAAGCTATTAGAGTGTTTCTTATATATGCTACTTACAAAAATTCTAAGGTATATCAGATGGATGTTAAGTCTGCATTATGGAATGGAGAATTATAAGAAGAAGTCTACATTGAACAACCTGAAGGATTTCCTTTGATTGACAAAGATGACACAGTTTTCCAAGTGTAGAAAACATTATATGGATTGAAGCAAGCCCCTAGAGTCCAGTATACAAGGTTAGACAAGTATTTATTTAAGATTGGTTTCAATAAAGGTATCGTTGACAGTAATTTGTACTTCAAAGTTGTTGATGATGACATCTTTATTGTTGAAGTCTTTGTGGATGATATCATTTTTGGTGGAAATGACAAGATGAGTGAAAGATTTTCTGATGAGATGCGGAAGGAATTTGAGAGGTCTATGATAGGTGAGATGAAATTCTTTCTTGGACTACATATCACACAAAAAGATAAAGGTATTTTAATTTCTTAATCTAAGTATGTGAACAAATTGTTGAATAAATTTGGTATGGATGATTCAAAACCCGTTGGTACTCCTATGATTACTGCTTGTAAATTAACAAAGATTGATGATACACCTAATGCAAATCAAATAAGATATAGATCAATGATCAATGGGTTGTTATACTTGACACAAACTAGACCAAACATTATGAATGTTGTTTGTATTGTTGCTAGATTTCAAGAAGAACCAAATAAATCACATATTTTTGTTGTTAAGAGGATATTCATATACTTGAAGGGAACAATTAATTATGGACTATGGTATGGAAAGGATGATGATTTCACATTGAGTGCATATATTGATGCTGATTAGGTAGGTAATGAGGATGACATAAAGAGAACAAGTGGAGGAGAATTCTTCTTGGGTAAGAGATTAGTTTCATGGAAAAGTAAGAAACAAAATTGTATATCATAATCTACTGCCGAAGTTGAGTATGTTGTTTCTACTGTTAATTGTACATATGTTATGTGGATAAAGCAAATGTTGAAAGATATCAAAGTATGTATTGATGAGTCTTTTGCTATCTTTTGTGACAATTCAAGTGCTATTAATATTTCAAAGAACCCTATGTTGCATTCAAAGACAAAGCATATTTCTATCAAATCTCATTTCTTAAGAGATAAAGTCAGTGAGAAAATAAGTTAGATTGGAGTATGTGTCTACTAAAGAGCAGATTGCAGATATATTCACAAAGCCCTTGCCAAAGGATACTTTTGAGTATCTCCTAGGTAATCTTGGAGTAATTGCCCCTCCTGATCAGGGCTAAAGATGCATTGAATTACATTAGTCCAGTGTGTTAACAGATCTATCATCATTCTGGATTGATGTTTTTGGTGGATACTCCTTAGGGGGAGTAGTGTGCAATGAATGGTTTATGTGGTTTGATTTTTAGATTTGGGGAGAGATATTTACACAATCTTTGAGAGATGTTTGTTCCTAGATTTTTAACTTCTATGACCTAGTGCATGCATGTGCCTTTTTCATTGATGTCAAAGGGGAGAGATATTCATGTGAAAAATAGATGTATATGATGACAGATTGTTTGTTAGAGAGACTTTGAAAGATATTGTAGATATTGCTGGTATTACTATTGATATTGTTTCTTTGTGCAATGATTTTTTTTTCACATCATCTATTTCCATCAATGCCAAAGGGGGAGATTGTTGAGATATTGTCTAGATAGTGCATATATGTGCTAGCATTAATGTTTTGTCATTGATGTCAACATATTTCTATTTTTAGAGACAATGTTTTTGGTATGATCAGCAAGATGTTTTGATCAGTGAGATTACTACATTGAAGATTTATTGTTGTGAAGCTATAGTTTTGTTTATTAATGTTTGTACTTGACTCTGTTCAAGAGGCAAAGGATCACATGATGATATAAGTGAGTTATGATGAATTTATCTAAAACATATTTTGGTTATTTAGTCTGTGATAGTGTTTTAGTATTTGGATAAGTGTGGATTGGTTATGCAATATTCTTAGTTGCTAACCTGTTGATGAGTTCAAGACATGGATGTGTGTCCTCAATTTGAGTGGCTTGTGAGTTGGTATCTGGCAAGCTAATTTTCTTTTATGACAATGGTTGCTAATTAATGTTCCTATAGCAATGTCTTGTCATTTCACATTGCTTACTGATATTTCTAGATCATGTTCTATTTGTGTTGTTGGATTACGTTTGATTATGTGATTGAATTAGGAGAATTTTATGTGGCATATTGTTTTTCTTCATTTGATCTTAACCAACTTGATGATGTAGCATATTGTGATAAACTATTGCATGATCTATGAATTTGGAGCATGTTTGAGGATGTTATTATGGATCATTGCTATGTCTTAGCTGATATTCAATGGATCTATTTGAGTTTTGAGATGTATTGAGATAATATTTTGTAATTAGGTCCCTAGCCGACCTAGTTGAGATAAATTGATGTAATGTGTATATGTATGTAATTATTTTTTATTGTGATGGCATGGAAGAGTATGGGAGAGTGTGTAGAGATGTTGTGTGAAGAGGTACGAGTGGAATCTGTAATTGAGGAAAAAATTGTTATACTTTATTAAAACTATTTTGGTATATTAGAGATGTTGTTTGTCAGTTCGTGAGCTTGGATAGTATGTCCTGCATGATTTGTAATTAGAGATTGTTGTGAGGCAGTGAACCTTCCTTGGGATTGAGATCCTTATTGTATTTGAGTAGTGAGCTCTAGGTAGTGTGTGCTATAAATGTGTCACACTTCTATGAATCATTACATGCAAGAAAACTCAAGAATGAGCCCTAACAAATTGATCCATAGCTCCCTAGGCATGGAGTGCAAGGGCTTTTAAGAATGCTCTCAGCTAGAGCTATTTAGCCTATAACCTTGCTAGTAAACCATGCAATGGGAGATTCAATGAAAACAAGGGCAAGAATGCCAATATCCTCAAGAATGAAAATGCAATGCAATGCTATGCTAGAAATGGAAATGCAAGCTAAGCTATGAAAGGAAATATGCAAGTGTTACAACCCAAGCTAATTAATCTATGTGAGCTAATCTAGAGCATAGAAATGAAGCTAATCTAAGAAAGCATAAATATGAAGCTAAGCTAAGAATGCAAGAATGGGATGTAGACGCTAAGAATGCTCCAAATCTTCAAAAACTCCAAAGTGACCTAGAAATCCTACAGCATAAAGTTAGCATAAAAAGTTGGGGATCTAGAATGAAGAAGAGAGCTTTCCTTTTAAAGGAAATGAGAAGGAATGGACCATGGAGATTAAGAGGCAAAAGATTTAATCAAGGGTGGAGCTTGAAAGAGGAGCAATCCATGTGCACAAATATCCTCCAATGAGAAAATAAGAGTTGACTTTTGTGTCCATATGAGACAAAAAGTGCTTTTCCCTTTTTATAAAATAAGAATAATGCTTTATTTGTGCAACTTAGGATAAGAGGAAAAGTGGAGGCTTTTTATTTATTAAAAGGGGAGGAAATATTCCTTTTAAATAAATAAAGACTTAGGATAAGATGATTAGCCCATAGAAAATAATCAAATAAATGATAGAACTAGGATTTGATCAAGGATAAGCAATTCATGATTTAGCAAAAGGGGCTAATAGTCTAGGTGACCATTTTTGGGTGTATACAGGTAGTATGCCTGAATGTATGTGCATTTCCCTTTGTAATACTCCTAACATGGTATAGTGGTTTTAACAGAGTGCATTCATCTTGTGGATTTGATCCCCACTATGGTTTTTCCCCTAATAGAGTTTCCACGCCAAAAAATCTTGGTATTATATGTTGTTTATTGTGTTATGATCTTGGTTTCATGTTTATCATTTAGATCTGAAGTTAAAGTTTATAAGTTGGTTAAAGGTTGATTATTTTGTGGCACAACTAATTCACCCCCCCTCTTAGTTGTGTGCTACCTTAAGTCTATCACCAAGTATAGCCTAAGGGGCTAGAAGTGCATTTGATGTTGTTAGTTTGTGTGAAGTGCTAAAGGGGTTTGTAGTTCTAAAGTAATTTGGTAAAAACTTATAGCCCTCTAAAAACCTATGATTTTTCAAGACTCTCCCTTAGGTTATATGTCACTTTTTATAGTTGGTATGACTTACATTTAGTAGAAGGGATGACTAGAGGGATCATCTATTTTACTTGGGATAACCTAGTTGGTAGTAGGGATGCCTTGAGGGGTCACCTATTTTACTTGGGGTGACCTAGATTGGCATTATAGGTGACTCTTCAGTTAAAGAGTTTAGATAATGCTTAATTCTTGCACTTTTTTTGGGAAAATTCCTAAAGACCACCTTGCTTGGCTATCATTTGATTTTGGGTGTTACCTTGTTTACTTGGGAGTTAGTTTGTGTTGGACATCATGCCTAGTGTTAGGATGACTAGCTTAGTGTGTGTTAAGCATGATCTTGAATTTCTCTACCACCCTAGTATTTGAGTACACGTTCCTTGTTAATGAGATGTGCCAAATTTAGTTGTTTACGAGTTGCGATGATATGATTCTTTCATTTTATTCTCGACTTGGTGAATGATGGAGATTTTAGTCTTACACTTGACCTTGTTAGAGTTAGAAAGATCTCTACATCCTTTATATTAATGTCAAAATGATCTTAATATGTACTTCAGACTCCCACTTGTATTACAATACTTGATTCATTAGTATTACATAATTTAAATATCATTATATTGTATCATGACATCTCAAACACATAATTGTACAATATGAGATTTGATGTCACATTTGTATCACATGAAAAAACTTATTTTTAAAAATAATTCGAACAAAAACAAAGACAT
Organism: Chamaecyparis obtusa; assembly: GCA_027943335.1. NCBI lineage: Eukaryota > Viridiplantae > Streptophyta > Pinopsida > Cupressales > Cupressaceae > Chamaecyparis > Chamaecyparis obtusa. The sequence goes on from BSBK01004132.1 coordinate 138,655, forward strand.
TACATGACAACTAAAGCATGATACAATTAAGAAAAACAATATGTACTTAGAAGACACAGGTCTCTCATACTCCCCTTTCAAATGCAAACCCCTTCTTCGATTACACGGTCAAAGTTCAATGGCCCAACCGCTAAGTTGAGGACCAATCATGCCCCCTCTCCTTTCTGTAGTTAAATATATATTATTTGTCCTTTGCATGAACATATTCTTTTTGTACTTGCATAAACCGGACAATGTAAATGGTTGTCTCTGAAAATTTGAGGCGTTGATTTCGGAGAAAGGAAAGTTCAAAAGCAAAGAACACAAATTTATCATTCAAAATAATCACTAAAAAAATAAAAAATTGAAACAATCTCTCGTCGATAACATTTCTTAAAGAAGAAGAGACAAAGACAAATTTCCAAGCAATTTCCCCAAAGAATGTGAGTCGGCTTGTATATACTCAACCTTGGTCAACGAAACACAGTCCAAGTCACACATAACATAAGAATGTTCAGGTCAATGAACAATAACTGAAACTCCAGAAAAAACTTCCACTAGATAATATTTTTTTATTTCTCGATTTCCTGTAGCAAACCGTCTGGTCAAGCCTTTTCATCGATATTTGCAAAAGCCCTGTATGAGTGGGATGTAGTTTTTCTTTATCTAGTTTTGTTGAATAAATATTTGTGTATAACTAATTTGGCACACGATAATTTTCTTTCCATTTGCTTTATGTCATATAATACAGTTAGGGTTTTTTATGATTGGCAAGTTAGGGTTTTTCATGGGAGAATGATTTGGCAGCATTTAAGCTTCATCTAAAATGTACTAAAATCAAAAAAAAGTCTTTTTTTTTTTTCAGATTTACAAAAATATAGTAATTTTTTTGTAGATTTTTTGTGGTTTTTATCACAAAATATACAGATCATGAAGAACAAATGCTGAAAATTTGACCAAAATCTATTATATTTTCAATTTTTAAAATTTGATAAAAAATACATTTAGATGAAACTTAGCCAAGTCAAAATGATTTTAGTGAGCACACAATACTTAAATCATTACACAATATCCTCGGACTTATTCAAATGCACAGAATAATAACACTAATTTGAAATTATCCCAGTAAAAACCAACTCAAAGTATTTACAGTTGAATCAATTGAAAAAGCATGTTGCTTGCGCGCCACACAAAAATACAACACTGTACAGCGAATTTTTGAACAGGAATAGGTAACAAACCTGTCGTTTCCATGACGGAAGATCTTCAGAGAGCAAGAAAATACGAAGTGCAAAGAATGAGCAAAGATGAGGAGAGGAAGCGGTACCGGGGGCGGCCAGACACGTGGCTGTTCTGTTCTCCTTGAATGGTAGAAATTGAAGAATCGTTGTAATCGGGATTGGAGCCGTAAAGGCTCTGAACTCCTTCCACGTCATCAGAACGGAGCTGGACTTTTCTGGTTCGAGTGGGAATACTAGGGTACATGACGGCCTCCTTCACACTGGAATGGCCCAGCCCTAAGAGGTGCCCGATTTCATGCGTCGCAACGGATTCCAAATCGATAGCCGTCCTGGCACTGTCGCCGTCAAGATTGACGGTCCACGACTCCGCGGCGTCAAGATGGAAACGCCCGTCCTGAGGTGAAAAGGCGTGAGCCAGGGTTCCAAGAACGCCGTCAAATGGTTGCCCGTCGCCGTGAGATCCGCGGAGAAACCCGATTTTGATGTCTGCGGACGGGAAATTGTCCGTCTCCGTGAACTTTACGGGGATAACGGCGGCCCAACGCTGAAACGCGCTAGCGAAAACCGTCTGCATTTCCGTCGGGGTTATCTCCGGGACTTGGTGATCGGGGTCGAAGGCGTAGGTGAGATTCCGTCTGTTGACGGGCCACTGTGGATTGCCTGGAAAATAGCTGAAATGTTTCGTACCATGGATGAAATGCTTTGTTGTCTTGCTTCCGTTGTTTCTCCACATGACAGATATTCCGTTGATGACGTCCTCGCGGCCGCACCGAGGCGTGATGAGCTGCGACACCGTCTGTTGATCTAAGCTTCCTGTCACGTTCAGGCCGAAGTTTTTCTGGTACATTTTGACCGCCGACTCCATCATCTCGTCGAATTCTTCCGTCTCGTTTTCTCCGTCTGGAATCGACAAATAGCCGAATTTTTTGAAATATTGCTTCAGATTAGGCATCGCTTTGAAGGTGTCGCCTCTCTGCGCGCTTGTTAGATTCTTGAAACACTCCCATGCAGTCTCTGCAGATTTGTTGGAAAATTTTGGAGAAATGAGCTCTTCAGTGTTTATTCCTTCACATACAGTCGCACAAAAGATCGCCATGAAAAACAGCTTTATGAACTCCATATTCAAACTTGACTCTTAAAAGGCAAATATTTTGGCAAATATTTTGATGTCCGCTTCAGATATATAAAACAGAGAAGAATTTGTAACTAAAACAAATCTTTTCATGTCTTATAATTCGGCTTCAGATATATAAAACAGAGAAGAATTCTTGCTATTTTACGGCCTTGCAACTGAAGCAAATCTTTTCATGTCTTATAATTCTGCTTCAGATATATAAAAAGTTAAAAACAGAGAGGAATTCTTGCTATAGTACAGCCTTGGAACTAAAGCAAATCTTTTCATGTCTTATAATTCAGCTTCAGATATATAAAACAGAGAAGAATTCTTGCTGTAATACGGCCTCGCGACTAAAGCAAATCTTCTCATGTCTTATAATTTGGCTTCAGATATATAAAACAGAGAGGAATTTTTGCTATATTACGGCCTTGCAACGTCTCATAATTCCGCTTCACATATATAAAACGGAGTACAATTCTTTCTATAATATGGCTTAGCAACTAAAGAAAGTCTTTTCATGTCTTATATTTCCGATTCAGATATATAAAACAGAAAAGAATTCTTCCTATAATATGGCCTGCAACCAAATAAAATCTTTTGATGTCTTATAATTCCGCTTCAGGTGTACAAAACAGAGAAGAATCAGAGAAGAATTCTTGCAAAAGTTTGGCCTTACAACTAAAGCAAATCTTTTGATGTCTTATAATTCTGCTTCAGATATATAATTAGACAAGAATTGCAGTTACACTAGTGTTATGGCCTTCCAGCTTCATATTCTGGTTGCTCAGAAAATCTCAGCAAGACACGCAAAGCGGAAGTTGAAATCGTTGAGAGTAGTTGTGTTGGAGTTCAAATTTCATGATTATTTGCGTGAAGATTTTATAGCCGGGGCCGGCAGTGTTGGTTCTGATTGACCTGACTGTAAATGTAAATTTTTTAAAGCATTTGAACAACCTGAGTGTTAGGGTTAGTCGATCTCGACAAACAGAAGTTTTAGACCAAAAATCAGTAGAAAATTCAGCGAAATGTTGCTCTTCTTTGTCACGTTACCGTTGGATTCACGCAAGCCGTGAAAAACAATCTTGGAGGGCGGATTAAGAGAGGTAGATGACCTAATTTTCTCCTGGAATACACTGGTTCGTTGGAAAACTCATCACTCTCTGAAGTTGACTACTAACGGAAAAAATAATAATAGAGCAGGCCAAAAGCTTCTTTTATAGCATTAGAAGATGATTCCGATTTTTTCATACACGGCACTTTCAAAAAAAAAAAAAAAACTTAAATGGGAGAGTCGTTTAAATAAGAAAATACTTATATAAATATATTATTGGCTATTTAGATACGCTTTCGTTTGAATGATTGTGATAAGAACCAGAGTAGCTTTCATTTTCTGTCTACGTAAGCCTTTATTTACATTTGTTATTTTTAATTAATGTTAATTCTTACCCGAATATTATTAGGTAATATGAAATGGTATTATGCTAAACTCTTAGCTGAAAATATCCAATAATGCAGCAAGATTACGATTATGGTATAAAATAATGTTCAAGTCAAACTAGCATGTCAATATCAGAGGAATTTAAATGTCTTTAAAAGATTCACAATTTTAGAGAATCTAAAATCAAAATATTGTAATAATGGAAAATATTAAAAGGCTAATAAATCTAATCTTTTCATTTTTTATCTTAAGAATTTGATCTAATAAATTTAATATTTTTAATTTTGTTTATATTATATATTTAGAGGTGTATATTCTCTCATTTTAAAATTCAATTGAAGTTTCTCTCATGTACTTTGCTATGCTCAAAACATCTTTGATCCATTTCTTAGAACATTTGCTTATTTTAGATCAGATCGTACTTGGATTATATTCCATGTATTAAATCTCGAACACAAGCTTCTCCATTATTTCAAAAATTCAAAACACCTTCATTATTAGATTCAATTGTCTTGTGTGCACCCCTTACCTATTAGTGTAGGCACATAAAGTTTAACAATAGCTTATATACATTTAATAATATATATAAAATACGCTGAGACATATCCTTCTCGAGGCACCTATTCAAATTTTATGTCAAAAATTGATTAAAAAATAGGCGCCATGAGAAGGATATCTCTCAACGTATTTTTATATATATTATAAAATTTATACAAGCTAGTAGCAATCGCAACATAACATATGAGGTATATAATAAATTAATATAAATTATATTGTAGTAGGATTAAATAGTTAGGGTTTGGGTTTAGTGCTAGGATAAGGATTAAGGTTAAATTGCAGATAGAGTTAGATTTACATAATGGTAAGTATTATGGTTAGGATTAGACTTATTTTTATGGCTTATGGCTTAGGAATAAGATTATTATCAGGGTTAGGGCTTACATCATGTTTAGTGCTATCATTAGGGTTTGAGTAAGAGTTTAGGTCTATGCCATGGTTAGGGTTAGGTTTAGGGTTTGGATTATGATCTTGTTTAGGATTAGGGTTTAATGTTTGGATTAGAGTGAGGGTTTATAGTTATGATTGTGGCTAGGGTAAGGGTTTACATTATGGTTAGTATTATGGTTAAGGTTAATGTTTTGATTAGGATTGGGGCTTAGGATTAGTGTTAACATTAAGATTAGGCTTTACATCATGGTTAGTATTATGATTATGGTTATGATTTTAATTCTGGCTAGGATTTAAGGTTAGGATTAGGGTTAGCTCATTATGAGAATGGTTAGTGTAAGGGTTTAAATCATGTTTAGTATTATGGTTAGGGTTAGGATTTAGGGTTATTGTTACGATTAGGTTATAACATTCAAGATTGAGATTATCATTAGGGTTATGGTTTATATAATAGTTAATATTACATGGTTAGAGTCAGGGTTTTGATTAGGGTTAGGGTTAGAATAAGGGTTTAAGTTTATGTCATGGCTAGGATCAAGGTCGTGTTTAGGGTTTGTGGTGCAGGAGCACCCACAATAAACTCAAAAAATAATGATCATCAAAGTCCTAGAGACATCTAGTTTAGGTTAGACCTACTATCTAGGCATCTAGACCAATTTGTAAGACCTAGTTCCAAGATTGGCATAACTATAAGCCCTTGGTCAACTATGGTAAAAAATGGTCAAAAGGCTTAAAATCTTAGGATTTTTGTTATTTTCATGTTTTTTAATGCTTTAGATCCATGTTGGATCATTAGATTAGGTCTGGACCAATTTTGGTCACCTAGAGTGCAAAAATTGCAAAAATGTTGTAAAAGTTGCTTAGCAACTTTGACAACTTTTGCCAAAAGTTGTAAACAAAGCCCCCAAAGGTCATATGATTTGAAATTCGGTTGTAATTGATGGGGGAAGCCTTCATAAGCCCTTTCAGGCGGGTGGAAGGTAACAATGTGTAATTTGGCATTTTGAATTAATAAAATATGAACATTTCTCTACAATTTCTGAGGAGAACTAAAGTGTACGGATGGGTACAGATAGGAGGGAAAGAAAATTTGAAACCAAAAGTTTGATCCATGAATCTACCTTAATTTTCAATTGGGCTCATGTCCTGATCTATCTTAGTTTGTGAGTTATCTGGTTTTTAGTGGAACTGCCTGGATTGAAGGCCTAAAACCAGGGTTCCCAATAGGGCTTGGTTGTTTGGACCAATTCCACCATGGGAAATTGATGCCCCTTGGTGGAATTCAAAATTTGTCAATGTATTTTCATATTTTGCAGGTTAGAAGTGTGGATTTGTAGGGGAGTGGATTTTTCGTAATGCCCTAGGTGTACATCTCTATGTGTGCACCAGTCAGTGACTTAGAATAGTCATCATAATCCTCGGTTGGGGATTCACCAAGACTCCAAAATATAGATTTTGAGTCCTTTTATATGCCATCACATGCCCCCATAATTAGTTTGTGCATTGAATTGGAAGAAAAAGCACTTGTAGTGCAATTGGAGACCTAATTAGGCCTATTAGCCCAGTCTAGTGTAGTTGTTTCAACATCCTCCACTTAACTTCACATCTTGGTGATTGGATATGTTTCATAAAAATCAAAAGGGTGTCAAAATCTCCAACCTATTTCCTATCTCATGTTGAAGTATTTTGACTTATGTTCAAAATTCCTTCTAGGAAAGGCTACAAGCCTAGTCTTTGGTTTGTGAAGCAACTAGTATGTATGGGTTGCTTGTAAGTGAAAGAACTATTGAAACTAAACAAATAGGACCTAAATAGGCTAGAGAAGTGATTGTAGGCCACCCCTAGTCTTGTGAGTCATTTCATGGGGTTTGGTTGCTTATTGGGTTAAAGGAACACCTTAGTAAACCTTGGTCATTGGTGCTTAGGACATTGTAGAACCTAGTGATTAGGTTATCCTTGGAATTTGGAGTTGTGATAACCTCACTCCTTGTTCATTCTACACTTGGGATAAGTGTAGGGAACTTGACCTTCATAATTTGGGGTATTGAGTACCCGATTCTTGCTAATTGCTCACTATCTAAGGCTTCCGACTGCCCACTTTGCATCAAGTGGTATCAGAGCTATGTCTGCTCCTAAGGATGATGATATCCGTACAAGGGTCACAAACAGTGAGTTAGCAAAGATGGTGAGAGAACAAAGGGCTACAAACACAGCCTTAACTAAGAGGCTTCAAGAAATTGAAAAGAAGCTAGACAAGGATAAGGAAGATGGGTCTAGAAATGATGAAGGGAGTGAAGAAGAGGAAGACAATCCTGATTAGTACATCCCTGCAGACCAAAGGCCCCTCATTGATGCCTTAAAGTCCATGGGGAGAAGAACCATGGAGGAAAAGATAGACTTGTCGGTCTTCAATGGCAAGATGAATGCAGATTTAGCCTTGGATTGGGTAGAGGCTTTGACAACATTCTTTGAATGTGAGGATATCCCTGAAAAGAAAAGGGTAAAGATAGCATGATCCAAGTTGAAGGGAGAAACCCTAACTTGGTGGAACTTCATCCAAACAGAGAGGGTGAAGAATGGAAAGAGCATGATCAATTCATGGAACAAGATGATAGCCTTGATTAAGGAGACATATGTGCTTGAAGACTATGGGTAGAACTCCATAGGAGGAAGCCAAGCTTGAAACAAAGAGACATGGATGTAAGCTCATACACTGAGGAGTTCCTAAAATTATGTATGAAGACAAATGTGGCAGAATATGAGGAAGAAAAACTAGCAAGTTACATGAATGGTTTGAAGGTATCCATTCAAGAGGAACTTAGCCTACACTACCCTACCACAGTCAATAAGTGCTATCAAATGGCACTCAAGGTAGAGGAGAAATGGAAAAGAAAACAAGAATTTGGTAAAGGGAAGAGTAACGATAATGGGAAGAAATTTAGGGGGAAAGGAAACTCTTGGAACAGGGGACAAAATAGTGGCAGCAGTAGCAAGACCCCTGACCAAGGAGACAAAGAAAATAGTGACTCAAGTTTGAGAGGAAACTATAGAGGAAGGAGGCCCTTCAATAGAGGAAGAAAAAACTCTAAAAGGGGTAATAGACCATTAAAATGTTACTATTTCAATCAGATGGGACATCATGCAAGAAGGTGCCCTGAGAAGAGGAATAACAATCAAGGTGAAAGGAGAGCACAACTTATCCAAGAAGATAAACAAGAAGACAATGCTGACACTAGAGACTTGGAACTAGAGGAAGGAGTATGTTTGATGATGAGACAAGTCTTCCTTCAAGTGCCACAAAACCAAGAGCCTCCACAAAGGAAGAACCTCTTTAGGACAAAGATCAAATGTCATGGAAAGGTATGTAATCTACTTATAGATTCTGGTTCAATTGAAAATTTAGTATCTTATGAAATGGTTCAAAAGTTAAACATCCCTAAGAAGCCACACCCTTTCCCCTATCATGTCTCATGGCTAACAAAAGGCCAACAAACTCTAGTAACAGAACAAGCATGGAAAGAGTTCTCAATTGCAGACTTTAAGGACAAAGTTCTTTGTGATGTGGTTGAAATGGATGCCTCACACATCTTTCTAGGCAAGCCTTGGAAATTTGATGTAGATTCCATACACCATTGTAGGAAGAACACCTACTCCATCACCAAGGATGGAAATTTTTTTACCATGAAGCCCTTGCCTGATAGCAAGTCTGAGAAAGAACCTATTGTCATCATCATGGGAGAGAAAGAAATGTTAAAAACATTGAAGGAACTTGATACTAAAGCCTTTGTCCTAATCTCCAAATGCAAAGACAACATAAGGTCTGATAAAAAAGATCCTATACCAAGAGAAGCTAAGGAATTGCTAGAAAAATACAAATATGTCACTGCTAGTGACCTGCCCACAAGCCTCCCTCCCTTAAGGGATATCAGTCATCAAATTGACTTGATACCTGGTTCCTCTTAGCCTAACAAGGCCCAATATAAAATGACACCATTGCAGCATGCAGAGATTGCAAAACAAGTTGGTAAATTATTAGAAAGAGGACTCATTCAAAAGAGTCTCAGTCCATGTGTAGTGCCATCGGTCTTGGCCCCTAAAAAGGATGGAAAATGGAGGTTATGTATTGACAACAGGGTCATAAATAAGATCACCATAAGATATAGATTCCCCATGCCAAGGATTGAGGATCTATTGGATCAACTAGGAGGTGCTTGCTACTTCACCAAGATAGACTTAAAGTCTGGATACCATCAGATCAGGATCAAACCAGGAGATGAATGGAAAACAACATTCAAGACTACTGAAGGTTTGTCTGAATGGTTAGTAATGCCCTTTGGCTTGAGCAATGCCCCTAGTACTTTTATGAGGCTTATGAATGAGATATTCATTGACTTTACTGGAAAATTTGTTGTTGTTTACCTTGATGACATACTAATATTCAGTCATAGCAAGGAGGACCATCTTGATCATGTGGAATAGGTACTAAGAAGACTTCATCAACACAAGTTGGTAATCAACTTGGAAAAGTGCATGTTTTTGAGGAAGGAACTTGTGTTCCTAGGATTTGTGATCTCACAAGGTACCCTCAAGATGGACCCTAAGAAGGTAGAAGCAATCATCAACTGGCCTCCACAAAAGAACCAAGGTGATGTAAGAAGCTTCCATGGAATTGCAACTTTCTATAGAAAGTTTATCAAAAATTTCAGTCATGTGTGTGCACCAATGTTTGAAACCATTAAGGGTGGAAAGAAGAATAATTTTATGTGGACAAAGGAAGCAAATGATGCATTCCAATACTTGAAGAACAGGGTTTCCCAATATCCTATCTTGGTCCTCCCTGATTTCAACAAAGTCTTCACTGTGGAGACAGATGCAAGCAACTTGGCTATAGGTGTAGTCCTAAGTCAGGAAGGTAAGGCAGTTGCCTTTTTCTCAGAGACACTAAATGAGGCCAAAAGAAAATACTCTACATATGACCTAGAACTCTATGCCATGGTCCAAGTCCTCAAGAAATGGAGGCACTATTTGATCCCAAAGGAATTTGTGGTATACATTGACAACCACGCATTAAGTTTCCTTAATTCACAAGAAAAACTCTCTGTCAGACATCTGAAATGGGTAGAACAGTTGCAGGCCTACACCTTCAACATCAAGCATAAAAAGGGTGTAACAAACAAAGTTGTTGATGCCCTTAGCAGGAGGGTTGGTCTGATTGAAGAAATACAACTACAAAGTGTGGGAGTTGAGTCTCTCAAACACCTGTACCCTAATGACCCTGAATTTGCAGAGATATATCAAATCTGCACAAAGATGGTTAGAAGATACCATACTGACTTTTCTGAATATCTGATTTAGAATGGACTCCTATTCAAAGGAGCTCAACTATGCATTCCAAAATGTTCAATGAGGAAAAACATAATAAGGGAAAAGCACTGTGGTGGCCTAGGAGGTCACTTTGGTATTGATAAGACAACAGACATGGTGACGAGAAGTTATTTTTGGCCTAAAATGAATAATGATGTTAAGAAGTTCATAGAAACTTGCACAATATGTCAGCAAGCTAAAGTTGTGTCAACCAATCAAGGACTATATCAACCCTTACCAATTCCTTCTAGACCATGGGAGTCCATCTCAATGGATTTTGTAATGGGGTTGCCTAAAACAAAGTAAGGCTTTGACAATGTTTTTGTAATAATGGATAGGTTTACCAAAATGGTCCATTTTGTACCATGTAAAAGCACAAATGATGCTTCCCACATTGCACATCTTTTCTTCAAAGAGGTAGTTAGGATCCATGGTCTACCTCAAAAAATTGTGTCTGACAGGGATGCGAAGTTTCAAGGCTATTTTTGGAGGAAACTCTTCAAGAAATTGGGAACTAACCTCACCTACAGCTCTGCCTATCACCCACAAACAGATGGGCACACTGAGGTAGTAAATAGATCCTTAGGCAATCTCCTAAGATGCCTAACCAAACAATATGATCAAAGTTGGGATACAATCATGCCCCAGGCAGAGTTTGTATTTAATGATTCCATGAACAGGTCAACCGGCAAAACACCATTTCAAGCAGTATATGACCTTCATCCCAAAGGACCATTAGACCTGATAGAACTACCATCTGACTTCAAAGTCAGTGCTCAAGGCCAAGAACTGACAAAACTCATCACAAAGGTGCAACATGAGGTCAAAGAAGCATTGCAAATATCCAGTTTGAAGTACAAGGAACATGCTGATAAGAGAAGAGAGATACACTTCAAAGTGAGAGACAAGGTTCGGGCATTCTTAAGGAAAGAGAGACTACCTAAGGGTAGATACTCTAAAATTCATATGAAGAAAGTGGGACCTTGCAATATACTCAATAAAATGGGTGAGAATGCCTATGAGATTTCTCTCCCCCCAACCTTGCAAATCTCTCCAATATTCAATGTTGCAGACCTCACCCCCTACAAAGCTACAAAAGGTTCAACAAATGATCAAGGTGAGGAAACAAATATCAATGATGAAGACTATGTCATAAATCTTCCTCAAATAAAACCAATGGAGTTAGAAGAAATATTGGATGCCAAGTTGCTGAAGCAAACCAAAACCAAGAAGTATATGCAGTACTTAGTCAAATGGAAAGGGCTCCCCAACATAGATGCAACTTGGCTGATTGAAGACCAAATCAAGCAACATGGGACTTTGGTGGAACAGTTAACCTCAAGTAGGAAATTGAGTTTTAAAACTCAAGGGTAGTATGGTGCAGGAGCACCCACAATGAACTCAACAAATAATGATCATCAAAGTCCTAGAGACATCTAGTTTAGGTTAGACCTACTATCTAGGCATCTAGACCAATTTGTAAGACCTAGTTCCAAGATTGGCATAACTATAAGCCCTTGGTCAACTATGGTAAAAAATGGTCAAAAGGCCTAAAATCTTAGGATTTTTGTTATTTTCATGTTTTTTAATGCTTTAGATCCATGTTGGATCATTAGATTAGGTTTGGACCAATTTTGGTCACCTAGAGTGCAAAAATTGCAAAAATGTTGTAAAAGTTGCTTAGCAACTTTGACAACTTTTGCCAAAAGTTATAAACAAAGCCCCCAACGGTCATATGGTTTGAAATTCAGTTGTAACTGATGGGGGAAGCCTTCATAAGCCCTTTCAGGTGGGTGGAAGGTAACAATGTGTAATTTGGCATTTTGAATCAATAAAATATCAACATTTCTCTACAATTTTCGAGGAGAAATGAAGTATACGGATGGGTACAGATAGGAGGGCATGCAAATTTGAAACTAAAAGTCCGATCCCTAAATATACCTTCATTTTCAATTGGGCTCATGTCCTGATCTATCTTAGTTTGTGAGTTATTTGGTTTTTAGTGGAACTGCCTGGATTGAAGGCCTAAAACTAGGGTTCCCAATAGGGCTTGGTTGTTTGGACCAATTCCACCATGGGAAATTGATGCCCCTTGGTGGTTTTCAACCTTTGTCAATTTATTTTCATATTTTTCAGGTTAGAAGTGTGGATTTGCGGGGGAGTGGATTTTTCATAATGCCCTAGGTGTACATCTCTATGTGTGCACCAGTCAGTGACTTAGAACAGTCATCATAATCCTCAGTTGGGGATTCACCAAGAATCAAAAATCTATATTTTGAGTCCCTTTATATGCCATCACATGCCCCCATAATTAGTTTGTGCATTGGCTTGGAGGAAAGAGCACTTGTAGTGCAATTGGAGACCTAATTAGGCCTATTAGCCCGGTCTAGTGTAGTTGTTTCAGAATCCTCCACTTAACTTCACATCTTGGTGATTGGATATGTTTCATAAAACTCAAAAGGGTGTCATAATTTCCAACCTATTTCATATCTCATGTTGAAGTAGTTTGACTTATGTTCAAAATTCCTTCTAGGAAAGGCTACAAGCCTAGTCTTTGGTTTGTGAAGCAACTAGTATGTATGGGTTGCCTGTAAGTGAAAGAACCATTGGAACTAAACAAATAGGACTTAAATAGGCTAGAGTAGTGATTGTAGGCCACCCCTGGTCTTGTGATTCATTTCATGGGGTTTGGTTGCTTATTGGGTTAAAGGAACACCTTAGTAAACCTTGGTGATTGGTGCTTAGGACATTGTGGAACCTAGTGATTAGGTTATCCTTGGAATTTGGGGTTGTGATAACCTCACTCCTTATTCATTCTACACTTGGGATAAGTGTAGGGAACTTGACCTTCATAATTTGGGGTATTGAGTACCCATTTCTTGCTAATTGCTCACTGTCTAAGGCTTTTGACTGCCCACTTTGCATCAGTTCGGGATATGATCTTCTTTGTGATTAGGATTTTGTATAGGTTAAGGGTTTAATGTTTGGGTTAGGGTTTAATGTTAGAGTTAGGATTAGGGTTTAAGGTTAGTATTATATATAAGATCAAGGTTTATATCATGGAAATAGTATTGTGACTAGGGTCAGGGTCTTGATTAGGATTAAGGTTTATGGTCATGGTTATAATTATGGTAGGGTAAGACTTTACATCATGATACATATTATGGTTAGGTTTAGGGTTGGGATTTAGGGTTCTAGTTAATATTTGGGTTTCTAGGATTAGTATTATCATTAGGGTCTGAGCTAAATATTTAGGTTATGGTCTATTTATGATTAAGATTATTATTAGGGTTAGTATTTGGATTATTGCTAGAGTTAGGGTTATAATTATAATTTATGGTTTGGCATTAGGATTATAGTTAGGATGATAGTTAGGGTTAGGTTTTAGATCATGGTTAGTATTATTGTTAGGGTTAGGGTAAGGATTATATGGCTATGGTTAGGGATTTGATTAAGGTTAGGATTTGGGTTTAGGGTTTTTATAGTTTAGCATTAGGAATATTTTTAGGATTAGAGTTTATGGTTTAGTATTAGGAATACCATTAGGTTTAAGCACTAATACATTTGGGTCAAATTTTTGACGACTCTTCGTCACAATTCAAACAACAATACAATAGAATTTTGACAAACATCAAGGAGAATCCTCATCTCAGTTTTTTTGTTAGAACTTCCGATGAGGGAGTACACATTGAATTTTTGACAAAACCACATCAAAAATATATTTGTAACACATGGTAGTTTTTCAACGAAGGCTCGTCAGAAGTATGAATACTATCTCATCAGTTCTCTTTTTTCATTCGTTGGAATTCCAACGTGAACAACAATGATTATGCTACAATATCTACAAAATTTCTATCAAATTTCTGATGACTCTTTGTCAGAATTCAGACAACAGTATGTCACAAGTATTTTCGATAGAATTCAGACATAGGGCGGTTGTCGGTTCTCTTCTATTGTTCATCAGAATTATGATGAGAATTTTGATGACTATGCTTCCATACTTAAGATGTCTGTTTCATCATAGACATGGAAACTGAAGTCCTTTGTTCACTTCTTGATCAACATAGGTATTTTTGATAATTCTATCGGGTGTTGGGATAGCTCTTTTTGTGTTCTAGTGATGGACATAGCTACATTGATAGGACCTTTGGTATAATCTTTCCTGATGCATACATTTTCTATCAGCCTTAGTCTCCTTGTTCAATATTCTTTCTACATCCTTGATCACTTCTATCGCCATATGTGTCCCTGATAAATTCATTGGGTGTCAGGAAAACACAAAATCACTCATTCTGATTTTCTTATCTATACCGATGACCACCACCGACACAACCTTTACTGATAAGCTACCCTTCTATTTGTCTTTATCAGGGTACGTCTTTCTGATAGCCTCATTGGCTATCGACAAGACATAATTTCTCCTCTACTGCTAGTGTATGTTTCACCAATGGGCCTTATCGATATATGTTATATCAACCTATCATGTTTCTTACACCTTTTTTCTATGATCGGTTTAACTTTTATCGATGTTTCTAGTGATGGATCGACATGAGTTATCTTTCTAAAATGACATCAGTATAACTATCATCATCGATATAGTGATTCAAAAGGTTGACTAACCCATAATGAAATTATTGGTAGTACCTATGCCAATTGAAAAGAAACATGAAGTAATACCAATAATTTCATCGGGGATCGGTCAACCTGTTGAAGCACTATATCGATGATGATACTTATACCGATGTCAATTTATCAGGATAACTCCTATCGATCCATCATTGATGACATCAACAAAAGTTAAACCGATCATAGAAAAAGGTATAAGAAGTGTGATAGGTTGGTAAAACATATACCAATAAGGCCCACCAATGAAACATACACTAGCGACAGAGGATAAATCATGTCTTGTCGATAGCCGATGAGGCTATCGAAAAGACTTACCCTGATAAAGACAAATAGAAGGGTAGCTTATCGGTAAAGGTTGTGTCGATGGTGGTCATTGGTATAGCTAAGAAAATTAGAATGAGCAATCTTGAATTTTTTTGACATACGATGAATTCATTGGGGACACATATGGTGATAGAAGTGATTGAGGTTACGGAGAACATATTGATCAAGGAGACTAAGGATGATATAAAATGTATGCATTAGGAAAGGTTATACTGAAGGACCTACCAGTGTAGTTATGTCCATCGCTAGAACACAAAAAATAATATCCCGACACCCCAATGGAATTGTGGGTAGTACCTATGCCAGTCTGGCAGTGACCAAAAAAATTCAAAGAAAAGAAAATAGTTATATTGATAGCGCCAAAGATTATGTGTTTAACAGAGAAACCTATGCCGATGAAGAGCCATTGTCATATTAGTTTGAAAATAAAAAACTGAAGCAAATGAATTTTATTAAATGCTTGCATAGGGTAAATCTAAGTATTTACACGAGACAGATTTATAAAGAATTGATCATTTTAGGCCAACTAATTTGTACACTTAGCATATAATTCAGGGTATCTAACACAAAATTTTGCAAAGACAAAGAAAATTTGTAAAACAAAAGGGTAATTTGTAGGGATTACACTCGTAGAAATGAAGGAATCTAGTTCTTCAAGAAAAAGGAAACCATCAAAGAGTATGAAATATAAAGAAAAGAAAAGTAAAATAGAAGAGAACATTCCTGTTAGAAGACTAAACTAGGATATGATCGATCAAATGCAGGCTCCTAGCCCGAAGTGAAGGAGATCGAATAAACACTTTCCAGAAAGAGATCAACTAGAAGATATGTATAAAGATGTTGGAGATGTATGGACTAGGGTTAGAGGTTATGAGATTTTTATCTTTCACTATCTAAGAAGAAACAAGGAGATGCCACTATGATATCCATGGATGGCCAATTTGGGTAAGTTAATTGTCCCAAATGTCTTTGTAAATTTGAAAGTACTAGATATTTTGGTGAGGATTTATGTTCTAGCATAAAGATGTATTAAAGACCCAAATGGAGGTATTTTCATTTGATTCTCCATAGATGAATAAGGTGTTTAATTTAGACCCTAGTTGCAACTTGCCCTTGTCTTTTGTGGAATTGGAAGTTGAGTACCAGATAATGGACACTATATATACTAGTCGAAAGCTAGCTGTCCATAAAAAAGAGTCTGGTAAACTCATAGCTCAGGATGGGCCACCTTTTAATGTGAATATGTCTCAACCATATTTTCAGTATACCTACATGTCTTATGGACAGTTATAAGGTTTAGAAGTACCTAACCTCATGAGTATTGGGCCAATGGTGTTAGCCTGAGACATTCAAATGTATGAACGTAGGACCTTTGATTATGCATCATATTTGGTGGAGAGATAACATGAGAGTTTTTTGAATCTCAAAACTCATGAATACTTAAGATTCAACCAGTACAACTATGGACATCCATATGGGATTCCAAATACATGAGGTCACACTACATCAATTTTGAAGAGTGGATCATGAAGCCTATCTATCATATGTATGTTTTCCCTTGTAATAGGTCAATTTTTGATGAAGGGAGGATATTATTGAGACCAAAGGATTTTGATCAACTGAAAATATTTGATCATAATTGGGGAGATTGGTATGTCTATACCAATTTTACATGCTTTAGAATCTATGGGTTTGAAGGAATACTATATATGTTGCTGAAGATTGTTCTAGATAGAATAACTTATTTGGAAATTGTAAGACAATTGAGTGTTTCAAATGCACAACACTTTGGAAATTTGCATAAAAAAAAATTTCTTCCAAGAACACTCCGTTTTGGTGATTTCACAATTGTTTCAACCAAGGCTTACGAGGTAATTGAGAAGAAGTTAATGGATGAATTTAATTATTTTGAACATTGTCCAAGAAAAAAATATGATCTAGAAGGATACATACATTCTTGTAAGAAGAAACAAAATTTGGGGGATTACCCCCATGAGGCACTAGAGGTTGAATATATTTTTAGGAACCTCGAAGATGAGGAAGCACAAATAATGATTGGCAAATACAACAGAGAACTAGATGAAAAGGTGTAGCAACTGAGAGAACTTGAGTCTCAAGAAGGGGCAGGAGAAAGAGGATTAGATGAACATGAAGCCATTTCTAGGATGCAGAAAAAAGAAGTGGAGGAGGAGCCAGATAAAGATGAGAAGATTGTAACAAAGATAGGGATCTATTAAAATACTAGATTAGATGAGAATTATTCTTTTGTGTCTGATGATGAGTTTGTCAAGTCAAAAGAGTTTAAGTCTTTCTTGTATAATATCAAAGGTAAGAAATTAAGGGAATCTATTCTAAATATAATGCCAAAGAATGAGGCTAGGTTGTTGAAGAAACTCAAGGATGATATTGATGCTAAGATAATTACCACGACCCCTCAGAAAGGTAGACAATTGTTGCATTCTAAAAATAAAGATTTTAAGTTAGATTTGGATGGAGTCAATGATGTTTTCATTGGTTCAAGATTTGATGAGAATGAAGAAGCATTGCTGCTATGGGCATTATATCTGCCTAACAAGAGGCCTAAGATTATTGATGTTGACAAGGCTTTCAGGCACATGATGAAATTGAAAGTTGGAGAAATTGATCCAATCACCTCTACAGATATAGGTGTAGAAGTTTCCAAGTTGAACAAAGCACAAATGGTCAGATTGGCAAGGGAAAGGGATTGATACAAATAAATGTATGAAGAAAGCATAAAAGGAAGTGGATTACCCATGCCCATGTTGAATTAGCTAGATAATTCAAAATGTTAAAAGAAGCATGATGAGATACAAAGTGAGAACCACAAGTTAAATATGAAAATGCAAACTGTAAGGATTGATACTGTTTCTTTTCTATTGCACAAAAGATTTTAGAAACTAAAAATTACTTTGGAAAATCTATGGGAAGCATATAGAAAGAATAAGGATAATGCTCTATCCCATAACATAATTATGAACAAGTTGGGGGTAAAGTTGCATGAGAAGAATTTGGAAGGAATAGATACAAAATAAATTGAGGAGATAAAAAAGTGACTGCAAAGCATGAACAATTTGATAAGGAATTAGAAGAAGAGTATGAAGAATCCAAAGATGCAATCAAATCAGGATTGCCTACTTTTGTTGATCATAAAGGAGAATTGAAAGATAATGATAAATAGATTGAATAAATCTAGAGTCTCCTCAATGTTTCCCTTGATGCTACTCGTATAGATGAGATTGAGTTAAAAGAGTCTACTTTATAGATGGAATGATTTATCATGATGGAGATCACCACCAGAGACATCCTCCATGATGTAGATACCTATGCCTTTGAGTCATATTTAGAGCATATCAAAATATGTGGCATGCTACTTGGGGATTGACCCCTGTTTCGAAGTGTTTCTTATGATTTCTTATTATAATTCATCTAGTTGGTGTGTAGTTAAGTTAGTTTTTTAGTTGATTTAGTTCTCAATTAGGTAGTTTTGTGTCTTTTAGAGAATGGGTATGCCCCTCCACCCATAACTAAGACCTTGCCTATATGTAGCGGGTCATTCTGATGTTTTAAGAGAGAAAGGATATATGCAATAATTTTTGGGGGGTTTTTTTTCATTGGAAATACAAGGCTAGCAAAAGACATTTGTAACTAGTTGATTCCTATATATCTATTTCAATACAAGGATCAAGTGTTATTTCATCTCTGATGGTATCTATCTTTTCAATTATCTGATTAGTTCTTTGTGATAAATCTATTTCATTTAGATTACTTCAATGTGCTATCTTATGTTACTATAATTTGAATTAAAGTTCAATTTGAATATCAATTTGGAGGATTGGTTGACAAACTTCAACTTGTCTTACTAGTCTTTTAGAGTAAAGTTAAATTCAGTAAGACTAACTGTAATAATAAATCTAAATTGTAATATCATAAAGATGCCTTTGAGGTGATGGTCTTGTTTGAAAACAAGTTATTAAAAATGTCTCATAGGGTTATACATATGATCATTCAATTGAGTTGGTAAAATCAGTAAGAGATTAAGGCTGTAAGAATTTGCCTAAGGCAAAGAATAAATTCCAAGATCTAGAAGCTCAATAGATAGCACAAGAGAGATAAGAAAAATGATCAAATAATTGATTATAGCCAATTTAATTGAATACAAAGTAGGAGTGCCTAAATATATAGGCAATGCAATAAGACTACATGATAAGGAGATGATAAGATATCACCCACATAAGGTGGAATAACATGTCCACAAAAGGTGGATCATCCTCCATTGTACATCAAAGTATGTGCAACATGTACAAAAATGAGAGGATGATAATGTGATAAGAGCACTAAAGGTGGATCTCACACACAAAGAGGTATGTGATGACAACTATCACACCTAAAGTGGAAATTCTCCTAACCATGTGCTAAAATGAAATGCAAACTCCTAGGTGTCACAATGACAACTAATATGCAAATGCATTATCCTAAGTAAACTTAAGTAAAGTGTAATTAGTAAATACTTAATTACACCAACACCCCCCCTTAAGTGCAACTTAGGGGAATCTACTTAAGCTCACAATGCAAGATGGGTCCCGGCTACTAGGCCATGTTAGGTACCCATGTACAAAATGCAAGAACAATGCAATCTCTCATAAAGTGGAGAAAGAGGGAAAACCTCATGGGAAAAACCCTCCCCCAAAAAGAGAGATGAATACAAGATGCATGCATGGATGGAGTAATCAAGACCCCCTAATTATGACATACATCATGCATATACAATAAAAAATCCCCCCAAAGGAAGGAAACAAGGAGACATGATATCCCCCCCATAATGAGTAATCTCCTCCAAGGATGGTAAGTCCTTGAAGACAAAACATAGGCCAATGCCCATAAAAAACATTTCTCCTCTTAGGAAGAAGAAATACCAATTATAGATGTAAGAAGGCATCCCATTGTAGATAGTTAGTAGGAAGGGGAATCCAAATGAAGTATGATGTCTCTGAAGTATGCCCAAGTGTCACCATGTCCTTGGTTGATGAAGATGCCATGAACCAATTAGGAGAAAGCTTAGTAGAAGAAGGTGACAAACAAGGAACCAATGATAACTGATCCATGTAAGAATTTGGATCAAACTCCAAAGACAAAGATGCCTCCTCAAATGAAGTAGGAAGAGAAGCAAGAAAGCCCCCCCTCAATGTAGAATGTACACCCATGATAGATGCACCTGGATCAATGTAGAAATTGCACCAAGAAAACTAAATGGTGTTCCTCCCCTTAGGAAGAAACAAGTCCATAGGTGGATCAATGAATCCTCCCCAATCTCTAGGAAGAATACTCAAAATGTATGATGTCTCAGGAAACTGAATAGGAATCTTCAACACATGAGTATGGTCAATGTGAACCATGCAATGTGACATCTCAAGTGAAGTTTGAGACTCATAAAAACTAATCTCCAAAGAGTCAAATGTCTTCTCTGAAGTTAAAGAGACCTCCTCCAAATTTTGTATCAAAGGATCCACAATCATGTCAATCTCAAAAGAAGGATCAAGTGGAGAATGAAGATGAGGGTCAACATACTCCCTCAAAAAAACTAAAGAAGGATCACCTTCAACAAAGAGAAGATGAATATCATCAATGAAGTCTCCCAAATCTGAAAGTAGGACTCCACAAATAAACCTGCAATGTCTATCAAGTAGTCATCCCATGGAACTATAATTGGAAGACAAGGAATATCTTGCTGCACTGAATCACAAGATCCAATGTCTATAGGAAGATAAGCATCATCAAGAGATGTGATCTCAATAGGAGGAGAAGGAGCTGCAACTAGAGGTTCTGGACGTTTTGGAAGTGGAGGAATATGTGGATCTCCATACATTTCCCAAATAATAGTCCAAAGATTATTCATTGTTTCATCTTCATAGTCATCAAGGGAATCCATAACATCCATATCCATATTCAAATAGATAACCTTAACAACTTCTAAGTAAGAGTCACAATTGTAAGAAGGACTTTTAGGTCTATACTCATACAAATAAGACAATAGGTTATGCTCTAAGATGAGCAAGAACCAATTCACTCCATTTCTTATAGTTCCCTCTTGTCAACTTAATTAAACCATCCATGATGTAATTCTCACATGAAACAATGAGATAAAAAAATTAATGCACCCCCAAAATGCAATGAACCAAAGAACCCCCCAAAATAGATGATTTTGGCACTTTATATATAGTGCATGTACAATTGCCACTTGACAAAATGAACCAAAGTGGACTTCTGATTTTGATAATTACAACAGAAAATATGAAGCTATAATAGACTCAAACAAATAAGACACAAGATCTCTCAAGGATCTAACAAATTACAAGTGCCAAAAATAGGCCAAAATAGACCAAATTCTGAAAGTACTATGTCCACTTAGAATTTTTCCAAACTGATACTAGATCTGGAAAGTAGACAAAAAATCATGAACTTTAAAAACAAATAGCACCTGAAAGTGTGTCCAAATGAGCCCGAACAAAGCCTCTAAAGTTGTAAAAATTAGGATTTGTAATTTTAAGAAAACATCAGAAATAGAGATTAGAAATCACCTACACCATTGTGTAGATCGTGAAATTCTAGCCCCCAAAAAAAAAATTTGCTCGAAAAAAGGAGTCCAGATGACTGAGATATCGCTGTTTGAAAATCACCTTTGAGATTTTTTTTTCCGAATCACCGCCGCTGAACCTTGAAAATTCAAATGGCTCTAGATTTGGCTTCAAATATCCAATTTGGATGAAACAAAACTTGATTTAGGGGTTTTTGGACCTCCTCAATGTGATGCCAACCTCTGATTTGCACCAACAAGCTCCAATTTTGACCTGCAATAAAAATCTCTCAAAATAGGCTATGCAATGAAACTCCTATGGCTCTAATACCATGTAAGAATTTGCCTAAGGCAAAGAATAAATGCCAAGATCTAGAAGCTCAAGAGATAGCACAAGAGAGATAGGCAAAATGATCAAATAATTGATTATAGCCAATTGAATTGAATACAAAGTAGGAGTGCCTAAATATATAGGCAATGCAATAAGACTACATGATAAGGAGATGATAAGATATCACCCACATAAGGTGGAATCACATGTCCACCAAAGGTGGATCATCCTCCATTGTACATCAAAGTATGTGCAACAATGAGAGGATGATAATGTGATAAGAGCACTAAAGGTGGATCTCACACACAAAGAGGTATGTGATAACAACTATCACACCTAAAGTGGAAATTCTCCTAACCATGTGCTAAAATGAAATGCAAAGTCCTAGGTGTCACAATGAAAACTAATATGCAAATGCATTATCCTAAGTAAACTTAAGTTTTAAGTGTAATTAGTAAATACTTAATTACACCAACAAAGGCACTGGTTTAATATTGACCACATTCTAAAATATGCACACTTACACATGTTTTCTACCCAATATTGCAATTAGGATCATCAAAGATCTGAATTCCATGGATCAGATGACCTACACGAAAATATATAAATGGAAGTGAAAAAGTATCAAGGTCAAGGTACTTTTAGATGGGAGAAAAAATAAGATACATCTCATTTTTAAAATGATGATCTAATAAATAGCATTAAATTCTATTTTGAACTGTTGTATAATGTTTTCTATAGATTTGATTATCTCATAGACTCCCCCCAAAAATAATGAATCCACAAAATGAACAAATGTTAAGGAATGAAAAAAGGTAGTGTAAACTCACAAAACCATTAAGGCATGCATTCACTTGTAATGGGGAACTGTCTCGTAGAATCATGCTCTCAACCCACAACACTGAATCTATAACCTACAAAAAAGATGCTTAGCATCGATAAGATTAACAGTGGAACATAATGAAATATTGA
This sequence comes from Chamaecyparis obtusa, assembly GCA_027943335.1. Taxonomy (NCBI): domain Eukaryota; kingdom Viridiplantae; phylum Streptophyta; class Pinopsida; order Cupressales; family Cupressaceae; genus Chamaecyparis; species Chamaecyparis obtusa. The sequence continues at coordinate 161,587 of BSBK01004132.1, forward strand.
AAAGTACATTACCTTATTGAGCTTCTCTCTATTTCAAGAGTAGTTTAATATTCTCTAGTTAACAGGGCCAACCACATGAAGGTGGAAGCTAATTTGGCCCCTCCCCCCTCTAATATCACTCTAAACTCCCCATTAATGTCTAACATTCTTTAATATATTAATGAAACATAACATTCATTCATTATCACGTAACATTCATTAACACATAACATTCATTAACATGTAACATTCATAAACATTCATTAACATTCTTTAATATGTAACACTCATCAACATTCATTAACACATAAAATCCATTTGTTAACAAATAATAAGATTACAATCATTTATTTATTTATTTATTTTTTAAAGCTCAGATGTAAATATTAAGTGCAACATCAATTTATTCATCATTTGTCCCCTCTTCAGTTCTTCTACACTCTGATCATGATCTAGTTAATGTATGCTTAGTCCCATTTTCACAATGAGGATGCATACGCAAAGGGGGGTCCATTGCAATATAAAAGAAATGGGTTAAATTCATAAGTATTATTATTATTATTTTCACAATTATTTCATTAATTAAAAGAATATTACAGGGGTGCTCTTTACCTAATGGGGCCACATTGTCTTCATGATCATTTTGTCTAGGCTCATCCTCAACATCTTGAACACCATCTAAATCCTAAGAAGTTGAAACATGAAAGGTTACATTAATCAATACACCAATTGCAATTAAATTTGTTTAAAGGAATATCAACAGTCCTCTTTACCTAGTGGGGGCACATCACGTTCCTGATGTTGTCTACTCAGATCATGCTCAACTTGGTCATCACAGTCTACATACTTAAAAAGGTTACATTAATTACTACACCAATTTCAATTTAAGATGTTTAATTGTATTAATAATTACATAAAAAAAATTGTATAGAAAATGAATACCTCCAATACTGGGATGCACACCAGGACCTTCATCATGTGCATGTTGTATTCCACAATTAGCAGAATGCATTCCAATGTCATGTGCATTGTTATCATTGCTCAAGCTTATTTAAAACAAACATAGTCACTTTATGCTAGAAATTAACATCAAATAGATTATTCCTCAAGTATTCAATTTTAAATACTTTTCATTTAGCTTATTTACCCATGTGATGGATGCAACATAATCTTGTATTTTCCCACTCAATTCTTTTAGGCATTTAGCCACAGCTACATAGCCTTGCTGGAAGTCAATTTTCATGTCATTGTCTGTGGGTGCTCTATTGAATTCAGAGCCTTGCATTTTTTCTTAATATCAAGAATTTTTCTTGTATTGTTTGATTAAAAAATTATTTGCAATTTATTATTTCAATGTGATATTTCATTTATTGATACTTAATTCGTGCGACAAGTTTCAGATAACCTCTAGAGCCGAGTTTGTGTTGCCCATGCTTTTCTTGTCTTGCCTTAGTTTCCTTTGATGTGTCGAGCAATCTATGAAAAGTTTAAAATATGTTAGATTATATAAATATAAAGAGTAATTAGTACATAATTACATTCTTAATAGTATTACATACCTTCTTCTATTTGGTGGTGTATTTCATTTTTTCTTTTCAAATCTCTCCTTTGCATCCAAAATTACTTGATCGTCCACTCCCTCTCTGGAATCACGGGGGGACGCTTGTACTTTTTGTTCTACTCTAAATGTGTCCTATATTGGTCCCTCACATTGTTTAGATATGTACGAGATTTGTCAAGGACCTTGTTTTTTTCGAATGTGTTATTTCCAAACAACCCAACCATATGATTTGTGAGTTCATCTTTTAACTTTTTTTCTTTCTCATTCCATCATTTATGTATGGTGGGCCCAAAGATCTCCAATGCAATTTCATTAAGATTTTTATAAAATATATCATTTCCTGCAAAAAAATCATGGGATCATTAGTCCAAAATGAGTGATCAATAACTAAATTACAATTAGACTATATATAATAATAATTTTAAAGTACTTGGAACCTTCTTTATCTTTAAGGGAAGCATTTTTGCGCTCACCACCAATGTGGCCCGCAACGTTCCCATACTAGCAATATGGGAAGATCCAAGAAATGATGGTATGGTATCACCACTAGTTTCCTTTTCATCCTCATGTACATGTCCTACTGTAGAAAATGAATCAACTATGAAATGCCCCCAAGAAATAACACTTCAAGGAAAGTAAACACATAACAAAAGAGAGAGCAAAAGAGGTATCTACCAACTCCGGGGTCAGTATGATGTGCACTAGTGGATGTATCCATGCTGGGTGTTGCTGATATTGTAGTTGGAAATATAGGTGGGGATGTTGACCTCGGATGAGGCAACATTTGCACATGAATATGGACATCACCTAGAGAATAATACATTAAATACACAAAACATTAAATATATGAGCAATAATAAATTAATAGATAAGAGGAGAAAAGCATGTAATAGAGCCTATGGAAATTTAAAAATATTGAAATTAGTCATTTCTAGTCCATTGGGATAGGGTTTGAAGTTCTATGTCAAAATATGAGGATAAGAGGAGCAAAAACGTAATATTGCTCAAAACTTGCACAAAGTGCAATGTTGCAAAAATGCAATTTTACAACATTTGCACCAAATGTTGTTATTATCAGTTAGAGAAGAGATGAACAATTTTTAACTACCATGAACTGTATAAAAAAATTAATTGGTCAAGTATAGTGAGGAGACTCCAATCTTGAGGCTGCATTTCAAGGTTTAAGCAATTCCATCTCTTACTATCATGGAGACCCTACAAGAGGATAGTAATGGGTTTTAATGAACATGGTAAATTAAAGACCATGTATAAGGAGGGGAAAAGGAGAAATGGAGGGTAGTCTCCATCAGAATGAAATGTAATGTATTTTGTAATAAAGAATAGTTAAGTTTTTGTTGTTTTGTATCAGACTGTATGATTAACAATCACATTTTTTCAGATATTTTTATGCATTTGTGGCTCATAAAGGGTTTGGTTCACATTATGTTTTGATTTTTAAATGAAGGACAATGTGTTAAGTTTCTAATAAACCTAAACCTAGGTCTAGCCTTGAAATTTTGGCATAGATTTAATGAATTTTGTAAAAGTTGTGTAAAACCCTCTTAACCAGACCTGTTGTCAAGGGTTTCATTATAACTCTTGTTTTAACCATTCAAAATTAATGAGATTTTGGGAATTGATTGTAGACTCATAGACCTTGAAGTTGGTTTTTGTTCTAGAGAAAAATATGCTGGCATGTGAGAGAAAGGGAAAGCCCTAGTAGACTGTTTCTATGAATTTCCAATCATTTTGACAGTGAACAATATTTTTAGCTTTTAATTTATGATTGATGGGTTGTCAAAGGTATTAAGTGGTTTTTCTAGTTTGAAACATCTTCAATGGAATTTTTCAATGTATTTGATAAGAATTTTATAAATAATTTGACTGGTTACAAGGAAGCACAGTCAAGGAATAGTCTAATTGGTTTGATGCAACAATGACAGTTGTAAAGGTTTGTAATAATGCATGGACATGATATGTTTTTAGATTTATGCAACTAAAATTAAGGATTTGAAGGTGTTCTATATTGTCACTAATTCTTGTGTGAACAGAGAATGAAGTTATGATTATGAAATAGTGATTTGTACGATTAGTTTGGAGTTTGATCTTTAATTAGTGTATGATCTAAGTTTTTCTTACTGTTGTGATATGAAATGGATAGAGGCTATTGTCACTAAAAATTTATGTGGAAAAGACCTAATGTTAGTAAGGAAGTGGGACTAAGTTAGAATTAGATAAGCATATCCTTGTTTGGATAAATGTGTGTGGTTGTAGGTATGAAAGGACAAAATGGGAGGACTCAAAGTTGGTTATGGGATGCTTGAAGTATTCTTGGGCTACATGTGTTGAAGTTACATACAGGCCTAAAGGATGGTAATGTGATAATACCTTAGTGAAAAATGTAAATGTTATGTTTAATTCTCATAGAGCATGATAAACTGAGTGATAGAACCAACTCGAATGTGAATCAGTACTTATAATGGTTTGATCAAAATATAGGGACATTGATGTTGTGACCTATTTGTTATTGTATTTTGTCATTGAAGACTAATGGATGGTGTAAAGTCTATAATATTGTAGAAGTACTTGTGGATTGAATAGCTTGAGTTGCAGATTGAATAATGAATGCAGACCTTGAGTAGAATTTTCTTGATGAGTAATATTGTTGGAAGTATTTATGAAACCTAATATTTGGTTCAAGTTGCCTCTTATAAGAAACCTATGTTGAAGGGTTGAATGGATCTATGAGATCCTAATGGGAATCTCTTAGATTCTCTACATAAGTGACCCCATGCATAATCAATGATGAAAATAGTGGTTTTATAAAGATACATGAATGAACCTCAAGGATCAATAGCTATCCAGATTGATACAATGACTCGTGCCTTGAGGTTTTCAAAGGTTTCCTCAAGAAGACAGACACATCATTGTAGAAAATCTTAATACCATGGAAGAAATGGTATTATTGAGTATTTTTGATGTATAGAACATGATCATCACCTGAACTTCCTAGAGTACCCTGATCATGGCCACCATCTTGATGAGGACACAATAATTCTTGTAAAAGAAACACATACATATTTTAGTTTGAGGGTTTATGTATGCCAAAGAAAGAATTTCTCTATTTATTATTTTTTGCATCTTTTTCATCATTTTAACAGGCTTTGTAGAATGTTTGATGTCATCATCACATAATAGTCAGTCCAAATCTATATAGATGTCCTCAGCTATTGAAGGTGCCTTTCCCTTTCCCTGAACATCTATTTGTGAGAAGAATATTAGTAACCTTATCAAAATTACTCCAAAACCCTAAAGAAAAGAACATAATAATATAACATTTTTCTTCTATCTAATTTGTACAATTACAATGAGGTTTACCTGCTGGGTAGAAGAGATGGGAGCTACATCCATGTATGTGCTATGTGTCAGATCAATGTTTCCCTATGAAAAAGATGGGTGTACAAAGAAATCAAGAAAATGATAAATGGTTTCTATAGGGTGTATTGACTTATATCCATCGATCCATGAGACTATGCAGGATCCTCATCAAAGGGGTTCAAGTTCTTGCATATGTAATTCATCTATCTTATGTTAGCTAAAAATAACATGATACATATGCTAAAAATTACATAGTAGACAACATGAACAATATGTAGTCATTGTAATTATTTTATATTAATGTATTCCTTACCTTTGCTTTATCTAGATTGTGCTGGATCCTCAACAAAAGGGTTGATGATGTATGTACTCAATTACCTGTTTCCACCAAGGGTGATAGAATCACACAAAATATATACATGTAATCAACACTAACAATTGAGCATCATAATCCTTACATTTGTAATTTGATAAAGAATAAATATATTAAATATATAAGTAATAATAGAAATACATGTATCATAAATCACATATGTATCTTCATAAACATGTCGTAATCCATCACATATGTTGAAATCCATCACACATGTATTATAAATCACATATATATCATCATAAACATGTAATCCATCACATATGTATCATAAATCACCATCCATCACATAACTACTAAACAATCCACATTCCATAAATAAACACAAACTTCAAAACACACAAAATGAGGGCTAGCCGACACTCTCTCTATCTCAATCTCCTAGAGGTGGAATGTTTATACTATTAGGACCTGCTAGAGGTGGAACATGAATCAAAAACATTAAAAGGTACATCATGATTTAATTATGTAATGATTTTAGAATTCAAAACATAATGAATTAATTATGTATCCATACAAGTCAAATAAATTTCTATCAAGAAATCAATATCAAATAGATAATATAATAATCACATGCCTCATACATTTCATTCATGTCATTGATCATCATCATCATCATCATCATCATCATCATCATCATCATCATCATCATCATCATCATCATCATCGTCGTCGTCGTCATCGTCATCACCATCACCATCACCATCTTCTTCTTCTTCTTCATGAACATTTCCATTAGGAACATCATTAACTAATTGTCGATCGTGATCATCATCTACATCATCTTCTACTTCTTTGGTATCTTCTTCTTCCATCACATTATACTTTACCAGCCTTCCTCTTGGATCATGTCTAACAACAAATGTCCAACCCAGTTTATGTGTAACCTCTAAGTAAAATATCTTCTCACATTGACTTGGAAGAACATAGGGCTCATCTCCAACCAGCTCAAATGACCTTGCATTAACCATTGCAAATCTATTATCATGTTCAATAATAGTTCTATCAGGATCATTTTGATTTAGTCGTAGCCTGTACCATTAGATGATGAACATAACCAATTTAAATAAATTAAAGTCATACTCAAGTATATCATCCAAAATGGCATAGTATCAATTTTGAGAGTCTTGAGGATGTATGTCATTTCTAGATGAAATATTAGTCACCTCAAAGAATGCAATTATCCCATAATCACAAGTTTTCTTTGTGTCATCCAACTTTTTGATGCAAAATTTAGGACCATTACACCACATAGCATTTGTGGTGTTTGACTTGCAATATGTCAAACATGTAAAAATTATTGCATCGTGAGTTGATAAACATATAATTTATTCTTGGTCAAATGTATGAAAAGAACAACATATATATACATTAATACAATTAAAAAATAATAATAATATGGGTGATTAATAAATTTATATGTACTTTTTTTTATCTCTTAAACCATATTCTAAATCAATTTCCCTTGGCGTAACATTGGATTCTCCATTACAATGAGATTATTTAACCAATGAAGCCACACTTTCCCATGTTAATGCATGACCAAAATTTTTACATCATTTAATCCATATTGTTATCCAATCAAGATTGTTTGCAATATATAAATGTAGTCCATCCCACTCTTGACCAACTACACAAAAAATAAATAGATGACTTACAACTGATGTATATTAAAGATTAATAATTAGTTTACTACAATATATATAAAAACCAAATGTAAAATGCATTCAAATTAATTTCTATGAACATCTTATAGTTACCTCTCACTTTCCTCAATCTACCTTTCCCCATCAAGTACTCCCCTTCGCATTTGTTAATGGGGTTGGGATTCCAAATGCGATCTACATAAATATTTGCTTCAAACTTAGGAAGATATTCAGTAATGTACACCATATTCCAGTATACCATATATCCCTCTACCATAGAACCCTTAGGATGTTCTCTTTGTCAAACCAAAGCCTTCAAAAATTTCAAGTGCTTCTCAACCTTCCACATTGAACTCGTCTGTACAGGTCCACACAATTCAATCTCCTCAACTTGGTGTATGAGGTAGTGTTCTTGTGCATTGAAAAAAATTGAAGGTAGAAACTCTTGCATTTCACACATTAGATGAGGAATTTTTCTCTTCCAATATTTTATATCTTCTTTATGAATTTCTTTAGATGAAAACCACCTACAAGAGATTCAAGACACAAATATATTAACAAGACTTTACAAAATAATATACAATATATTACATAACAAGTAAAAAAAATCACAAATATAATATCTATACAAAAAATTGAACAAATATCACTACTTACCTTATGTATTTTCCAAGATCATATATAACTTTCTTGACATTATTGTCAAAGTGTTCGGGGAGGGATAGAGGTAGAACAATACTGCAACAATTATAAAATGATCTTTTCATTATTTTCTAAAATAATATAATGAAAAGTACATGCAATATACAAATATATAGTAAATACACAAGAACATGAATTACCTTAATGAAGGTATTTCAATCATGCATTTTCATCCCTGGCCCAAATTCACTTTTCTTTGATATGCAGTTGTTTATGTTCGCAGCAAATCTTGTGGGAAATCAATTTTTTCATATGACTTCTTTTATAGCATTGCTTTACTGCTCTGTTAATAACCAATAAAGGGCACTTATATTAATATGGTCTCCATTTCTATTTGATTGAATGATATTTTTCATTGTATGATTGGATTCTTGAACGTCACTACAAATTTTGACAATTTTTTCTTTTTCACATCTTCCATCTAATATTTTCCATAATGTCTCTGTTATATTCTTTCCAATATGCACAATATCAAACAAATGCACAATTTGTATCTTCTCATAGTAGGGTAACCTACTAAATTGTCTAGGATAAATTTTTAGTCCCTTTGGAAGGTGGTCATTAATGCCTTGACGACCTTCATGATCATCAATTACATCATCAGTAAACAAAACAAAATATAAAAATATAAATTCACATTGATCAGTCAACCAACTTTTACATATTTTTGACAACATTTTCCAAATAACTTTAAACTTACCAAAAAAATTTCCAACATGCTATAAATGATTTGAAGACACAAATTACATCATTTTCACCCATTATGGGCATATTTTACATAGTTTGACCAAGGTTGACCTATCAAGACCTTGTAGGTCAATACGACACAATTGACATCAAAAGCCTTGCAAAGTGAGTTGAAATGATTGGAAATGACTAAAAAATGACTCTAAATGGTCCTTAGGTACCTTATTACATCTTGACACAACAAAAAACAAGAAATCATGACAAAATCCTTTATAAGACATCAATGTAACCAAGGTGCTCCTGCACCAAAACATCTCCACCATCTTATGTAAGGGAAAATACTCATTGATTTTAGGAAGCTTTCCATTCACTATCATAGTGGATCCATGAACATAAAACAATGATATGTAATGGCAAAGAATATAAGTGTAACATAGCAATCAAAGAAGATGAAAAAGTAGAGGAATCATGTCATTTGGATGAACATAGTTGAGACTAAAGAGGGCTAGCTATGAGATTTTTCTTTGCTTCTCATGGGAAGGTAACTTGATTACGTGAAAATGTAGTCATAATAGAAATTTATGAAGCATGGTGAGACACGTAGTAATCAAAATAGTCACTGTTACCTATTTTACCTCTTCATGGGAAAATTTGTTTAAAGTGAATCCTAGACTTTTCTAGGTGGGTTTCGTGTGTTTAAAAATGGTAAATAAAAGGTCACTTAAAAATGATTTAATCTATGATAATAAAGTAAATTAAGGATGCTCCCATATTAAAAGGTTAAGTTTATTTTACTATATTGGTTGGTGAAATTCAAAGTATTAAAGAGAAAAATAAGTTTTGTACTTTGTGTTAAATTCAAAAAGCATGAAAGTCAAGTTCATTTTAACAATTGGAGGGAAGTATTTTATTGACTTAACCCCACAAGGGACACCTAAGTTTCAACTTCCTCCTTGGTTTGGGTTAAGGTTTTTATGCCCTGTCAATGCCCGTAAAAAAAGAAAGAAATAAATCACTGCAAATAGCAAGTTTCCAAAAGAATAGAAAATTTTTATATGAATGAGCAGCAACAAAGTCAAGAGCCAAAAAATTTCATTAAGGAAACAACACTCTTGATTGCCATGAATAGAAATTCATAAAGAAATAACATCTTCTCAAAGAATAATGGTTTTCTAAAGAAGAATACCAAAACCTCATGTCTAGAGCAACACAAATTTATCAAAGTAGCAATGTCCTTAAGAGGATGACATGAACAACAATTCATTTGAGTTAAAAATAATTAATATCTTAAGGAACACTCAGGTTTCATGGAGATGGTTGTGAATCAGATGAAGACAAGGGAAATCTACTAAAGGGAGCTTAATGCATGAACTGAATGTAGGGTAGGGTTTCTTATTTGAACCAACATCATATGTTGTAAAATATTTGATTTCATTATCTTTTATTAAATACTCTAGAACAAATAATGAGCTTAGATACGATTCATGCATTTGAAACAATTAGAAATGGATTCTATATTGTAAACTCCCCATTGGATTCAAGGTGCAGACCTTCCAATGTGGCTGAGGGATGGTGTTGATGCTTATTTCCTATCACAATATAGGGTGGGGTCATTAAGGCCTTTGAGAGTACATGCACATAAAAAAGATGTCATTTTATCTTGCATTCATTACATCATTTAATAACATTTGCATTCATTTAATTATCTTGCATTGTTAAATCATTTGCATTCATTAATTCACTTAGTTATCTTGCATTGTTAAGACATGATAGATTTGCATCATCCATACAGGAACATCATCACTCATAAATAAATCACATGCATCCATCATGTGTATAAATGAAATCACAAAACACACCCACACATTGTATCCATCCTGCATCCACATAGTGTCAGTAATTGCATCCTGCACAAATCACACAATGTGTCACATAGATATCCTAAGCATATATCACAATCCATAAACACATCCCATATTGCATCACAAATGAGCCAATCCCATATCATAATCATCTAAAAACATCACATCCTACATTACACATGTTAGCACATCATACATCATGCATCCATATATTTCCATCAGAAAATGGGCTCATAACACATAAAGTCCCACCCAACTCAGCATCATATGTATATATCTTGAAAGAATAATAAAGAATGTCCCCAAAATCCCAAATCAATGAATCAATCAGTGTATGAATGTCCCACAAGTGTCCATAAAAAAAAAACATGTTAGGGCCAATGTCCTAAAAAATAATATACAACATATGGTATATCATGCAAAAAATTATGCAACATATTACTACCTATCTGTTTCTCCTGGGGGAGGCTGCATATGGACATTGGATTCAAGGTGGGCAGTAGTGTCTTGTATGGGATTTGCAGCCAGGGCAACCTATGGTGGATCCTGTGGAGGCACTGTTGTCACTTGTATCATCATCAACCTACGCTGAGGTCTCTTTGTTGGAAAGTGATGTTTTGGGAGTGCTAGGGATCACATAAGGGTTGTCATTTATGGCAACACTTATGATGGAGTGATCACATGCAGAGAATTTTGATATTGGAGACTTAGTCATGAAAATGACTAAGTACAAAATCAGAATAACAATATACTGCGGTATTGTTTTGATCAATGAAGATAATATATGATGTATTATGGATTGAGAAGTTAGAATAAGATAGTTTGGGATATGTATAAGCTTACAGTTAAGGTCACACATGTTTTGGTGATGAGATTAGTAAGATACAGTGATATGAAGGTATGCAAAGACAAAGAATCAGTGAAATAGGGCATATGAACAATCGTGATGATTGAGGGAAGGTTAGTTGGTATGGTAACATGTTAAGTCAAATGAATGCTGTATATTGCCGACACCTTGGTAATATAAGATCACTGACTCTATGTTTATCATTTGCATAAGTAATTATTATGTTTTGTAATGTATTTTGAGAGCCGACTGGATGGTAGAATTAATATAAGTATAGAGTGTTTTGTGGAAGCGATAAGTGTGATTATAATGATGATATGATGGATGTGAATTTGGGATATTAGAGAGAACATAGAGAAGATGCGAGATCATTGTTTGACAGAGCTATAAATGGAACTATCAAAGAATATAATATGCTTGTATTGTTCACTACTTGAAGAACACTTTTGTGATAGAGTTTTTGATTGTAAGAGATGTAAGCTCATCACCTTTAATAGGGTTTTTGTATACCCCTAACAAGGTTTTGTATTCCTCTAACAAGGAAATGTACTATGTAATACTCTCCTAACAGGGCTAGATCTCCTAACAGGGATTCAATATTTTAGTGCATAGTTGTGGGTACCATCCCCACCAGGGTTTTCCCTTGGCCAGGGTTTCCTCAAAAATAAATAATGGTGTTATGAGTTATGTGTTTATGTTATTTTCATTTTTGCATTCATATGGTTTATTTTCAATTGGCTGAAGTTTAAGTTGAAGTGTTGTAATATTGATTCACCCCCACTCTCAGTATTACTTAATCCTAACAATTGGTATCAGAGCTATTGGCCATTGGAGAGAAATCCTAATAGCTTAAGGGAGATCAAAATGGATTCAAAAATTTTGCAAGAGAACTTTGAAGCAACACTTGATGACCTAAACAAAGAAAAGGCTAAGAATGGTGAATTAAAATTCAAATTGAGAAGAGCATAAGGTTTCATCAAGAAACTAAAGGAACAACTTGGTTAGAAACAAGACCTTATGGATAAGATCAAAGAGGATTCAGAAAATGATACATCAAATCAAGTAAAGAAGTTAGAACAGGAAAAAGAAAAAATCAATCTTATGATGATTAAAGAGATTCAACATGAAAAAGATGCAAGACACAAAGTTAAAGAGACACTAAAAGAAGCAAATGTGTAGATAGGAAAAATGAAGACTGAACTTGATCACTACAAGGATAAGTGTTAGGAATTGGATAAGTACAATCATATCATAAAAGGTGAACTCACTCAATCCAAATCACATATTGAGAAGTTGCACATGAGCAGTGATAAGATTGATGAACAAATAGAGAGACAAAAACCTAAAGGAGACATGACTGGAATCAGATTTAATGAAGGTGAATGTTCTAAGACTAATGAAGAAACACATGAAGCAAAGACTAAACAAATACCTACTCTTGAGAGACCTAGAGATCAGATCAAACCTTTCAGATGTATATGCTTTGGATGTAACAAACTTGGACACATGAAAAGAGATTGTATAGGTAACAGTTCTTTCAAACCCTTTTATGGTTATTGTCATAACTGTTATGCATATGGACATAAGAAAGAAGAATGTAGAAAACCCAATCAGTCTAGATATAAACAAGATTACATCAGAGAAGAGTCAACAACCATGATCACATGCCAAAAATGAAATAACTTTGGACATACTGCAAGGTATTTTAAGCTGCAGGTAAAACAAGATAGAAGGAGACCACCTACATGTTACAAATGCAACAACCTAGGACACATAGAAAAGTTTTGTGGATACAATGGAGAGGACAACATAAGAGGACAAAGAGGACCACCTCCTTTGGTTATAAAGAAGAATTTTGGTGATAGTGGTAAAAGTCTTAATGAGTATATAGATGAGTTCGAGAATAATTTCAATAAATCTAAAAATCAGGAGGATGAGAAAGTATGGAAGATAAAAGAGTTGGATAAGGCATTGGTTTAGGGAGAGACAATAGATGCTACTATGTCTTCGCATGATGTGTACATTGAGACATCAACCTAGAAGGCTGCATGGCCTTAGGGGGAGCATTGGATGTAGATAAAATATTATATCTAGCCCTTGATTATATGGAATGAGCTCATGCAAGATTATATATGGTGTGTACAGACACTATGGAGTCTATGTTTGTGATTACAACACTTAGAGATTCATATCTTGTGTTTGCGAGATTTTTTTTGAATGGAGAGTGTGTGAAGTTGAGCTACCTATGATTATTGCACTTACTCAACCTACGATGGATAAAAGAGCTTGAAACATACCATTTTTGCACCATTTGATAATCAACGACCAAGAAGAGTAGTGTGAAGAAGCATTTCAACCACCTAGCAACCACATTGCATGATCGATTTGAGTAGAAGTTCCAAATTTCAGGGTATTAAAGGTATTTAGATTTTATACTCTTCAAGAATATATGGATGCTCCTATGATTTTTTATGTTTTTGATAGATTGAGGTATACGTTTAAGAAACATCCATTTAAGTCTTGTGAGGATGATCCAAAAGGAGCATTTTTGCAAACCCCTTATGAGGTGTTACACATTGAAGATATTAGGGCATACATCCACTGTAAATATGAGATTATAGAAGATGTTGATATCTATAGCGAAGTAGATGGGATGATAGAAGTAGATGGAAAGATGATAGAAGAGTTTAAGAATTTGGAAGATCAATCCATTGTTAAGTTAACCCTTCTAACTGAGTTCAATGAAATCGAATGGTTCAAGATAATTCTAAGCAGAAACCATGACTAGTTTATATGGATTGGAGACCAACCAGATAAGATATGTGGACAAATGATCCATGAGATAACTGGATTGGATAATACTGGAGCCCTCCTAGTAGCTGAGAAGAATATCAAAAAATAAGCGAAAACCCTAATCCATTCTAAGTGGGATAAGAGAGCGATGACTGTGAATGACATCTTTCAACAAGATGTGAGATTGGTAGCAATGATATTAGGTTACAAGATGTTCCACATCAGTAGACCTAACTATGTATCAGCTAGAGTTGTTATGATGGCATACAGAAAGGTTAAGGAAAATAAGAAATATAACCTATGCGAAGTTCTAGCACAATAGTTTTTGGAAATGTGAAGGTTATCAAGAAAGATAAGTCAAAGGCATTCAGGTTTGGTTCATATGTACATCTACATTGAGCAACAATTCCCTGGAATGCACCCTAGAGCATGGAAGAATGATGTACCTATTGGTATTCAAATCTTTGAGAGCTACAAAAGACAAAATAAAAATTAGGTAGATGAAGAGCTATTTGCAATGACCAAAATCATTCAAAGGAAAATGAAGGAGAGATACAAGATACTTGAGGAAATAGTTGAAAAATATAAAGACACAATCTATTTCATGGTTGAAACTAACTGTGTGTGCTTTGAGGCAGTCGAGCCTAGGAAGAAATGGCGATATCCTATGGGGTATGAAGTCAGTTCTGAGGTTCTCACAATACAAGTTGAACATGTACTTGTAGATGAGGTAGACACATCTGAAGAGAGATGGGGAACATACTGGGAAAACTCAAAAAAATTTAGAGAAGAACATGATAAAGGGACTAGGAAGAGAAAGATTGATAAAATAGTTGAGGACCATATTGTGAAGGTAGGAATTACTACAGAGTAGCTAAAGAAACTAAGGACAAAGATGACATACGAATCTTACGACATGGAAATTGATGCACCTCCTCCTTCTGAAGCTAAAAAGATAGTAAGTCCTACTCTGGACATAATTGATTTATCAGTTACACATGAGAAAATTGTAGAAGTGGTTGAACCCACGAACACACCTAGGAGATCTACAAGATCTAGTAAACCAAGAAGTCCTAAGAAGCAAAAGTTAGAAGCTGAAACAAAGAAGAAATAAGAAAAAGTGATTGAGAAGAAAGAGGAAAAAGAAGTATAGAAGAGGCCACAAGATATGTGGAAGCCATATATTCAAATGTTGCCAAAGAGAGTAATAAGAAATGAGAATCTAAAGACTATAAATAGATACTATGAAAGGTATGACCCTAAAAATCAAGAAATAATTGAGAACACAATAATTGAGCACTTGTTAATTTTCAAGAAAAAATTGTTAGAGATAGAAGGAAGTATCCCTAAGGACTTGTATATCAAGTTAGAAATAAGAAAATAGTTAGCACAACCTAAGGATGAGAATATAAGAAACAAGGCTATTGAAGACATGTTGTCGGTAGTCTCTATACAAGAGAGGGAGAGAATCATCAAAGCGTTGAAACCTTTATTAAGGACTAAGGCCAAACTGGTGAAGATTATGGCAAGAAAATATGATGAAGTCATAGAGGACACACAAAAGGTATTGGACCAAATTATTATGAGAGACATGCCTGAGAAGACCTCACCTCCCAAGGTTACCAAGCCTACATCTTTGGGAATAGGAGAAAGTTCTAAGATAGTTGAAGTGTGTGAGAAAGAAAGTGAAGTTGACATGCAACCAAACTTTTTTATCTCTACTATGCCTGTGACCCTTGACACTTCACTTGATGTGAATGACCCATTTCAAGATAATCTAGACAATACGATGACAGTTGAAGAGGAAGGACGGAAAGAGAAAGAGCATACATAGGAAAAACATGAAGAGAAGGAACAGGAGAAGGAGATACATCAAGAAGAAAGGCATGTAGAAGAAACAAGAACATAAAAATTAGAGGTAAGAGTTGAGCATAAACAAGAACTAGACACCTCCTCTACTCTATTGTTGGAAAGTATGGCCAAACCAGTGAGCGTAGATGTGGAAAGCATGGATGAGGATGAACTCATGAGGTTATCCTTCATGAAATTTGCTAAAGAAAAAGAAAAGTCAATACAAAAAGGGGATAAAAGGGTAAAGGTGATTACTAGGGTAGTGGAGATAGTGAACAAAATACTCCCTACACCTATTGTCTTTCAAGGAAAGGATGATGCAGAGAATTTGAGCATGGCATTGGACAACTTTGACAATCATTTTGAGTCACTGTTGAAGACCGTAGAGGATAAGGTAGAAAATAGGTTCTTAGAAAAGAAGTTGAAGGAAGTTTGTCAGTCCATCTCATGGTACTTGGACATTCTGAAAGCAACTACACTTAAAGATAGAAGCTGCGTAGAAAAAGGAAGAAAGGTATATAGTTATTGTATAAATCCTATTAGACATGTGAAGAATATTGAATATATCATAGCCAAGGATAGGGCTACACTAGATAGCTTGATGGACAGTTGTGAAACCTCTTTACGAAATGTGGTAGAAATGGACAAATAGACATCCAAGCTTTTGGATAAGATAAGTGTTTTGAATACAGAGAAATGGAGAGTAGTGGAAAGATTTGGATTGATAAAGAGTCTAATCACTCAGCTTTCAATTCTTGAAGCTCATCTCACAAAGATGGAGAAAATAGAAGGATCAATGAAAAATGCTATACCCACTGAGCTGAAGGCAGCAAAAATAACATCTTATGCACTGAATGGACTGATCCATGTCAGTGAACTTCTAATTAAGTCATGGGTTGATGAAGTGAAGACCTTGGAAGACTCCTTCCAAGATATTATAAATCTAGTGAGTAAGCACTACGTCTTTTGTGCTTAGAATTTTGAAATTTTGTAAGTACCTTTTCCATTGATGTCAAAGGGAGAGGAAGAGAAGAGAAAAAGTGAGAAGAAAAATAAGTAAATTTAAAAAAAAAAAGAAAAGAGAAAAAGAGAAAAGAAAAGGAAAGACGAGAATATGTTTATAGAGAAGTAGAAGGAAGAGAGTGTTCTAACACTTGTCATTTTTCGTTAAGTGTTTCCATCAATGCCAAAGGGAGAGATTGTTGGCAAGTGATGTTTTGGGAGCACTAGGGATCACTTAAGGGTTTTCATTTATGGAAACACTTATGTTGGAGTGATCACATGCATAGAGTTTTGGTATTGGAGACTTAGTCATGAAAATGACAAAGTACGTTAGAATCAGAATAACAGTATACTGCGGTACTTTTTTATCAATGAAAATAATATATGATGCATTATGGATTGCAAAGTTAGAAGAAGCCATTTTGGGATATGTATAAGCTTCAGTTAAGGTCACACATGTTTGGTGATGAGATCAGTAAGATACAGTGATGTGAAGGTATGCAAAGATAGAGAATCAGTGAAATAGGGCATATGAATAGTCGTGATGATTGAGGCAAGGTTAGTTGGTATGGTAACATGCTAAGTCAGATGAATGTTGTATATTGCTGACACTTTGATAATATAAGATCACTGACTCTATGTTTATCATTTGCATAAGTAATTATTATGTTTCTTTAATGTATTTTGAGAGCCAACTGGATGGCAGAATTAATACAAGTATAGAGTGTTTTGTGGAAGCGATAAGTGTGATTGTAATGATGATATGATGGATGAAAATTTGGGATATTAGAGAGATTAGAGAGAAGATGCGAGATCAATTTTTGACAGAGCTATAAATGGAAATATCAAAGCATAGAAGATGCTTGTATTGTTCACTACTTGGAGAACACTTTTGTGACAAAGTTTTTGATTGTAAGAGCTGTAAGCTCACCACCTTTAACAAAGTTTTTGTATACCCCTAATAGGGTTTTGTATTCCTCTAACAAGGAATTGTACTATGTAATACTCAGCTCCTAACAGGGATAGATCTCCTAACATGGATTCAATATTTTAGTACATAGTTGTGGGTACCATCCTCACCAGGGTTTTCCCTTGGCCAGGGTTTCCTCGAAAACAAATAATGGTTTTATGAGTTATGTGTTGTGTTTTTATGTTCTTTTCATTTTTGCATTCATATGGTTTATTTTTAATTGGTTGAAGTTTAAGTTGAAGTGTTGTAATACTGATTCACCCCCCCTCTTAGTATTACTTAATCCTAACACTCTCCATTGAGATTTACACACCTATCACCTGTACTTGTATAAATACATGTGAGAGACCTATCAGATCCCCCTCATGCCTTGCACTCAATGAACCAATGCATGATCTCTCTTCTTGAGCCATCTGTACTAAACCCCCGGTCGATTGCTGTTGACTATGTACCTTTCTTGGCTGGTGGCTCTCCTGCCCTATCCTCTGAGAGGGACCAGCCCCATAACTACTACCACTAGTCTACTTAATGATCCCCCCTCCAATCCATATCCCTATTCCTCTGGCTCAATATCAACTATCCCACCTCTAGAACAGAGGCATGATACATGGATCTATACCACCCCACTTTCTCTCTGAGGTTTTCTACCTCCCTATGTAACCTTGGACCTCCTGGACCTCACATTTTGACCACCCCTCTCCCAACCTAAGCTATGGCTAATTGCCACATCAGTGAATCTTTCTCTCCTTGTAGCCCATCCCTCTCCACCTAGAGGTTGTCCCTCTCTTGTCATAACCAATCTCTCTCGTCTATGATCTCAAGACCATCTTATAACACCAATGATAAATCAATAATGAGAGTATCTATCTCCCTCTACATATCACATAGCATCTAGCTAGCTACAACATGTGTGGTCTAGAGTTATGCTAGTTGAGTCATGCGATCTTTTCCTCCTCCACCTGAGGATGATCTTGCCCCTATAACACTCGATGGTTCCTATCCTGATGATGGGCTATGTTGAAACTATCCTTCATCCCCTCCACCATCTCCTCTAGCCCCTCCCCCATTGGAATCCATCTATCCCCCATCTCCTCCATCCCCTCTCCCATCTCCTCCATCTCCCTTATCTCATCCATCTCCCCTCCCTTCCCTCCTTGGGGCCTTCTCTTCTAGTGAAACCACTTATCCTCTCCTAACTCAGGTTGGTATTACTACCCCTCACCCTCTCCTCACTCTGCCCCTCACCACCTAGGCTACTACTACCCTAATCCTCTCAACCTCTGGTGCCAACCCTATCCTCCCCACTTTTTGAGGCCTCCTGAACCATGCAATGTACTCCTATGTGCCCCCAATGTCAGTCTCCCCTTCTACCCAATCCCAATGAACAATATTAATGGCTCTCCACACTATAATTAATCCCTTCCTATCTAGAGGAGCCCTAAATGCTGAGCACCTCTCCTATGTAGTGCATTAGGACTAGTGCTCTTCATTCAACACTCTTGGTGTATATCCAAACTTTTAGGCAAACCGATCTAGTCTATACTACTTTAGGATGTACTCTCATCACCCAATTAGGTATGTCAGAGTCATGACAAGTGGTAGCTACATCTGATCCTTTAGCCATAGCCCCAGCCTCATGTATAGCCTCTAGGTGATGTAATCCATAACCCCATCTAAAAAATCCCTCCAATAGTCTGTGTCATCCACATCATGGTACGTCAATGACTCTCCCCAGCTATACAACATATACTGATCTACCTACCTATCCTACCTCCCCAATAGCCTCAACACAGCTATGTGCTCCCATCCCCACACCTATAATATGGTCACAAACCCTATACTCCTATCTTGTCCCTCCCCACCATGATAGAAAATCTAGTGGAGATCCTAATAGATCTCTACAAGAATCAGGGTACCCCATGAAGCAGGCACCTCAATATATAATATCCTCATGATCACTGAAATTAGTGCTAATGTCATACTAGTCCCTCTCATGTCAGAGGTAATGTACCCTAAAACCAATTTGCACATTTAAAAGTACACCTGATGATCTACCTACACCATGTCAAAATATCTATCTAAGGCTAGCTTCCCATGATGTAAGATAGGAACAACCCTTGGCCCCACCAGTGTTGTCACCACTTGCTGCTAAGTAATATCTCCCACTATCACCTCGGTCCCTTGAATTAGCAACTGGAAAATCTTGTATACATCCTCAAGAGTGATCATCACCTCCCCTATCAGAAGATAGAAGGTGGCCATCTTTGAGTGCCACTCATTATACAAAGATGTAACCATTTCCATAAGGGCCCTCCTGTGGGGCATTTGCGCCAGGTACCCCAATCCGATCACATTCACCCATTCCTAGTTAGCCGATGTGAACTGATCCACCACATGTAACACACTGGCTTGCCTCTTCCATGATGTTTTTCGATCCAAGGACCACTACAACCAATCAAACCAATTTGTATCAACTTTTTTTCCTATAAAATCCTAGCCCACAAGCCCCCAAGTTCATCCCCTGGCCCCATCCCCTTATAATTCCCCTTTTAAACTCAAAATCTGGATTCCCACAGACCAGTCTCTGCATTACCACAAAATAGTCAATCCTTATATTCTCACATGCATGGGATTTCTTAACCTAACCCTAACCCCGTAGCTGTGGGAACACATTCCCATGGTGCAAACCCCCTACCCTTGCGATCCCTCGAAGGTTCACATAATTTTCTATCCTCACAAAGCTTTTTCTCCAAGAATGCGATCTCACCAAAAATTCATCGTAGGAATGCATTCTCATGACTAACCCCAAAATCCAACCCATTTTAGTGATCCCACCAAAAATCTCATTCTTTTCTACCCTGATTCTTGATCCCTTACATTTTTTGTAGGATCACGATCTCACTAGACAAAAGGGCGATCATGTCAATCCTGAGCCTACGGGATCGTGCATTTGCAAACTAAAAATTGAAATAAAAGATAAAGAAAAAATCATCAATCCAAGTTGGAGACCCTACCTATCTATCTAGGGCTTGGTGGTGCCTCGGTTGTCTTCCTCTTGCCATTGTTATATGCTATATCAGAGCTTGAAATACATAGAATCTCTAAGCTCAAATATGCACAAATAACCCCTTTCAAACCCTTTTGGCCCTTATTAAGACCTCTCCATTACTCTTTCTAAACCCCTCAACCCCCGTTTTTCTCCCATTTCCCTCCCAAGTCCTAATTTTCTTTCATCTCTCACTTTCTCAACTCCTATTGTTCCTCTTTTCCCTCCTATCTTGCCAACCCCTTTTTGCTTTCAAGATGCTACCCGAGCCCATTTTTCCTTTCCTGTTGTGCTCTCAAGGGGGTATCACCTAGTATAATGCTCTTCTCCATATTTTGGGGCAAATTTGTTTCTTGTTAATTCTTCACATCATTTATTATTTCAAAATGTCTTTGAAATAGTGTTATTTTAACACTATGTCGAAGAGGGGCAAAATATAGACACCTAAATTTGATTACATAATTGAGTAATCCTATTTAGTTCTCTCTTAGGACATTGATCGATTAAATATTTAATATTTATTTAATTTATATCATCCCCCTTGCCAACATGGTCCTGTAGCACCTAATCGATAAGCGATATCTCTCACAAGCTCTAAGTTATGAGCCTATAAATTTTTTTGCTTGATCGCGTTTAGTGCACCTTGGGGACACTTTGGTATCTTTGAAACCATTTTCCATAGGACCAAACTGTCTACTCCATTATCTCCAATTGGTTGGGTGAACCCTAGTGACAACCCCATTCTGCCCATAAAGACACATAGAACATCTGTGACCACCCCATACAGAAGTGTCCCCATGGTGCACTAAGAATGATCGAGAAGAAAACTTTATAGGCCCCCAATTTAGAGATCATGAGAGGTATCATCGAGTCATCAGGTGCTAGAGGACCATGTTGGAGAGGCCTATAATAAAATATCTTTGCTCTAGGAGATTCGACCTTGTTTGAATTTGGCAAGGCAATCTTCTCTATGCCAAAAGTTATAGTAATGCTCAGTTGAAAGTTGTACCACTATGTTTCTTTCAAACCATTCATCCTGGGACCAAATCATCTATTCTAGTTAGTCAGGTGAAGCCAAGTGACAATCCTGATGAACTATAACTAATTTAGAACTAGAATGAAGAATCTGTAATTTGAGATTACTGAGGAGTTGATGATTAGATATGCAAGATGATTAAATCAGTATTATGTTGTCATTGATGTCAACTAGCTTGACAATACTTATCTTGTAAGTTACTATACAGACACATCTAAAGGAAGGTGAAAGAGATGAAGAACAGAATTATCTTCATGAGGAAGATGTATATGACAGATGAGGATAAGGAATGCATTGAGTAACTTGTTGATGAGTCTATGACTTGATGGAATTGACTTTATTATGTTGCATTCATCTATGATGAAGAATAGAGCTGAAAGACACAAAGCAGTGTTGTCGGTAAATAAAGTATTTTAGTATACACCGATGAAGTGTAGTGTATACCGAGTGCAGTATTAACTGAGCTTGTGTTCACTGACACATTTCTTTGTTAACCGATCAAGATAGAAAGGAATTAAATGATCAGTTTAGCTGATAAAGTGATGAGCTATAAAGTGTATGAAATCAAGGTAACAGATAATGTTTGTTATGAAGATCGATGACTAACATAAATAAAAAAGGATCTAATGGAGCAGATTGAAACGTGTTACTGACACATCAGCTGAGGGAGCTTAAAGTGGAAAAATCTATGAATTTGATTAAGCGGCAAAATTTGATGGAGGAAAAGAAAATGATTTACTTGTCTATATAAGAGACATTGGATTCATTATGAAACGTATGCCGAAAGAAGAAGATACTATAGAATTATCGCGTGGAGAAGTTTTTTTGATCATATTGGTTAATAAGAACCAAGTTGTAGAACAGTTACCGAGCTACAGAGAGTTATTACCAATGGATAGTAAGTTGATACAGTATTGAATCTGAAGTGTTATATTGGTCAGAAATATTTGAATGAGCTGAAAATTGATCTGTAAATTGAAAACTGAAGTTTTATTTAGGCATATCATCTACTGTTACATATTTAACCATTGTACATAGTCAAATCTCTTAACTGAGTGGACTATGAAAGTCTTTTGATGTTTCATTCATAGAGTGAACATTGTTATCCTGTCAACCCCAGAGTGACTGCTGGTTGGATGATAACTTTTGGTCTAAAATCCTCTAACAAGGTCACACCTAACAGTGTGTTTGTAAACCTTTAATAGGGTTGGGTCTTCATTGACCTCACTTTAGAAGAGTGAACAATTTTGGGTTGCCGGTCCCAGGTGGTTTTTCCCTTTATAGGGTTTCCACGTTAAATCTCTTGTGTTATGTGTTGATTGTGATATTTGTTTGTTATCATACTTTGCATATTACATGTTAGATCTAATTGGTAATTATTACAAAGTTTAGACTGTCAATCGGTAAATACACAAACAGTGAAAGTATTATATGTTTATCGACTAGCAGAAGTAGTAGAATTGTTTTGGATTATACATTTTGAATTGGGACATTGGACAACTGATTCACCCCCCTCTCAGTTATTCTAACAAATCCTGTTCCACCCACAGTGATGCTTGAACATCCATGACTAGCCCATACCAAAGTGTCCCCAAGGTGCACTAAGCATGATCAAGAAACAAAATTTATAGGTCTGTAAATTGGAGCTCATAAGAGATATTGTCAAGCTGTTATGTGATACATGTCTTGTAAGGAAACTCAGGTGCGGAAATAGCTTCCTACGCTAATCTCTATAGGAGAATATTGTGCAAATTCTTTTAAATCCTTACAATTTTAGATTCGTTAACTACTTTAACAAAGATATTGCAACTACATACCATACATACAGAAAAATAGAGAATGACACAATGATATACCCTGGGGAAACCTTTCGGCAAAAACCCCAGCACTCCAAAACCTGCACAATGTATTGATCAAAACTATTACAGCTTACAATACACTTGCAATGCAAGTTCTTTCAGAAGATTTCTAAACCCTTGAAGACAAATCATGGCAGCATAAAACATTCCAACAATACACTCACATCATATCTCTTTGCAACCCTAAAAAAGCTTATATCATGTGCTTCACTTTTTAGGGCTACTCCCAAAAATAACCGTATTAGGGTTTTACCATTCTTTGAGAAAATAGGAACCCCACAATTGGGGAAGAGTGTACGGTACTCAAATTTATTAGTTTCCACATGTCTTCACCTATCATTGAATCTTCCTGACATATCTCTTACGTGTCATAGGAATCTGTCATAACCGTTTTAGCCATGATCTCCTTACACACAATTCAAGATGCTGACACATCAACATTATTTGCAAGAAATACATTTTACAAAACAAATAATAAGAATAGGAATTATCCAAGGTTGAGACACCTTATTCCTAACATTCTCCCACTTTTTGAACACCTTGTAAGAGCAACAGGAACATAACAGGAACTAACTGCTATAGGCCAAAAGGCCCATAGACTTCGAACACCATTTGAACTTCTTAGTGCCCACTAGTTTTTTTAATGCATCTGCAACATTCTTCACAGTATCTACCTTCTCCAAATTTACCTTTCCATCTTCCACCATATCTCTCACAAAGTGAAACTGCACATCAATGTGCTTTGTTCTGGCATGGAAAGTTGGATTCTTTGCAAGGCAAATAGCGCTCTGACTATCACACCAAATAGTAATCTGTTCTACATCAACACCAACATCAGAACACAATCTTCTAAGCCAAATGGCTTCTTTACAAGCATGAGTAGCAGCCATGTACTCAACTTCTGTAGTGGACAAAGCAACCACAGGTTGTTGCTTACTCATCCAACTAATGGCACCACCAAACATAGTGAACACATAAGCACTGGTGGATCTCCTGCTGTCAATATCACCTGTTCAATTTGAATCCACAAACCCATGAATACAAACTAAATGTGGAGATCTAGAAGAGTTACCATGATAACATATGGAGTAATTTGATGTACCCCTCAAATATCTGAATACTCGCTTAACTGCATCCCAATGTACCTGTCCAGGGTTAGCCATAAACTGACTCAGGACTCCCACTACTTGGGCAATGTTTGGTCTAGTACAGACCATAGCATACATAAGACTACCAACTGCACTAGCATAAGGTACTCTACTCATGTCCTCCATCTCAGTAGGATATTTTGGACAATCATCTATAGATAACTTTGTTCCCAGAGAAATAGGAACACATAGTGGTCTACAATCTGCCATGCTGAACCTGTCCAACACAGACTTCACATACTTACTTTGACTCAACCAAAGTTTTCTGTTAGACCTGTCTCTATTGATTTCCATACTCAAGATGTACCTAGCTTCCCCAAGATCTTTCATCTCAAACTGTGTTGACAACTGAAATTTAAAATCATAAATCATACCCTTACCCTTCCCAAACAGCAACATATCATCAACACATAATGCAACAATAAGAAGGCGATCATTTTCAACTCTAAAATAAACACAATGATCTAACTTTGATCTTACAAATCCAATTGACAACACAAAGGCATCAAACTTAAGGTACCACATCCTAGGAGATTGCTTCAAACCATATAGAGATTTCTTTAATCTGTAAACTAAGGATTCTTTACCTTTAACAATGTAGTGCTCAGGCTGTGACATATAAATCTCTTCCTCCAAATCACCATGAAGGAAAGCTATCTTCACATCCATCTATTCTATATCTAAATCATATGATGTAGCAAGAGATAACAAAAATCTAATGGATGTCAACTTTGCAATAGGAGATAATATTTCACCATAATCTATTCCCTCTACCTATGAATACCCCTTTGTAACCAATCTAGCTTTGTACCTTTCAACACTGCCATCTACATAGAATTTCTTCTTGAACACCCATTTATAGCCAATAGATTTTCTCCCTTTAGGCAAAGGTACAAGGTCCCAAGTTTTTTTTTTCTCCAATGAAGCCATCTCATCATCCATAGCCTCAATCCAGGAACCTGCATCTTCCATGCCCAAAGCCTCTTTCACAGATCTAGGCTCATCAGTGTTAGTAATCAAAGCAAAGGTACAACTGGAATCTAACATAGAATAACCAAAGCTTTCTGGTTGCTTTCTTTCTCTCGTGGATCTCCTCAAGGGCTATGGTTGAGGTTGTTCTTCCTCTTCTTTCGAACTATCAGAGCTGCTAGAGCTCTCCTCATCATTAGGCCCAACATGGTCTCTCTGTTTAGTCTTCTCAGGGGTAGGAGGCAACTGAACAACATCTTTTTCCTTTTCTTTTTCATCTGGTTGTAGCACAATAGGAGAAGATGTTAGCTCTCTGAAAATAACATTTCTACTATACAACACCTTACTAGTCACAGGATCCCAAAGCTTGTATCCTTTCACACCAGCACTGTATCCGATGAAAATACATTTAACAGCTTTGTTTTCCAACTTAGATCTTTTCTCCTTTGGAACATGTGCATAAGCTTCACAACCAAAAACATGAAGATGTCTAATTGAAGGCTTCTTACCAAACCACACCTCCATGGGTGTCTTACCAACAAGGGCTGATGTAGGAGATTTGTTAACCAGATAGCAAGCAGTGGCCATAGCTTCGGCCCAAAACCTTTGTTCTAAACCAGCTCAACTAAGCATACTCCTAGCCTTCTCCATCAGTGTCCTGTTCATTCTCTCTACAACTCCATTTTGCTATGGGGTATAAGGAGTTGTCTTATGCCTCTTGATACCTTGTTCTTTATAGAACTGTTCAAACTCTACTGAGCAAAACTCACCACCATTGTTAGTTCTCACACACTTAATCTTCTTACTAATCTGATTCTCTACAAGAGCTTTAAATTCCTTGAACTGACTAAAGACTTGTGTCTTACTTTTAAGGAAATAAATCCACATCCTTTTACTATAATCATCTATGAAAGATACAAAAAATATAGACTTGGAGATTGAAGGAACTTTTACAGGATCAAATACATCAGAATGAATAAGATCCAAAACATCAGAAGATTTGTGAGAACTAGAGTAAAACTAAACATGATTTTTTTTACCATAGACACAGTGTTCGTAGAAGTTGAACTTGAGATTGCAATCATTTAACCCCTCAATGAGATTTTTATTTTTCAGGGTTCTGAGACCCTTTTCACCAATGTGGCCAAATCTCATATGCCACAACATTGTCTTTTCTACATGAAGCTTACCTTCCAAAGTGTTTGCACTACCATCGGAACCAATAGCCATAGACTTCTTCACTACTTGTTCAGATGGTGAGGATGAAGAACTATTACATAGAGGAATACATGCATCTAGCTGAAATAAGGTACCTCTCCTAGTACCCCTTGCAAGCACTATCGATCCTCTCATCATCTTGCATCCTTCTTTTGAAAAAACAACTTTCACACCTACATCATTTAGCATACTTATAGATAATAGGTTTCATGCCAAACCTGGAATGTGCATAACTCCATTGATTCCCTTTACTCATCCATCAGGAAATTTGATAGTGACCCTTCTGTGTCCAACTATCTTTAGGTGAGAATCATCACCCAAGTACACCTTTCCACCATCGAACTCTTCATATTTTGAGAACCAGTTTCAATGAGTGGTCATGTGAAAAGATGCACCTGAGTCAACCAACCACACATCATCAGATGCATGGGCTGCCAAAGCTGTGATGAATGCATCACCATCTTCTTGAGATCTTTCTGAAGCTGAATCTAAACCTTTCTTCTTCTTCTTCAGCTCTTTGCAGTCTTTACGGAAGTGCCCAGATTTATCACAGTTCCAACATTTTTCCTTGGACTTATTAGAAGTCTTTGACTTCCCATGGGATTTGGATCTACCCTTATTGTCAGACTTATTGTCATTTTTCTTCCCTCTTTCATTGGATCTCCCATGAACAGCAAGGGCTTCTTTTTCTGAAACGGAAGCCTTTCTCTGCATCTCCTCTGATAGCAGTGAAGACACCACATCATCCATTTTGAAGGTGAATAACATGCTTTCGAGAGCCATCACAAGATGGTCCCATGAATTCGGTAAAGAACACAAAAGTGTGTAGCAATGATCCTCCTCCTCTAACTTGACACCAGCTGATGTCAACTATGCAGCCAGCAGATTAAATGCATTTAAATGATCCGTTAAGGATCCACCTTCCTCCATTCGTAGAGAGTACAAATTCTTCCTTAGGAACAACTTGTTCACTAGAGATTTGGCCTGATACACAGCCGCAAGTCTTTCCCACAAACTATTTGCGGTTTTCTCATCTAGAACATTCAGAAGAACTGCATCGGTTAAACAGAGTCTTATGAGACCCTTAGCTTTACGGTCTTTGATATCCCAATCTGCTTGAGCTATAGTTGCTGGTCTTGTAGCATTTGAAGTTACTTCCCATAGGTCATGATCTTCCAACATGTCTTCCATCTTGAGTTTCCACAACTCGAAATTAGTGCCATTAAATTTCTCCACCTCCATTCTTCCATATGATGAACTTGCCATCTCAATCTGCAAATAAGATTTAGAATGCTCTGCAAAAAACTCCCACTCAAACTTGAGATCAGCTCAAAAAACCCTACCCAACAACTAGGATCAAAAGTTGATCAAGCTCTGATACCACTTGTAAGGAAACTCAAGTGCGGAAACAGCTTCCTACGCTAATCTCTATAGGAGAATATTGTGCAAATTATTTTAAATCCTTACAATTTCAGATTTTTTAACTACTTTAACAAAGATATTGCAACTACATACCATACATATAGAAAAATAGAGAATGACACAATGATATACCCTGGGGAAACCTTTCGATAAAAACCCCACCACTCCAAAACCTTCACAATGTATTGATCAAAACTATTACAGCTTACAATACACTTGCAATGCAAGTTCTTTTAGAAGATTTCTAAACCCTTGAAGACAAATCACGACAGCATAAAACATTCCAACAATACACTTGCATCATATCTCTTTACAACCCTAAAAAAGTTGCAACCCTAAAAAAGCTTATATCATGCGCTTCACTTTTTAGGGCTACTCCCAAAGATAACCGTATTAGGGTTTTACCATTCTCCGAGAAAATAGGAACCCCACAATTGGGGAAGAGTGTACAGTACTCAAATTTATTAGTTGCCACATGTCTTCACCTATCATTGAATCTTCCTAACATAGCTCTTACATGTCATAGGAATCCATCATAACCGTTTTAGCCATGATCTCCTTACACACAATTCAAGATGCTGACACATCAACATTATTTGCAAGAAATACATTTTACAAAACAAATAATAAGAATAGGAATTATCCAAGGTTGAGACACCTTATTCCTAATATGTCTGTGTTGCCAAGGCATACAATAAACTCTCTCCATTCTAAGAGATTCAACCTCATTTTAATTCAGCTTGGTGATCTCACTCTATGCCAAAAGTTGTAGTGATGCTTAGTTGAAGGTTGCAACAGTGTGTATCTTTCAAACCATTTTTCTCCAGGTGAACCCTAGTGACAATCCTTTTTCTCCCACATATACACTCGAGCATCAATGACTACCCCATACCAAAGTGTCCCCAAGGTGCACTAAGCACGATTGATCATCAAACTTTATAGGCCCATAACTCAGAACTCGTGAGAGATATCATCAATTTGTTAGGTTCTAAAGGACCATGTTGGAAAGGCCTACAATAAAATCTCTCTATTCTAATATATTCAACCTCATTTGAATTTGGTAGGGTGATCTTTCTCTATGCCAAAAGTTGCATTGATGCTCAGTTGAAAGTTGCACCACTACGTATCTTTCAAACCGTTCTTCCTAGGACCAAACTATCTACTCCGTTAGCTCTAGTTGGCTAGGTGAAACCCATTTATAACCCCATTCTACCCATGGAGACATATATAACATCTACGACCACCACATATTGAAGTGTCCCCAAGGTCTATTACACCTATTAGCCCAATTGCGGTTACCCTATAAGGAAGTGGAGTTAGGGTATGCAAATTTGGAGTCTATTAGCCTCGTTGTGATAGATATCAAGTCTATTAGCTTATTACTTTGGTTGGAAAAAATATTTTGAGGTTAGTTTCTTTGAAAATGAAGACTAATTAGGTCTATTACACATAACAATGCATAACAAAGATACAACACATGAAAAAGATATAATATAGAAATGAATGTACATACATACATACAATGCATCAAAAAGATATAATATGGAAATAATACATACATAAAACTCATGACAATGATATAATATGGAAATGAACAGACATACATACATACAATGCATGAAAAAGATATAATATGGAAATAATACATACATAAAATGCATGAAAAAGATAAAATATCCAGAAATGAACATGTTCTCTCTCTATATATATGAAATTGTTTTGTACAAAATGTGGCACATGCCATCTCAAAATATTTATGAAGTCTACATATCTAGATATAATGTGGCATACACCATCTCAAAATGTGTCATATGACATCTCAAAATAAGAAACTAAAAATATTTCTAGGACATCTCATTCTTATACTAGTGGATCATCAAAATGGAGCCTCTTTGAAGTACTATTTGGATCTGATGGATCTTGCATGAACACAATAGTGAAACCCAAAGTTATATTACATAATTTATAAGGTTTCTACAAATCTAAAATAAAAATTCAAATTCATAGTCAACAATAGTAAATAAACAAATTTTAAAATTGAACTCTCATGTACCTTGCCTCTTTGTCTCCTCATGCGGCCAAGAGTCCTAACATGTGTCCTTGGTAGTGAAGGGACAATGCTACCAATGTCGGCTCTGACCTGTATATGTTTGCAACCATGAGATTGATCTACGAGTTATACTATTTAATTTTAAATCATTGGTAGAAAAATAAACTTACAAAATAATTTAATTAACATTAAAACCTACCTATGCTAGACTTTCTTTAGGAAATGTCAGTTGGTTCAACAATGATACAAAGCCTTGGTGTTGTACCTCCCTCAAACTAGGGGTTACCTACAAAATTCAGAAAGATACTTGATACAATCATGACTTGATCATGTATATACTTGATAGTAGAATACAAACAAATAAATTTAGAAATATACGTACCATGGGGCTATCACTACAAATTGAGATGCCCATGACTCTATAGTGGCAACCTAGTGTCATGACATCATCAAACACCACCCTTTGTCAAATAAATCATGTAAATTAAAAATGAGTATGCACAAGTGACAAGTATACATTTGCATAAACAATCTAAAACACTTAAGTACCTTCCCCTTGTCAACACTTGATGCCTAAACCCCATCACATTTCCCCTAAATTAATTTGGTGAAACATGAAATAGTATTTAATAAGATGATCACAAAATTAGAAAACACATGTATATACTAATATAAAAAAGGAAACCAATGAGTACATTAAAAAATATATACCATGGTGTATACACCTAAAAATGGTCACCTAGACTATTAGCCCCTTGCTAGCATTTTTGCTAAAATCATAAATTACTTGCTCTTGATCAAATCCTAGTTCTATCATTTATTCGATTATTTTCTATGGGCTAACCATTTTATCCTAAGTCTTTATTTGATTAAAAGGAATATTCCCTCTCCTTTTAATAAATAAAAAGCCCCCACTTTTCCTCTTATCCTAAGTTGCACAAATAAAACATTATTCTTATTTTATAAAAAGAGAAAAAGCACTTTTTGTCTCATATGGACACAAAAGTCAACTCCTATTTTCTCATTGGAGGATACTTGTGCACATGGATTTCTCCCTCTTCAAGCTCCACCATTGATTAAATCTTTTTCCTCTTAATCTCCATGGTCCATTTCTCCTCATTTCCTATAAAAGAAGAGCTCTCTTCTTCATTCTAGATCCCCAACTTTTTATGCTAACTTTATGCTGCAGGTTTTCTAGGTCACTTTGGAGCTTTTGGAGATTTGGAGCATTCTTAGCATCTACATCTCATTCTTACATTCTACATCTCATTCTTGCATTCTTAGCTTAGCTTCATATTTATGCTTTCTTAGGTTACCTTCATTTCTATGCTCTAGATTAGCTCACATAGATTAATTAGCTTGGGTTGTAACACTTGCATATTTCCTTTCATAGCTTAGCTTGCATTTCCATTTCTAGCATAGCATTGCATTGCATTTTCATTCTTGATTCTTGAGGATATTGGCATTCTTGCCCTTGTCTTCATTGAATCTCCCATTGCATGGTTTACTAGCAAGGTTATAGGCTAAATAGCTCTAGCTCAGAGCATTCTGAAAAACCCTTGCACTCCATGCCTAGGGAGCTATGGATCGATTTTTGAGACCTCATTCTTGAGCGTTCTTGAATGTAATGATTCATAGAAGTGTGACACAATTATAGCACACACATGGAAGTGTCAAGGACAAATGAAATGACTGAAAGTGTGGACCAATCCACATGTGTCATCTCCTCCTCTTTCATTAGCTAAACATGAATGGACCAAATATATATACATAAGTGGGAAGTCATTATAAGAAAAATCTACTAAAAAAAATAACATTTAAAATTAAATACAATGTGACTTGAGTTAAATATTTATTCTTACCATAACAGTAGGACTCCATGGCTCCACATGCCCCTCCTTGTCTCTCATGTGATGCACATCTCCATGAGGTGCTTCAGTCCATGTAGCGACCCATATTTTATTGTCCACCTTGAACACATAGTCATAAGCATCACTATCATTCAAGGGACCCAAACACAAATTATTGCACATACTGCAAGTATGGGGCACACAAACATGTGAGCTCATGGAGGATGTGGAAGGGCTAGCATCATCAACACAAGGAGGCAAAAATGTTGCACTCTGCAGAACCCTACACTTTGGTTTAGTCTCAGGCTCCAATATTAAATTTTGTGATCGAGCAAAAATTCAACATATAATTTTTTAATAAATTAAAAAGGGACCTCCAAATTGTTGTGGGGTGGTCTATCAAAAACCATCCACTAGTGGTCCCAAAATTGGTCATGGATCGCATCATTTGTGCACCACTTAATTGACGAACTTAGGCTTTTTAGTGTCCACTTTTAATCCTATTTTTGGATTCACAAAAAGGTTACATATGTCAAGCTTAGTTATATTTAGGATCATAACCACATCATAGTCAAGCCCATCATCAAAATTGGCATGCATGGAATCGCGCCAAAGCAATGCAATATTATGTTTCTCTATAAGTTTCTCCATGTTTTTAACAATGGAGTTCAAGGTGGAAGACATGGGGCATAATGTGGGGATATTGGAATATGTGTTTTGGAAGTCCCTTAGTTGGTTTAAATTTTCACTTATGAGATCCTCTAAAGGTCGAGGGTTGAGAACTGGTTCATCAATAGGTGATGGCAGATTGTTTTCAGGCGGTGGTGGATTCACTTGTGGTGGATGTAGATTATTTTTTAGGTTTGTTATTTGGTTTGGGGGGGGGGTGTAGTTGTTTTGAGTACATGCTTGGTTACATTAAAAATAAATTTGCAATTACAATTAAAATTTAAAAATGATTAATAAATTTAAACAAAACCCTACTTTTTAGCAAAAAAATAAATGATTTCATTAAAAAACATAAAAAAACAAAAAAATATCAAAATTTATACATACCTTGATGATTTTTTCTTGAAATTGGAAAGAAGATAATTGTATACCAGATCCCAAATTGCATACATGATACAAACCCGTCTTTGTTACAATGTAAAGTGATAGACGCTGGATGCAAGTTTTATTTTTTTACTGGTAAATATCAGGTATCCGATATTAAATTGGGTATCCGATTTTAGGCTTGTGCATCATATTAGCTTTGGCCATGTGTACTGACACCCATGCCTACTAAAAAGTCAACACACTTTTTAGTCTATTTTTGGATGAGTGAAAAGGAGATATTTTTGACATCTCCACTTTTTAGCATACCATGATCCTGCGCATACCCTTATATAATTTATAATATTATATATATGTAATATGATATATATTATATATTATATTATAATCTATAATATATATTAAATTATATTATTATAATATATATTATATAATAAATATTATTATAATATATAATATATAATATATTATATAATATATAATATATAATATATAATATAATATATGATATGAAGGAGAGAGAGAGAGAGGGTCTTAAGATACGCTAATATATCCTAGGACATTGTAATACCACTTATGACCCCTTACCAAACATTAAAGTGTCCTAAGGGGTCATAAGGGGTCTTTAAGGCATCCTAGGATATAATAATGTATCCTAGAATGCCTTAAAGACCCCTTATGAGTCCTTATGACCCCTTATGATCCCTTACAACCCCTTAGGACCCCCTATCATACAATAATGTATGGTAAGAGGTATTAAGGCATTCTAGGATACATTAATGCATCCTAGAACTCTTTAAGTCCCCTTATGACCCCTTACAACCCCTTAGGACCCCTTACCATATATTAATGTATGGTAAGGGGTCTTAATGACTCTTAAGGCATGCTTGGGCACATTTTAGTATTCTAGGACACTTTAAGACCCCTTATCACCCCTTAAGACCCATTAAGACCCGTTAAGACCCCTTACAACCCCTTACCATACATTAGTGTATGGTAAGGGGTCCTAAGAGGTTATTAGGATCCCTTATGGACGCTTAGGATCCCTTACCATACATTAATATATGCTAAGGGGTCCTAAGGGGTGTTAGGGGATCTTAAGGGGTCCTAAGGGGTTGTAAGGGGTCATAAGGGGTCCTAAGATTCTTACTATAACTGATGGTGATGATCATGAAGACCGACCAAGATCAGAGGAATACAAGATAGTAGAAAGGTTAGATAATTTATTATCTTGTCATTTATGTGAAGCAATTGATTTCTGGTTTATATTATGTTTCCATATCATTCAAAATATGATACAAGTGTGAATGAGTTAAGGAGAAAAAGAAATGAGATTTTGTGAAGTTGAAGAACTTAAATGGGCAACTAATAAAGATCGGATAATGTTAAGATTATGTTGATATTTTTTTTTCTACCTAACATATGATTATATCAAGTTGGTAAAGCATGGTAATGAGGATTAGTCAAGTTGGCAATAAAAATAGTTTTGGCTACCGAGAAGAAAAAGTCACTCGATAAAGAGTGAAATTAATTCGATAAGAGTAGAGTAAGTTTCTATAAAGGAAAAGGAACTCAAGACACCAAAATGAAGGTTTAGGCATTGAGATAAGTTAACCAAAATTCAGAGTTATCCACCGAGCAAGGAACATAAATTAAATACAATGATCAGAATGATATTTAATGATTAGCTATGATGAGATGGAATATTATGATGATAAGGAAAGTTAGTTAGAGAGATCTACGATTAGAAAAATTCATGATGATGATCTATGGCTTAAATCTAGATGGTTGAAATAGAAGGAAAAAGTTTCAAGAAAGTTCAAGTTTCGAGGTAAAGGTAAAACATGTTATCAAGATCTAGATTCATTGAATAAGTTTGTGAAATGAATTAAATGGATAAGATTAATCAAAATAAAATGTAATAGAGGAGATTAAGAGGAAAAAGGAAGTCTATATAAATGTTGAATTTATATGAACAAATGATTGGCAAAATTGAAGGGTTGATAAGTCACTGACTGATGTAGTGAAGAAGGAAAAGATAGATTCTGAGTCAGAATGCATAATTTGATGAAGTGTTGAAACTAGTGGAAAGTGAAGGATTGAAGTGAAGATAGAATAGAGCACAAAGGATCTGGTTATGCAAAGATAGTTGTAAATTTATAGGTCAAACTATTTACTGGTGCTTATTAGCATTTGTAATAGCTAGAAATCTCTTAACTGAGTAGACTTAAAAGTCTTATTGTAAAATCCTTGCAAAATATAACATTCTAAAGAGTGTTCAAAGTCCTTTTACTAGACCACTCCTAACATGGTGAAGATCCTAATAGATCTAAGGTAAATCCCTCAGATCGGGTCACACCTAATAGTGTGCATTGTAATCTTTAACCAAATTGGCTCTTAACCAAGCGTACTTTAAAAGAGTATTTTCTTAGTGGGTGATAATTCCCACATTGGTTTTTCCCAAAGATGGGCTTCCATGTTAAATATGGGTGTTACATGTGATGAATGATTTATTCGATTGATTTTTTGATTGTTAAATTTTATTTACTATTTTTGATAAATAGTGAATTATGTTTAACAGAGTTAATAAAAAAAGTTTTTTAGGTGTATGGAATCAGGGATTACTGATTCACCCCCTCCATCTCTACAATCCAACAATTGGTATAAGAGCTAAATAATCTAAAGAGATAAGTTTAAAAGACTTGAGTAAAAGATCTGAAGATGTATAGGAGAGAAGTACCTAAGCTAAATAAGGAAAGTTTCTCTACATGGAAAAGTAGGATGAGATTGTACCTATCTGGGATTGGAGAATCTACACTAAATCTTTTGGATAATGACTACACTCCACCGCCTCTCAGACCCATGCTAGTTGATCAGATGAGAGAAAAGTAGGAACATAACTCGGTAATGATTGAGATTGCCTCTTCCCTAACCAATGCTAAATTCAATGATGTTAAGGAATGTGTTAATTTAAAAGAGATGTGGAATAAGGCTTGCAATTATTTATGGAGGATATCAACATGTACAAAAAGCTAAGGTTGATAGTCTTAGAGGAAAGTATGATGAAATGAGAATGAAAGATGAAGAGAACATTACTCAATGTAGTTGCAAAATCAAGGAAGTTTTAAGTGCCATCAGAGGTGTTGGTGGAACATTGACTAATGAAGAAGTGGAAAGTAAAATTATGAGAACTCTTTCATCTAAGTATTCTATTAGAGTATCTGATGGGATCCCACTAGGTGCTCACATACTCTTGTCAGGATCACTTAGATTCCCAAATATCCAATTCCCTAATTCCTTGTTTAGGGATCCAAAAAGGTGCCTCCTTGTATCCTAAGGACTTCTTCAATGTCCTCAAATAGAGTAGACTACTCTCCAACTCCTAGGTGATCTATCAATGGTGAAGTGTTCCCTCTCTTCTCAAGTTCTCTTCTATCCTTCCAAGTGTACCTTACCTTCTAAGAAAGTGGTGAGTCTTTCATGGGTGTGGAGGTAACCTAATTTTAGTCTTTATTTAGTTCTTGACATATTTTATCAAGTTCTTCCCAACTCTTCCTTACCGATCTCATCAAACTCTTTGTTTTGGCCTTGTAGCCATAAAGCCCCCAATTAGGTCTCCTAGTCCGCGTTTTTAGGTTTTGTTGAAAAGTTATCCTGAAGGACCTACCAAAAAAATCATGGATTATTTGGTCATTTAGGATACCCTAATATATTTTTTGGGTCTTGGGTTCCTATGCATTCAAACAGTACCCTAACTCAACTAGGAGGGTTTAGTGAGGGTTTTAGTGGCTTCTAGGAGCTCACTGTACACAATAAGGTTATGCTTTCCAAATGGATTATTCAAGCATCTATCTTTCCATAATGGATCTTTATGATCACCCTTCTCATCACTAAATTCTTGGATTGCATCTTTGTGATAACCCCTGCAAGAAAACTTATAATTTCACCTCCTTGTCCCTAGTAGGGCAATGACTGTGCTCGCTTAGAGAAAGGTTACAAAAATGGCCATGCTCAATGCCAGACTTCCTAATTGAATATATAAACTATACATGGGATCCAATTCCATGTCCCAATAGGTTGTGATGAGCACACAGTGGGATTTCATGGGGGAGCCATGTGTCCACACTATGCTATTTACAGGCTAGTGAACTGGCTAAACCAAAATAATTACACCTAAGCTAATGAAAAAATAAAAAAACACAAATGTGATGTATAATTGAAACTAGATAAATCTTCATACCAAAATCCTTCAATACAAGTTAAAAGCTAATCCATTATCTTCTATGGATACCAAGAAACAATGGTCTGTGTTCGAATTTACTATCATAGAACTCTGATTACTTAGTGCCAATAATTACAAAGTGCATCAACCTTGGTATTAGAACCATTTAGGGTTTATATAGCCTCTTTCCATGAATTTTGGGTTGTTAGGCCCTTCATTTGACCATATTCATTGGTTGGTCCCCTTAAGACAAAAATTTGTCATGCAACTTTGCAAAATTGCAAAAGTTATCATGACAACTTTTTAGCAACTTTTGTATAGTTACTCACCTTCCTTTCCAAAACACTTATAAAATCCCAAAATGTTATAAAAACATTCTCAAAGCTATTTTAGGCCATTTTTTTCCACATCTTAATACTATGAGGTCTTTTTCACCCTTGAGTCCTTTTACCACTTCCTAGGACTAAGCTAGTTCCTAGGGACACCTTAGCTTCCACTCTAGGCTCTACCAACTCAAACCAAAAATGACTTAACCAACTAAATTCCTATAAAAAATAGGACCTCTTAGAGCCTTTATTAACCTCCTATTATGGATAGGACTAGTACAAGAAAATACTAGGGTAGGAATCTTATCCTAGGTCCTAGGTTCTACAACATTCTCCGCTAAACAAAAGAGATCAAGTGCCATTGGAAGGGACTGAGTCAGGATCAATGCCCAACTTCTAATAATCTATCTCAGAGACCCATGTATCCTTTTAATCTTCTTTCCTTTCCATTTGATAAGGTATTCCATGTAGGTCTTGTGCCTTGTCTTCTTGGTGACCTGGGAGCTTAAGATCTTCTTTTCCTGGGGTCTTGGAGTGACTGGCAACTTCAAGGTCTCAATATCCTCTACAACATCTATATGTTCACTACCTTCTACTAGGACTAGTCCTTTTTAAGGCACCAATTCTACAACATTAAACATCAATGATAATCCTATGTCTACTGGTAACTCCACCTTGTAAGCATTACTCCCATACTTTTCTAGGATGGCACAAGGTCCAATCCTTCTCATCTGAAGCTTGTTAGGGATCCCCTCTGCAACTTGGCCTTGTTCAAATGAACCATCATAAGATCTCCTAGTTGGAATTTAAGTTCTCTCTTCCTCTCATCTACTTTATCTTTTATCTTTGTGGTACTGTCCATAAGGGCTTGTTTAACTGAATCATGCATCTCCTTCATGGACTGAGCAAAGTCCTTAGCATATCCACTCCTTGTTGCTGCATCTCCAAGCTCTCTAAGATCATGGATACCTCTTTGGTGTATCCCATAGACCACCTCAAATGGAA
The DNA here is from genome assembly GCA_027943335.1 of Chamaecyparis obtusa. Classification (NCBI taxonomy): domain Eukaryota; kingdom Viridiplantae; phylum Streptophyta; class Pinopsida; order Cupressales; family Cupressaceae; genus Chamaecyparis; species Chamaecyparis obtusa. The sequence continues at coordinate 200,442 of BSBK01004132.1, forward strand.
TTTTACTAGTAGTCCTATTAATGGTGTCATTAAAAGAAAAAATTTCTTGTGCAATGACTTGGTCTCATATTTAACCATATTCCTTAGTTAAGCACCTTAGGAGATTTCCAAAATTTCTATTAACCACCTTGATCTATCCATCTATTTGGGGATGGTATGCAAATCCAAAGGTAGATTGGTGCCAAGATTTTGCCACAAAGTTTTCTAGAATTCACTGATGAATTTGGATTCCATGTCAGATACAATACTCAAGAGTAAACCATGGATCTAGACTGCTTCCCTAAAAAACAAATTTTCTATATGGAAAGCATCATGAGTGGTTTTTCATGGCACAAAGTGGGCCATCTTACTAAACATATATACTATCACAAATATGCTATCAAATCCCTATTTTGTCTTGGGAAACCCTATAACAAAATCCATGCTAAGACATTCCCAAGGTCTATTAGGGATTGGAAGGGGTTGATATAACCCTGTATTGGATGAAGTTCCTTTATCTTTTTGACAGACTATACAAGTCTCTACATACCTTTTTATGTCTTGATTTATCTTAGGCCAAAAGTAGAACCTTTGAACTAGTTATAAGGTCTTATGAACTCCAAAGTGTCCACTCAAGAATCCATTGTGCTTCTCTTGAATGAGGTTCTCACTCATTGAGCCTTTAGGCACATAAAGTTTCCCTCCCCTAAATAAAAGATCTTCTTGTATAATGTAGTCAGAATATTCACTATGGAAATGGTTTTGGAACTCCTTGCATACCTTGTAAGCTGTTGAGAAGTCTTCATCCTCCATGTATAGTTCCTTGAAGCTATCTATGCCAATACTCCTCAATTGGATTTCTTGGACTGTCAAGAGTCTTTGGCTCAAATCATTTGTAAATTTGTTTTTTTCCCCTTCTTATGCTTAATTGTAAATGTGTAGGGCTTGAATGTATTCTAACCACTTCATGTTCTTGTGGCTTAGCTTGTGTTGCGAATTGAGAAAGCTTAAATATTGGTTATCAGGGTACACCAAAAATTCCTTAGGGAGGATGTAATGCCTCCACTTCATTAGGGATTGAACCAATGCATATAACTCCAAATCATATGAGGAGTACTTCTTCTTTTCTTCACTCAACTTCTCACTATGGAAGGCCACTGGTTTTTCCTCTTGATTTAGGACTGCTCCTATAGAAATTTTGCTAGCATCACATTCAATAATCAATAACTTCTCAAAGCTACATAACACCTAGATTGGTTGGGTAGCTATCCTCCTCTTCTAGGTTTTAAAACCTTTGTTAGCTTTCTCATTCCATTGGAATTTGGATTAATTGCCTCCCTTGATGGTATCTAGAACTGGTGAAAAAATCTCACTGAATTGTCTGATAAACTTCCTATAGAACTATGCCAAACCATGGAAGCTTCTCACTTCTCTAGAAGAATTAGGTCTAAGACAATTTATGATTTCTTTCACTTTACTAATGTCCATTTTCAAGTTCCCCTGTGAGACTACAAAACCTAGGTACACCAACTCTTGTTTCATGAATTCATACTTCTCTAGGTTGATGGTTAGATTTTCTTCATGCAACCTTTGCAACACAACTTGTAATTGCATCAAGTGATCTTCTTTTGTCTTACTAAAAATGATGATGTCATCTAGGTATACCATAACCCATTTACCTATGAAGTATTTCAACACTTCATTCATTAGCCTCATGAAGGTGCTAGGGGAATTGGACAACCCAAAGGGAATGACTAACCATTAATATAAGTCTTCTATGGTATTGAAAGTAGTTTACCACTCAACTCCCTCCTTAATCCTTGTTTTGTGGTATCCACTTTTAAGGTCAATCTTTGAAAAGTATTTGTCTCCTCCTAGGAAATCCATCAAGTCTTCTATTCTTGGGATTGAGAACCTATACCTTATGGTAATCCTATTAATGGCCCTAGATTTTGTACATGACCTCCAAGTTCTTCATTTATTTAGTGCTAGGATAGTAGGGACTGCACAAGGACTTATACTTTTTCTTATGAGACCTTGGTCAAGTAGTTCTTGTATTTTCTTGGCAATTTCCTCATTTTATTGAGGGGTCATCTTGGACAACCCAAAGGGAATGACTAACCATTAATATAAGTCTTCTATGGTATTGAAAGTAGTTTACCACTCAACTCCCTCCTTAATCCTTGTTTTGTGGTATCCACTTTTAAGGTCAATCTTTGAAAAGTATTTGTCTCCTCCTAGGAAATCCATCAAGTCTTCTATTCTTGGGATTGAGAACCTATACCTTATGGTAATCCTATTAATGGTCCTATATTTTGTACATGACCTCCAAGTTCTTCATTTATTTAGTGCTAGGATAGTAGGGACTGCACAAGGACTTATACTTTTTCTTATGAGACCTTGGTCAAGTAGTTCTTGTATTTTCTTGGCAATTTCCTCATTTTATTGAGGGGTCATCTTGGACAACCCAAAGGGAATGACTAACCATTAATATAAGTCTTCTATGGTATTGAAAGTAGTTTACCACTCAACTCCCTCCTTAATCCTTGTTTTGTGGTATCCACTTTTAAGGTCAATCTTTGAAAAGTATTTGTCTCCTCCTAGGAAATCCATCAAGTCTTCTATTCTTGGGATTGAGAACCTATACCTTATGGTAATCCTATTAATGGCCCTAGATTTTGTACATGACCTCCAAGTTCTTCATTTATTTAGTGCTAGGATAGTAGGGACTGCACAAGGACTTATACTTTTTCTTATGAGACCTTGGTCAAGTAGTTCTTGTATTTTCTTGGCAATTTCCTCATTTTATTGAGGGGTCATCTTTTATATAGATTTTTTAGGAAGGGATGCTCCTGGTATGAATTATATTTGATGGATTATGGCTCTTTTAAGGGGTAGGGTGTCTATATTTCCATCACTCACTATCTCCTTATACCGTCCCAATAACTCTTGAACTTCTATGGGTACCTCTGGCTTCTTGACCTCTTTCTCCTCTTTAGGCTTGAACACCAAAGCATAGCCAAATCCTTGACCTTCCTCTAAGGTTTTTAGGAACTTCTTTTCTCCTACCTAGATTACATTAGGACCAACTAGCTTCACTTCTCCATCTTCTAAGATAGAATGGATTCTAAAAGTGACTCCATATTTCTTGAATGAGTAAGAGTTCTTGGCTCCATCACGGATGGCTTACCTGTCAAATTGAAAAGGTCTTCCCAATAAGAGATGAAAAGAATCCATGGGTAAGACATCACACAACACTTTCTCCTTATACCTACCTATGGTGAAGTCTACCCAAGCTTTTTCATTCACCAATACATGCTGACCCTTATTCAACAAAGTGACTCTATAGGGACTGGTATGTGGGATCATTTTAAGATTTAACTTGTTGACTACTTCATTGGAGACTATGTTGTCAGTGGATCCAGAGTCTATGATGATCTTGTAAACCTTTCCTAGTATCTTGAACTTAATTTTGAATAATGACCTTCATTGGCTTGGCTCCTCTTTGATTGGTGACTTAATGAGTGTCCTCCTTATCATGAGGTTATCCCACACTTCGAAATCTAAGGCCACTTCTGTAGGCTTACTACTTGAGGGGTCTTCTTGTATATAGTTCAAGCTCTTCTCTCCACCTTGGGATGTTGAAAATTTCTTAGGGCACCTATATGGTAGATGTCCATACTGATGAAAATTATAGCACTTCATGGAAGAGAAGTAGGATCCTCTTCCTTGGCCACTTGACCTGCCTCTATAGCTGATGCTTGATCATTTACCCCTATTATTGTAACCTCCTTTGCTGCTAGTGACTTCTTCTTACTATTCTCTGAGCTTGGTCTCACCTTGACTCCTTTTTTTTGAAGTTATTTCTCCATAGCTACCTCTATGACCTCTATTATCTCTACCTCTGCCTCTACCTTAGCTACTTGAGTCATGTCTCTTCTTGAGCTTCTCTTCTACCTTGAGAGATAACTGATAACATTGGTGGACTATATTTGGGCTTAAGAGACTTATCTCTTCTTGGATGTCCCACCTTAGACCATTTAGGTACCTAGCAAACTTTAGGCTTTCCTCTTCCATCACATGTGATCTAAGACATATTTTATGGAACTCTTTTATGTAGGCACTTACTTCTAGGTCCTTTTGCCTCAAATTTTATCTTTTCTTATGTGATTGCACCTCATAACCATCTGGTAGGTAGGTTTCCCTAATATTTTCCACCATACCTTTCCAATTTTTACTAGGGTTCTTTCCTTCCTTTACCCTTTCATCTTGCACAAATTCCCACAAAGTGTCAAAAAATCCTCTTATCTTAGATTTTTCTACCCTGACTCTTTCATCTTCATTATGCCTTCACACTCAAAATGATTGTCCATGCCTTCAATCCATTCCATAACTATCTCTACCTCCATCTTTCCACTAAAGAGTTGTGTTCCTTCCAAAGACTTGCCACTCATGGAATTTAATGATCTCAAGAAGGGTTCCTCTTCTAACATAGGGTCTAGTTTAGGTACCTTGTCTTCCTCTACCAAATTTTTACCCTTTTCTTCTACCTCTTTGACTTTCTCTCTAACCAATTCAGTCTTAGTCTCCACCACACCAAGTTTACTCTCTAGCTCTGCTAACCTTTCCCTAAGGAGTCTATTCTCCTCCTCCTAGTCTTCCACCTTATTGTCCAACTCTATATTGGTCACCATCCTTGAAGAATCTAATGACTCAGATGAGTACAAAATCAACTATCCTATAGCCCAATCTTTTCTTTCTCTGATACCAATACGATGGGATCAAACTAGGTGCTCACATACTCTTGTGAGGATCACTTAGATTCCCAACTCTCCAATTCCCTAATTGCTTGTTTAGGGATCCAAAAAGGTGCCTTCTTATCTCCTAAGGACTTCTTCAATGTCCTCAAATAGATTAGACTACTCTCCAGCTCCTAGGTGATTCATAAATGATGAAGTGTTCCCTCTCTTCTCAAGTTCTCTTCTATCCTTCCATGTGTACCCTACCTCCTAAGAAAGTTGTGAGTCTTGTAGGGGTGTGGAGGTAACCTAATTATAGTATTGATTTAGTTCTTGACACATTTTATCAAGTTATTCCCAACTCTTCCTTATTGATCTCATCAAACTTTTTGTTTTGGCCTTGTAGTCCTAGAGCCCCCAATTAGGTCTCCTAGTCTAGGTTTTTAGGCTTTGCTGCAGATTTCTCCTAAAGGACCTCCCAAAAAAATCATGGATTCTTTGGTCATTTAGGTTACTCTAAGATATTTTGTGTGTCTTGGGTTCCTATGCATCCGTAAAATACCCAACTCAACTAGGAGGGTTTAGTGATGGTTTTGGTGGCTTCTAGGAGCTCACTGTACATAGTAAGGTTATGCTTTCCAAATAGATTTTTCAAGCCTCTATCTTTCCATCATGGATCTTTCTAATCACCCTTCTAATCACCAAGGTCTTGGATTGCATCTTCTTGGTCACCCCTGTAAGAAAACTTATAATTTCACCTCCTTGTCCCTAGTCGGGTAATGACTGTAGTCACCTAGGGAAAGGTTAAAAAAATGGCCATGCTCAATGCCAGACCTCCTAATTGACTATATAAACTATAAATGGAATCCACTTGCATGTCCCCATAGACCGTGATGAACACACAAAGGGATTTCATGGGGGAGCCATGTTTCCACACTATGCTATTTATAGGCTAGTGAACTGGCTAAACCAAAATAATTACACCTAAGCTAATGAAACAATAAACAAAAACACAAATTGATGCAAAATTGAAACTAGATAAATCTTCCTATCAAAATCCTTAAATACAAGTTAAAATATAATCCATTATCTTCTATAGATACCAAGAAAAAATGGTCTGTGTCTGAATTAACTATCATAGAACTCTGATTACTTAGTGCCAGTAATTACAAAGTGCATCAACCTTGGTGATCACTTTTTATAAAGGCTCATAAAGTAGATATAATTTTGAACTTAGGGATTGGACATCTAACCGAGCAGTTAATCCTCCTTATAAAAAATCATTTAATATGTCAACCCAGGGACATGTTACTTGAAATGGACCAACAAGATATATGCACCAAGTACTACTCAGCCACACAATCTACTGTTGTTGTAGGAAAGAAATGATGAAAGGAAACTATCTTATGATTGCAGGAAACAAATACTAGAATGGAACTTTAAAGTAAAGTTGTAGAAAAGTAAGTACTGGAATGGAAATTACAAAAGTGAAGATGCTAACAAAATATGAAGACTCTTGCAAACCATGCTATAATGCTTCAGTTGTTCCACTTCTTTGGCTGCATGAAGCGTTAGCTAACCTGTGGCTTTGGCTACAAGAATAGTTTAACACTTAACACTGAAATAGTGGAAATATAGGAAAGTGAGTTTAACTAGAATGAATCTAACTAACTATGGATTTCTCACCAAGTGGCCCCCCTTGGATGAGTATCCCAAACACAATTATGCAAAGTTAAATCTCAACACTTTATTTTCTCATTGATTGAATATCTGAGTACAAATATATGAAACAAAAAACAATGAAAAAACTATATTGCCAATAAAATTATAATGCCCTCCTTCTCATGTAGGAGCAGGGCTTTATTTAAAAGGAAAACTTCTAACAACTAAATAATCACACCACAGAAATAGGTGGAACTTTTATTACAACACTACTAACATAAAAGGAGGAAAGCTATAAAAATGAAATAGATTAGATCTAGAAAAAAGGAAAGAGCTGTTGTGACAACAAATCTAACTTCCCATGTTCTTCTAGGTTTCCTCAGAGAAGTCATCACGTTGCCTTGGTCCTTTCTTGGTGACTGCCACCTTGATCATCCAGAAATCTTTTGTTGGTGCTGTGTTAATGTTTCCCCATTGGAGCTTGCTAAAAGACTAGGTCAAGCATCCAGTATATGAGTGCACTTCACCTAGTCAAGATAACAATTTATATATTGATGCATTGCACTTCAAAATTAGGATAAAGACATTCATGGTAAGAAACACCAAAACATGAATGCATCATTTATATTCAAACAACTATTTTACTTATAAAAACATAATCATAACTTTCAAAGAAAGTAATATAGTATATTCATCCAATTGTAGCATATTAAGTATGTTTAAACCATGGTAGCAGTCTAGTGGCAACATGCCATATAATAACAGAACTGAGTATAAAATTCTTTGAGAAAATATAACATAACAAGGAAAAAGACCTAGCAAAGACTATCCTAGGGTGTCTAAAGTATGGCATTAATATGCCTCATCACTTGGTATTTGAACCAATTAGGGTTTATATAGACTCTTTCCATGAATTTTGGGTGGTTAGTCCCTTAATTTGACCTAATTCATTGGTCGGTCCCCTTAAGACAAAAAGTTGTCATGCAACTTTGCAAAATTGCAAAAGTTGTCATGACAACTTTTTAGCAACTTTTGCATAGTTCCTCACCTTCCTTTCCAAAACACTTCTAAACTCCCAAAATATTATAAAAACATTCTCAAAGCTATTTTAGACCATTTTTGCCACATCTTAATGTGTGTGTGAATTTTGTACCTAGCTGTAGACACAAAACTTCAGTAAAACATTAGAGGTTAGTAGAAATCAAAATCATGCAGTGAAATGGAAACTAATCTAACCAGGTGATTTACTGCCTTCTAGTAGATGTGAGTATGTATTCTCAGATTAGATCAAGATCAGTGACCTTGGTGACACCTAAATGAAGGATTTGAATGTAGAATCTATAAATGAGATGAATGCAAATTAATCTATATTTTTGGTTTTTCTGTGCAATAAGATGAAACAAACTGATATGAATCTATTCTAGATGAAAAAATGATATGCAAAGTAAGCTACAATGAATTGCAATAAAGATTGATCTCACAAAAGTTGTTGATTTGCAAAGAAGTTTCAATTCTTCAGATGTCGATTCACCAGCGTGGTTGTGCAAATTCGTGGATTGATTTTGGTAGAGTAAGTATGCAAACTTGTGAGATGATTTGTGAAGAGATGAGTCTTGATTTTAAAGAAATCCAGGGCTTTGGGGATGCATGGAAAAATCCATAAATCACTCAGGTTGATTTTTGAGTCAACAAGGAATTAAAGATAGTTAACTCACAAAAATCATGCAAAAACAACTTTTTGATTTAAATAAGAAGTTGAGATCAACTTTCAACTCAAAAGAGAGTTGAGTTTATTTTTAAAACAACTTGAATTGATTTTCTAATTTAAAGTTTAGCTATTTTTTGGATGTGCATAATTAATTATGAATTAAATAAAATAAATAAAGTGATTTATCCTCAACTTAACTGATTTTGAAAAATAAAATAATTGATTTATGGGTTAATCAATTATTAAATCAAACTTTTATTCAAAACTATATTATTAAATTTGAAAATTGACATTAATTAATTAAATAAGAATTTAATCAATTAGTCATAGGATATTTGATTTATTGTCAAAATGAAATAATACAATTTAGGAATAAATATAATTAAATCCAGTTAAATAATTAAGTGGCAGTATTAAATCTAATTAATTAAATATTTAGAATATTCAATTAATCAAACTTTAGGATAAATAGGATTTATCGCCAAATAATCATTAAATTAAAGATAATTAGGATAAATAGGAATAAGGAATGTTTCCTCAATGCAGAATTTAGGATAATCAATTAAGATTCGATGATGTTCAGATGTGCCTTAGGTTAGGACTTTGATGTCAATTTTGTTCGATGTGTCGATATAGGAGGTTAATGAACCTATAACCCATTTTTGGGGTATTACATTTTGCCCCTCTTTGAATTGTTGTGTGAAGCGCAGTGGTTCAAAGACAGCCTGTGTATGATGTTTGAAATTGAAAATGATATGAGATAGAAACTATGATATGAGACAGAAACTGATTGAAAGATTCGAAGATATTAGGTCCTGAATGACCAAAGATAATGTTAACTATAACAACAATGAACCGATGATTGTGAAAAAGTGTCAAAATGCTTGATTCTGAACTTTATGATTGCTAAGAAGTGAGTGACCGATTCTAGACCTGATTGTCGATAAGAATCTCATTGGTATCACATCTGAACCCTTCAATTATGAAGAACCAAGGAAATAACACTAATGAACTAATGGTTACAAAAGACTGATACAATTTACAAGATTAAGAGAATACCAGATTGATATGGATCTTGATGAATCTGATATGCCCCGAGCGATGATTGATTTGCCCCAAGCGATGAGGACTTTTGATGAATCAGTAACTAGACGTGGTTGTTGTCTTGATTACTGAGATAAAGATTTGATTTTTAGATTTTGATTTACAGACTTGAATGATGTGCAATACCATGCCCCCTTCGGGATTAAAATTGAAATCTGACAAGAAAAGTCAGCATTGAATGGTTTAGAAGCATGTTAATTGATTTGAGAAGTAGTTATACATGTTCGAGAACATGTTCTGCATCGTTTAGAGGTCCTGGAGACCAAGTTTGACTAGGTTTGACCATGAGTTGACCATAGTTGACCAAGCTAAAATTTTGATAGTTTGATGTAAGATAATCAGTTAAGTTGAATTATGGATTTTTGTGATGATTGAAAGGTCGATTATGCAAGTAGTTAATAATATGAACGATCTCAAATTTTGATTTTGATCCCCAAAAAGGATTCTACTTGCTATTTCGTTGGATGGACCTTCATGTAAGATTTAGCTCTTGTAGTCATGTTTAGCATTTTTTTTTTTGAAGAATCATTTAAGTGTTCAAGCAATTTGTGAGATCATGCAAAGTGCAAAATGAAATGCAAACCTAGGACCTAGGACGTAGTCACTAATCATGTGTTGGTCATTCTCATCATTGAATTTTTAGGTAGTCGGATAAATCAATACAATGCCCACTAGTGATGAAACCATAGACATATGAATATCGATTTGTATGCACAGGAATCAATACAACACCCATTGGCTAGACAACCATGGACATATGAATATTGATTTTATCTTCAAAATGTTCGATTAGATATAAGCACCAAGGCATAAGTGCTAGGATGACCTGAATATCATGTCCATTTTGATACAGCAATTTGTATAAGCATCAAAACATAGACGTCGTGATGACCAGAATATGTCTTGCATTACAAACACATCAAATAGTCAAGAGATCATTCTAAATCCAATGTGAATTACCCATAGTGACCCTTTATCATTCACATCCTTAGGTAAGATCGCATTTCACAATAGGAGAACTCACTCACTCAAAAAGACAATAGTTAGATCAAACTTCCTTGAATTTTTTGGGTATTAATGGTCAAGGTACGCATGGCCATCCAATTCGAGATAGAGGCTCTTACAGTTGGGCACCATTTCAATCCAGAATTTCGAAAGTTGTTAGATTTTTACATACAAGAAGAAAACAAAGAAAAGATTATGCCCCCAATCATCACTCTCTAAATCTTATAAAGGACATCATCGAAGAGCTCGTAAGGTCACAATATGCAAAAATCTCAATGTGAATTACTAAGCATACAAGGAGATAAAAGCATGTGAAAAGCACAGATTGTTTTTGGTTTGTGTTTGATATTTAATTGTGTTGTTGTAGATGCAAAATCCTTTCTGGAGACAAGACTGACTGACTGACTCAAATGAAGCTACAAAGGACTCTGACTGGATATGATATGTCTAAGATACATTGGTGGCCATAGGATATGACATTGATTGGCCCCTAAGTTGGAACATTGATAGGATATAGATGCTTTAGCTGATTGGTGTACATACCGACTTATTGAAAATAGGAATACAGAAACAAACTGGGAAGTATGTACAAACTAAAGCAAGACTGAAAGTTGGGAAAGACCAAGATCACGCTGATAGATGGAGCATTTTGAAACAAGTGGCACTTGTTTGCCAAGTTTTCACCATCTTGGCAAATATTTTATTTTTGCTACCAAGGCACCTATTTCTAGGTTTTCACCAAGGCACTTTTTCTTTTTCTCTTTTTTTTGTATTTTTCATTTTTTCAATTTTTTCAATTTTTTTGTACTTTTGATATTTTTTACTTTTTTTTGTGAATCATCAAGGTGCCTATTGCTAGGTTTTCACCAAGATGTTCATTTATTTTTTCAGAACTTTTTCCAATTTTTAAGATTTTTTCTAGGACATTTTACCATAGACTGAATGCCTTAGGCATAGAATTTCTTCAGATGGAGAATGTTGATTAGTTCTTAGAGCTGTTCTCCTTCAGTCATTGAGAGTTGATAGGCACCAGAGCCAAAAGTAGTAGTGATAACAAAGGGACCCAGCCAATTGGTTTCAAACTTCCCCTTGCGTTCTCGATGTGATTCATTTTTAGGATTTTCTCTCAAGACTAGATCACCAACCTAAAATTCTGAGTGTTTAACTTTCTTGTTGTAACCTCTAGACATTCTCTTCTGATATACTTTGAGATGATCATACACTGCTTGTCTGTGCTTGTCTAGTAGTTCAAGTTCTTTCAATGTAGACACTCTGTAGTCATCATCAATTACTAGACCATGCATTCTGATTCTTAGTGATGGGATTTCAACCTCAATAGGTAGTACCGCTTCAGACCCATAAACTAAAGCAAAAGGAGTAGCCCCAGTGGGAATTTTGATACTTGTTTTATAGGCCCAGAGAGCTGGATTGATCATGAGATGCCAGTCTCTTCCTATTTTATTAACCATACGGTGCAATATTTTCAATAGATTCTTGTTAGAAGCTTCTTCTTGTCCATTCCCTTGAGGATAGTAGATAGATGACCAATGTTGTGTACTCTTGAATTTGGCACATAGATCATCTAGGTCTTTGTTCTTGAATTGTCCACCATTATATGTGATTATGGAATGAGGTATCCTATATCTACATATGATGTAGTTCAATATGAACATAGATATTTGTTTTCCAGTTGCTTGTGTCAAAGGGACTGCTTCTACCCATTTTGTAAAATAATCTGTAGCTGTGATTATATGGGTATGTCCATTAGAAGAATGAGGATGTATAGCTCCTATAAGATCAAAGGCCCATTGATGAAAAGGCCATTGTGTAGTAAAGGGATTTAGATCTCTCCATCGAGCATGAATTAAGTTGCCATGCACTTGGCACTTTTGACAGTTCTTAGCAAACTTGACAGAATTTTTCTCCATTTCAAGCCAATAGTACTCGGCCCTAATAAGTTTTTGAGCTAGTGTTAAACCATTCAAGTGTGACCCACAAATACCATCATGGACATCCTCTAACACATGTTGAGACTCTTCCCAATCTAAAAATCTAAGTAGTGTATCATCTAGACCTCATTTGTACAGATCGTGACCAATGATGACATATTGGGAGGCATTATGGATAAGGTATCAGGAATGATTTGGTCTTGGAGATAGGAGAAGAGGTTTTTGTATCTAGATGAATCATGACCAACAACAGTGCAAATCATGTGGGTTTCAGGGGAATCATATGCAGGATAAGATAGTGCTTCCACCAGGAACTTGTAGCGTAGCTCATGTTTAGGTTGCTGTAATAAAGTAGATAGCATTGCCATTGCATCGATAACCTTATTCTCTATTCTAGGTATTTTCTCAAATGTGATAGATATGAAATACTTCTTTAGATCATCTACCATTCTCTTGTATGGGATGAGCTTTTCATCTTTAGTCTGGTACACATCATTGACTTGATGGATAACAAGTTGGGAGTTTCCATGAATGTGTATCTCTGGTACTCTCCACTCAATTGCTAGTTTCATGCCATTAAGAAGGGCTTCATTTTCTACAATATTGTTTGTGCAAGGGAACTTCAATCTGAATGCTTTAGGTATGGAATATCCTTGAGGAGTTATAAATAATATGCCATCTCTTGATCCATTCTATGTATACGAGCCATCAAATAATAAATGCCATTCTCTAGAAGAAAGAGTCATGATAGAGGAATTTGGAAATTCTATTTGCATTGGTGTATCATCAATCATAGGCGCATCTGCTAATTGATCAAAAATAACCTATCCTTTTATAGCTTTTCTTTCAACATATTTAATGTCAAATTTATTTAAGAGCATGACCCATTTAGCTAATCTACCCATGAGGGCAGCTTTGCTTAGTAGGTACTTTAGTGGATCAATTTTAGCTACCAAATGGGTGGTATGTGCCAACATGTAATGTCTCAGTTTCTATGATGCAAAGATCACAGCTAGACAAGCTTTCTCAATCATAGAATAATTCTTTTCATATGCTACCAATGTCCTACTGATATAGTATATAGCTCTTTCCTTTTTGTTCTCATCATGTTGTGCAAGCAATGTCCTCAATGATGTATCTATAGCAGAGACATATAAGATCAAAGGCTTCCCTGGAATGGGAGGCATCAAGATAGGAGGATTTGATAGATACTTCTTGATATGGTTAAAGTTGTTCTCACATTCTTCATTCCACGCAAATGTCACACCTTTATGTAATGTTTTTGTAAAAGGTTGTGATATGTCTGCTAGTTGAGATATGAATCTTCCGATAGATTGAACTCTTCCTTGCAATGTCCTCATTTGACTGATGTTCTTGAGAGGTTGCATTTCCATTATAGCCTTTACTTTAGCTGGATCAACTTCAATGCACTTCTTTGAATTATGTATCTTAAGAGCTTTCCAGAATTGACACCAAAAGCACACTTCTTAGGATTCAGTCTGAGACTAAATTTTTCCATTCTGTCAAGAATCTTGTTCAAGTCATTTAGATGTTTAGTTCTGATCATAGATTTTGCTAAAGTATCATCAACATAATCCTCCATAGTCCTATGCATCATGTCATGAAAAATAGATGTCATGGCTCTCTGATATGTAGCACCAACATTTTTAAGCCCAAATGGCATGACATTCCAACAGAAGGTGCCCCATGCACATGTGAAAGCAGTTTTCTCTTGATCCTCTAGATCAATTTTTATTTGATTATATCCAAAAAAGCCATCCATTAAGGAATACATCTCAAAGCTCGCAGTCATGTCCACTATCATATCAATGTTAGGTAGTGGAAAATCATCCTTAGGGCATGCTATATTTACATCTCTAAAGTCTGTGCACACTTTGATTGATTTATTTGGTTTTGAAATAGGTACAATATTAGAGATCCACTTTGCATAATCAATAACTCAGATAAATCTAGCTTTTAGGAGCTCCTCTAATTCAGCTTTTACCAAGAGTGCAACATGAGGATGCATCTTTCTCAATTTTTGCTTAACAGGTTTGACATTTGAGCTATAGATAAATGATGCATTATAAGATTAGGATCCAACCCTAGCATATCTGAATATTTCCATGCAAAGTTGATCTTCTTTTCTATTAGGAATGTAGTAAATTTTTGTTTCTCTTCTTCTGATAAAGATTGTGCTACATTAATCAACTATGGTTCTTCTATTGTTCCCAAGTTGATGGATTGAGTAGGCTCGATTATAACTGGAGATCTGTCTTGTAAATGACTCAGAAGGACATCAAATATCTCTTCCTTAGGCACCTTAGAGAGGTTTTCACCTTGGGATACATCTTTTATTTTTAATTTTATAGGTTCTAAGATTTCCACAAAGTAGTTTTCACCCTCAGAACTCCTTTTCTTTTTATTCTTATTCTTATTTTTCTAAATAAGATACTTGATGTCTGACTCCATCATGCTAATGCTCGGTTCAATGATGGAAGTTCTCATAGGCTCAACTCCATTGAGGTAGCAAGCAAGGGCATAGTCATTCGGGAAGGTATAAATACCATGGCTCAGATTTGTGGAGGTTTGATTAAGAAGTTCAGGATGTTGGATAGTCAAAATGGGGAAAGATTGGGAGATAGTGTTTATGGATATGGATCTGCCATCATCGGTCCTAACCTGATGCTCAAGTTCAAAGGTGATATTACAAATCAAGACATTCAATTCATGAATAGGCTCAATGTCATTGTGGGAGTCCAATTCAGCCATCGGTGGATCAGACTTGATAAGTTCATTACTTCGCTCTAGACTTACATTGGGTTTAGGTGCATATTGGTGAATAACATCAACATGTTTTTATGTGATAAGCTCATCTTCCTCTGGAATGACTCCCCATTCATAGTCATTAGATTCTTCATCTATGCCTCTAGGAAATCTAAGAACATGAGTAAAGTCAGGATGAATACCCCAAGAAGGGTTACCCTCAGATTCTGATTTGAATTCATACTCATGGGAATCTATTTTAGAATAACTTCCACCTTCCTCTTTGTCTATTTGACTGTCTTCAAGATTAGCTAGTTCTTGTGTTGCAATTATCTCTTTCTCTATAGTAGGTTCTTGTTTTTCTACTACATTGATTCTTTTGGTTGGGTCATCTTTAGCTTCAAGGAGGTCTTTGATTTCCTTAGGCAAACACTCATAAGGAATAAGTTTTGAGCTGTCTAAATCACTATTTGATGATTCAGTTTCTTCCTTCTTAAGAAGGGGTTATCCTGGTGCGATCTACTCTATGACATGAGAACAATTACCTTTGAGTTGGAAGGGTTTCTTTTTAAAGCCTAAGCCAATAGTATCTTTGTTTTTCCTACTAGTATGTGAAATAGGTGTTATAAGACCTTCTCCTCTGACTCCTAGAGGTCCTTTACCTGGATATCCCATCTTAGCTATTAATATATCTCCTGGACCATATGACTTAGAAGGGATTTTGGATACTATAGATTCACTAGTCTGAACAACTTGAGATTCAGGTTCATCTTCTTCAAATTCTTGCTTGGAGACTTGTTCTGCCACAAAATTTCTTTTATATACCTCAAGAGGTTCTTTAGAGTCTGGTTTGGACTATTTTAAAGATTGTCCATAAGACTTAGGTGAGATAGGTAGAGATGTCAAAGATAAGACTGGTTCTATAGTATATTCTCCCATGCCATTTGCTTTGATATTGACCTCTTTTGCAATGTCTTCCATTTTAGATGTGGATGCTTCTTGTGTTGGCTTAATGGAAGATTCTCTGTTATTAGGCACAAGTTTATCCACACTTTCTTTCAATGTATTGCAAGTGGTGGATATGTCTACTGGAATAGTGACCTCTACTCTTTCATAAGGAAATTTCAAACATTGGTGGAATGTAGAAGGAATAGCTTGCATTTCATGTATCCATGGTCTCCCTAGAAGAATGTTGTAAGCCAAAGGTAGATCAAGAACTTGACATATAGTATCTCTGATAACCGGACCTACTCTAATAGGTAAGACAATGGTGCCTTTAGAAGCTTTTATAGTTATTTTCTTTCTAGGATCAATAGCCAATTATAAAAATCCCAATTGTGTGACTAAGCTATAAGAACAAATGTTTAGGCTAGCACCCCCATCTATCAACACATGTTTGACTCTAGGATTTTGGATCAAAACTTCTATATGCAAGGGCTGGTTATGTGGGTGACTCAAGGAGTTGTCATCTTCCTCTAAAAAGGAGATATATTGTGGAGATGTAAGATGTCCAACCATAGTTTGGAACCTGTCTAAATCAAGGTCATTAAGAACATTGGATCCGAGCAAAGCTTTGTCTAGAATAGCTCTATAAGCTGGAGATATCCGAAGAAACTCAAACATGGAGATTTTTGCATTAGTGTGTTGGAGTTGTTGAAAAATGCTATAAGATGTTGGCTGCATATCTTTAGGATTGGAAGATTTAGACGCAACCTTTTGTTTGGAAACATAAGAAAGATTGAAGGGCATCTTAGGGACATTTGATGAATCTGGGATTTGTCCATTCAAATGTGCCTGAGCCTATGATTGAGTCACTGTGTTAGCTGAAGTATGATCTCTATCTCTTTACACAATTGTGATGACATTGCAATGCTCAGAGAGACAAGGTTCAACCATATTGATAACAACATTATTTCCAGGGTAAGCATAATTGACCTTTGCCCCCATATTAGGCTGCGAAGATGAAACTTCTTGACCATGTTTCAGAAATGGTTATGTGAATGTTGTATGATCATTATTGCTCTTATGATTGTCAATCATGATGTCTCCCTTATCAATCAGATCTTGAATAGTATGTTTCAAGCATAAGCACTTATTAGTTTTGTGACCTTTACGCCGATGGAAATCACAAAATTCATTCTCTCTCCACCATTTCAGCTTAGGGTTAGGATCAGATTGTCAGATCTCAAGAAAAGAGATGATGTTATTAGCCACCAAAGTTCTCATAGCTGATTCCAAAGATTCTCCAAGAGGAGTGAACTTTCATTTATTATCAGCGGACCAAGATTTGTATTCTGGCTTCTTTTGAGATGGTTCAGACACCTTTTTCTCTAAAGCTTTGATGGCTTGGGTACCAATAGTTAGATTGAAAGTTGGTGCCTTTGATGGGGCATGGATAGTATCAACAACACCATCTATGATGATGCCTTTATTCTTGTTCCAATTTTTGTTGTTGTCTTTAGAACTGGATCCTGATTCGTACTTGTCCTTTTGAAGTGTGATTTCCCCTTTTTTCACAAGTACCTTTTCAATTTTGATCGCATTGTCTACCATCTTATCAAAAGATGTATGATCTTACATTTGTAAAGGGTAGTTGATCTCTGGGACAATATTATTGATGAAGATTTCTAGTTTCTTAGTTTCTGGAATAGGCCTAGCATATAGAGAGAACTTCTTCCTCCATCTCTTGAGAAATGTCAGGAATGGTTCTCTTGGATATTGTTTGAGATTGCAGATATCAATCATGGTGACTGGATGTTGAATGTTGCAGGAGTATTGCTAATAGAAAAATTTGATCAACTCCTCAAAAGTTTTGATAGTAGAAGGCAATCTAGAGAACCAATGAATGGCTGCTCCCCCCAGAGATTGAGGAAAGAGACGCATCAGATAAGTTGGTTCATGCATGAACTCCATAGATTGTGTACAAAATTCTCTAACATGATCTTGAGGATCAGAGTGTCCATCATACTTATCATATTTAGGCATCTCCACTCTTTTTGGGAATGGTGGCATGTACAAGTCTTTGTCAAATGGAAAAGGACATAGGGTCTCCATGGAGAATTCTTTGGGTTCCTTTTCTTTCTCAAGTTTATTAAGTTTGACTTGCATGGCGTGCATTTGTTTCATCATAGCTGAAATAGGAGTTTCTTCCTCATGCATAATGATATCTTCAGCATTAAAGTTGGGAGGAAGTTTAGCTCCTTGATGAGCTAATTGTAAAAAGTATGTTTCTCTATCTTCTTTCAAGAAATGCTTCATCATCCTTTTGAAGTCATCGTCATTTTGATACCGAGCAATTTCTTTAGGTGTGGGTTCTTGATCTACACGATGTTGAGATTGAGCTCTTTGAGAGCCAAAGTTTGTCCCTTCTTGAGACATGGTAGGATTTTTAAGACTCCTTGGGATAGATTGAGGAGGGGTTTGTTGATTACCTCCATGAGTTGGTGGAGGGGGAATGTAACTAGTTTTCAATAAAAATTTACCAAGACCGTCATCTTCGTAAAGACTAGAATTATAGAGTTGCTCAAGAGTTGGAGCCTAGAGAGTATTCAAAGGTATGGTATGGGATATTTCTCCAGATTTCTTGTGAGAGGAAGCTCTAGTTTCCACCATTAACCTTGGGTGAAACAAAAGAATATGATGAAGACAACTGAAGAAAGATTTGATTCAAGAAGATCAAATGACGCAACCTTATTAAAGTTTGATTGATTGAAGCTTAGATTAGACATAAATGAAGGAGATTGTGCCCTAGATGCATGGGTAGATGCCCAAAAGATAGCAAACATGAGTTCACAACACTTAGCCATTTTGAAGATGGATTGAAGATTGATAGTTATGACAAGGTTTTGACACAAGATGAAAAGGACTCAAATTGATTAAATAGAAGGCTAAATCAGATCCAAAAGGCCACTTTAGGAAAAGGAGTGGATTCTCAGTAGTTGCTGCTCTATTCTTGACACAGTGATTTTCTTAACAGATTTTGGAAATAGGCTGGAAAAGTTGGGTCTCTGACAGTTCTGACAACTTTCTGGCAATTTTTCAAAATTTCTCAAATGACTTTCTACAGGTTCGTATGAAAATGGGTATAGTATGAAATGACAATTGAAAAGCTTGTATGATTATTGAAAAAATCACACAATAGTTGATAGTAGGGTTTTTGACTTTTCTAAATTGACTGGCAGCAAAACTTGTACGATAATATACCAACTACCATACGACAGTCGAGGGGTTCTGAAATGACAATAGCTGAAAGTCGTATGACTTTCTAACTTTACAAGATGACTCTTGACTCCAGAAAGGTCTTTGACATCAAATTTTGTAATTTTTGAGGTTTTCAATTTTAGATTGTTCACAAAATTGTCTATCCAAATTTGAAGATTGTATCAGATTGATTCATTCTTAGTAACCAGATAGATAAATAGGCATGCAAAATAACAAGCAAGTGATTCCAAGCATGTCTGAAAATAATGAATAGGGGACAAAGCAACCTTGGGCATGAACAATCAAGTGACTGAATTGTGCTAATCCCTAGGAGTGTTAACAGTGTATGTTCCAAAAAGTTTTGCAATAACGCACATATTCCTAGAAAATGAAAATTTGGCCTCACTAGGGTTTTTAGTAATGGTCTGACTCTGCAACTTTGGTGATCTCAAGAGGGTGAACTCCAATCTAGGTGCACTAGGGTTTTGAAACAGTTTGAGAAATTAATCAATCAGGAGCTGCTAGGGAGATCTAACAGCCCAACAAGAGACCACACCTGTGAAGACTTCCTCCACAAGGACATTTATATAGTGGCTACTGTTACCACAGCAAAAATGGCTATTACCGCTTGAGGTTCCATCAACGTGGTTGACCCAATTAAGGGAATGTCCACTACAGTTAACCCTCTCTAAAGGTGACTCAAAAAAGATACCACATGGAGACTGGTTCCAGATTCAAGGATCTGAGTTTCTGATACTACCCAAAAAGGGAGTAGAGCATAGTCCTCTAGCCTTTTCACTTTTAACCCAAACAAAGAAGATAGATTAATCTGACATGCTAAGACTAAGATTATCTCACAAAGATCTATGATGTCAACCACTTATGATCTATCAACCTCTCTAGAGAGAGAATGTATCAATCAAAAGTTGAAGGCACACAAATCTAGTAGAACGTGAGACGCTCTCAGTAACCTCCCTACCTACAAGGGTTCCTTCGGTGAGAAGAGTTTCTCTAGAAAGCCACTCTGTCAAGAACCACATATAGTGTTCATAGGGCCTATTTACTATATGTAACAAAGATGCTGAAAAGAAAATCTATGTTTGTTTTTATAGCCCAAAATGAAATCTATGATATGAAAGCAATAAAGGTCACACAAGCTTGACACGCAAGAGTTCTTTTTAATCCAAATCAAAATGTTATCAGCTGAGAAGATTACTTGAATTCCTCACAATGTGCTTAGTAGATTCTTACCTATTTTTAGCAATTCTCACCCTTTTTCCCAATCAAAATCAGTAGAAATCAATCAGAAACAACAAATTTCAATTGTTAATGTTAGCTATCAGTCCAAATCAGGAAAACAAATCTAGAAAACCACCTGAAAAAGTGAAACAACAATTGAAACCTGGCACTGAAACTCGTACTACAGTGGGTTACCTCCCAGACGATAATCCAGAAACTCGTACGACAATGGGTATCAGATCATACGACAAAAGAGCTTCCAAATGATATTGTGTTTTTGATGGTATGATCCTTGATCAAATCAACTATCGTACGACAGTGGGTACCTCCTGATATGAGTTTCTGACAAAACTCATACAAAAATTGTATGGATAGAAATTAAAAATCACAGCTTGGAACAGAAAATGGCAAGAAGCTGATAGAAATTGATAGAAATTGAATGGAAACCCATTTCAATGCCCCACGGTGGGTGCCAGAAATGTGTGTGTGAATTTTGTACTTAGTTGTAGACACAACACTTCAATAAAACATTAGAGGTTAGCATAAATCAAAGTCATGCAGTGAAATGGAAACTAATCTAACCAGGTGATTTACTGCCTTCTAGTAGATGCGAGTATGTATTCTCAAATTAGACCAAGATCAGTGACCTTGATGACACCTAAATGAAGGATTTGAATGCAGAATCCAGATATGAGATGAATGCAAATTAATCTATATTTTTGGTTTTTCTGTGCAATAAGATGAAACAAACTGATATGAATCTATTCTAGATGAAAAACTAATATGCAAATTAAGCTACAATGAATTGCAATAAAGATTGATCTCACAAAAGTTGTTGATTTGCAAAGAAGCTTCAATTCTTCAGATGTCGATTCACCAGCGTGATTGTGCAAATTTGTGGATTGATTTTGGCAGAGTAAGTATGCAAACTTGTGAGATGATTTCTGAAGAGCCGAGTCTTGATTTTATAGAAATCCAGGGCTTTGGGGATGCATGGAAAAAGCCATAAATCACTCAGGTTGATTTTTGAGTCAACAAGGAATTAAAGATAGTTAACTCACAAAAATCATGCAAAAATAGCTTTTTGATTTAAATCAGAAGTTGAGATCAACTTTCAACTCAAAAGAGAGTTGAGTTTATTTTTAAAACAACTTGAATTGATTTTCTGATTTAAAGTTTAACTATTTTTTGGATGTGCATAATTAATTATGAATTAAATAAAATAAATAAAGTGATTTATCCTCAACTTAATTGATTTTGAAAAATAAAATAATTGATTTATGGGTTAATCAATTATTAAATGAAACTTTTATTCAAAACTATATTATTAAATTTGACAATTGACATTAATTAATTAAATAAGAATTTAATCAATTAGTCATAGGATATTTGATTTATTGTCAAAATGAAATAATACAATTTAGGAATAAATATAATTAAATCCAGTTAAATAATTAAGTGGCAGTATTAAATCTAATTAATTAAATATTCAGAATATTCAATTAATCAAACTTTAGGATAAATAGGATTTATCACCAAATAATCATTAAATTAAAGATAATTAGGATAAATAGGAATAAGGAATGTTTCCCTGATGCAAAATTTAGGATAATCAATTAAGATTCGATGATGTTCAGATGTGCCTTAGGTTAGGACTTTGATGTCAATTTCATTCGATGTGTCGATATAGGAGGTTAATGAACCTATAACCCATTTTTGGGGTATTACACTTAACACTATGAGGTATTTTCCACCCTTGAGTCCTTTTACCACTTCCTAGGACTAAGCTAGTTCCTAGGGACACCTTAGCTTCCACTCTAGGCTCTACCAACTCAAAGAAAAACTGACTTAACTAGCTAGATTCCTATAACACCTAGGCCCTCTTGGAGCCTTTATTAACCTCCTTGTCTAGCTAGGAACATTACAAGCCAAAATTAGGATAGGACTCTTAGCCTAGGTCCTAGGTGCTCCTGCACCAATATTTGCTATTCAAGAATTGAGATCCATACCAAATAATGTTGTTACTCTTGAAGCCTTAATAAGTAAGTTGACTACATTTGAGCTTAGAAATTATGAAATTAGTCTACCGACCATTGAAACTACCTTCAAATCATCTTTGAGTATTGGAACTTTAAGAAGACAAAGAGAGAATCACAGTAGTTCATGTGAAAATTAATGTGACAGTATCCTAACCAAAGAGAAAGAACAAGAAGAGTTGGAAGCACTACTGGCTAAGAGACTACCGAGAGGTAAAGGAAAGTATAAAGGCAAATTACTCTTGAAAATTTTCAATTGCAACAAGATTGGCCACATTGCATCTAGATGTGCTGACAATGACAAGAATGATAAAAGTGATAAGAAGGAGAACTGACACTAAAGATTTAGAGACTGAAAAGAAAGGTAAGAAGTCTTGCTACTTAGTTGAGGGAGGTGTAACCGATGATGAATATGATGATATAGAAGAAGGATACAAAGTTGTCTATGTTTCTATAAAGGAAGACTCAGATAAAGAAAAATATGAAGATAAAAAAGCACTTATTTCTCATGTAAGTAAAACTGACCCATGGGTTATTGATAGTGGATGTTCACATCATATTGTGTGTGTGAATTTTGTACCTAGCTGTAGACACAACACTTCAGTAAAACCTTAGAGGTTAGCAAAAATTGAAATATGTGACTAATTGAAACTATGCTAACCAGGTGATTTACTACCTTCTAGTAGGTGCGAGTATGATGTTCTCAGATTGGAATCGAGATGAATGACAATGCAACACCTAAACAAAGGATTTGAATGCAAAGAATTTAAAAACTATATGAATGCAGATTTAATCTATTTTTTTTGTATTTTCTATGCAATTAGGATGAGAAACTATATGAATCTAAGCTAGAATGTATGAAATTGAGTTTGAATGCAGATTTAATCTAAGAAATGCCATGAATGAATATGAAATCTATGATATGAAACTATGAATGCTCAAAATAATAAAAGAAAATCTCACAATAGCCTTGATTCACAAAAGATTGATTCTTCAGTCACAAATTCACTAGAGTGAAGATGCAATTTCGAGGTGTTTTTTGTCAGACCTTTGTGAAGAGTTGAGACTTGATTTTATAGAAATCTAGGGCTTTGAGGATGCAGGAGAAAAGCCATAAATCACTCTTGATAAACTCAGATTGATTTTTGAGTTATCAAGAAATTAAGAATAATTAACTCACAAAAATCATGCAAAAGCAGAGTTTTACTCAAAATAGAGCTTTAGTTCTCTTTTTCAACTCATCATTAGATGTTGAGTTTAATTTTAAAGTTGATTGTTAATTTCTAGTTGCCTGCTTTTCTGATTATGCATGATTTAATTATAAATTAATTAAAAATAAAGTGATTTATTCTCAACTTAACTGATTTTAAAATCAAAACAATTGATTTATGGGTTAATCAATTATTAAATCAAACTTTATCCCAAAACTATATTATTAAATATTGACAATTGACATTAATTAATTAAATAACAATTTAATCAATTAGTCATGAGATTTTAGATTTATTGTCAAAATTAAATAATACATTTTAGGAATAAATAGAATTAAATGTAATAAAATAATTAAGTGGCAGTATTAAATCCGATTAATTAAATATTTAGAATATTCAATTAATCAAACTTTAGGATAAATAAGATTTATCGCCAAATAATTATTAAATCAAAGATAATTAGGATAAATAGGAATATTGCTAGGAATATTCCCTGATGTGGAATTTAGGATAAAATCAATTCGGATTCAATAATGTGCAGATGTGCCTTAGGTTAGGACTTTGATGTCAATTTTGATCGATTTGAAGATGTAGGAGGTTAATGAACCTATAGCCTATTTTTGGGGTATTACATTTTGCCCCTCTTTGAATCACTGTGCAAAGCGTAGTGGTTCAAAGAATAATCTATGTATGATAAATATGTATGAAACTGATTTGATATGAAAGATTAACTAATTCCAAGACAGAAATTGATTGAAAGATTTAAAGATTCAAGATTTAAGATTTAGGTCTAGAGTGACCAGAGATAATGTTAACTACAACAACAATGAACTAGTGATTACGCAAAGGTGCCAAAAAATGCCTAATTATGAACCTTATGATTCTGAAGAAGTGAGTGATCTATTCTAGACCTGAATGTCCTTGTATGAATCATATTAGTATCACATCCTGAACCCATCAGTTATGAAGAAACAAGGAAATGACGCAAATGAACCGTTGGTTATGAAAATCTGATACAGTTTACAAGATAGATTAGGATACCAGATTGATATGGATCTTGATGAATCTAATATGCCCCAAGCAATAATAAATTTGCCCTGAGCGATGAGGACTTTTGACGAGTCAGCAACTAGATGTGGTTGTTGTCTTGATTACTGAGGAAAAATTTGATTGACAAAAATAGATTCATAGACTTGAATGATGTACAATACCATGCCCCCTTTGGGATAAAAATTGAAATTTGACAAGAAAAGTTAGCGTTAAATGGTTTAGAAGCATGTTTATTTATTTGAGAAGTGGTTATATATGTCCGGGAATGCATTCTGCATCATTTAGAGGTCCCGAAGACCAAGTTTGACTAGGTTTGACCATGAGTTAACCATGGTAACCAAGTTGAAATTTTGATAGTTTGATGTAAAATAATTAGTTAAGTTGAATTCTATATTTTTGTGATGATTGAAGGGCGATTATGCAAGTAGTCAGACATCCTGGGTCTGAAAAAATTTTAAATTGTGATTTTGACATAGTAAATGATCTTGGATTTCAATTTTGATCTCGAAAAAGGATTCTACTTGCTGTTTCATTGGAGGAACCTTCATACAATGCTCAGTCCTTGTGTCACATGTAGCATTTTTGGTTTTGAAGAATCGTTTAAGTGTTCAAGCAATTTGTGAGATCATGCAAAGTGCAAAATGAAATGCAGAATGAGATCCAAACCTAAGACCTAAGACCTAGTCACTGATCATGTGTCGATTTGTTATCATCATTGAACTTTTTAGGTAACTGAAAAAATCAATACAATGCCCACTAATTATGAAACTATAGACATATGAATATCGATTTGTATGCTCAAAAGTCAATACAATGCCCACTGGTTAGGCAACCATGGACATATGAATATTGATTTTATTTTTGGAATGTCGGATTAGATACAAGCACCAAGGCACAAACACTAGGATGACCTGAATATCATGTCCATTTTGATATATAAATTTGTATAAGCATTGAAACATAAATTTCATGATGACCAGAATACACCTTGTGTTCAAACACATCAAACAGTCAAGAGATCATTCTAAATCCAGTGTGAATTACCTGTAGTGACCCTTTATCATTCACATCCTTAGGTAAGATCGCATTTCACAATAGGAGAAAGAACTCACTCAAAAAGACAATAGTTAGATCAAAATTATATGAATTTTCTGGCTATCAATGGTCGGATACACATGGCCATCCAATACAAGATTGAGGCTCTTATAGACGGACACCATTTCAATCCAGAATTTTCAAAGTTGTTAGATTTTCACATACAAGCAAAAAATAAAGAAAAGATTATGCCCCCGGTCATCACTCTCTGAATCCTGTAAAGGACATCATTGAAGAGCTCGAAGGGAAACAATATGCAAAAATCTCAATGTGAATCAGTAAGCATACAAGGAGAGAAAAACATGAAGTACATATTGTTTTCAGTTTTGCATTGATGTTTGATTTCATTGTTGTAGATGCAAAATCCTTTCTGGAGAGGAGACTGATTGACTGACTCAGATGTAGCTTCAAAGGACTTTGACTAGATATGACACATCTAAGATACAATGGAGGCCATAGGATATGACTATGATTTCCCCCAAGTTTGAAACATTGATAGGATACAGACGCTTGAGCTGATTGGTGTACAGACTGACTTATTGAAAACGGGAATGCAAAAACAAACAGGGAAATATGTACAAACTAAAGCAAGACTAAAAGATGGGAAAGACCAAGATTGCGCTGATAGATGGAGCATTTTGAAATAAGTGGCACCCATTTGTTGGGTTTTCACCATCTTGGTAGAGATTCTATTTTTGCTACCAAGGCGCCTATTTCTAGGTTTTCACCAAGGCACTTTTTCTTTTTCTTCTTTTTTGTTATTTTTCATTTTTCCAATTTTTTTGATATTTTTGGTATTTTTTGATTTTTTTGTGGATCATCAAGGTGCCTATTGCTAGGTTTTCACCAAGATGTTCATTTTTTCAAGACTTTTTCAGATTTTTAAGATTTTTTTCAGGACATTTTCACATTTTAAAGATTGTTTTCAGGATATTTTACCATAGACTGAATGCCTTAGGCATAGAATTTCTTCAGATACAAAATGTTGATTAGTTCTCAGAGCTGTTCTCGTTCAATCGTTGAGATTTGATAGGCTTCAAAGCCAAAAGTAGCAATGATTACAAAGGGACCATGCCAGTTGGGTTCAAACTTCCCCTTGTGCTCTCTATGTGATTGATTTTTAGGATTCTCTCTCAAGATTAGATCGCCAACCTGAAATTCTCTGTGTCTAACTTTCTTGTTGTAGCCTCTAGACATTCTTTTCTGATACACTCTGAGATGATCATACGCTACTTGTCTGCGCTCATCTAGTAGTTCAAGTTCTTGCAACCTAGACACTCTATAGTCATCATCATTTACTAGACCATGCATTCTGATTCTTATTGATGGAATTTCAACCTCAATAGCCAGTACCCGCTTTAGACCCATAAACTAAAGTGAAAGGTGTAGCCCCAATGGGTGTTCTGATACTTGTTCTATAGGCCCAGAGAGCTGGATTGATCATGAGATGCTAGTCTCTTCATATCTTATTAACTATACAATGCAAGATTCTCAATAGATTCTTGTTAGAAGCCTCTGCTTGTCCATTCCCTTGAGGATAGTATATAGATGACCAATGTTGTGTAATCTTGAATTTAGCACATAAATCATCTAGGTCTTTGTTTTTGAATTTTCCTTCATTATCTGTGATTATAGAATGTGGAATACCATACCGACATATGATGTAGTTCAAGATGAACATAGATATTTGTTTTACAGTTGCTTGTGTCAAAGGGACTGCTTCTACCCATTTTGTGAAATAATTTGTAGCTGTGATTATATGGGTATGCCCATCAGAAGAATGAGGACGTATGGCTCCTATAAGATCAAATGCCCATTGGTGAAAAGGCCATTGTGTAGTAAAGGGAATTAGATCTCTCCCTGGAGCATGAACTAGGTTGCCATGTATCTGACACTTTTGAAAATTCTTAACAAACTTGATAGACTCTTTCTCCATTTCAGGCCAATAGTACCAAGCCCTAATAAGTTTTCAGGCTAGTGTTAAACCGTTAGAATGTGATCCACATATACCATCATGGACTTCCTCTAATGCACGTTGAGACTCTTCCTGTTCTAAACATCTAAGTAGCGTACCATCTAGACCTCATTTGTACAAATCATTAGCAATGATGACATATCAGGAGGCATTATGGATAAGGTATCTCTTTTCATGGCAGTTAAAGGTATCGAGAATGATTTGGTCTTTGAGATAGGAGAATAGGTTTTTATATCTGGATGAATTATGACCAACAATAGTGCAGATCATCCAGGTTTCAAGGGAATCATATGTAGGATAAGATAGCGCTTCCACCAGGAACTCATAGCGTAGCTCATGCTTAGGCTATTGTAATAGAGTAGATAGCATTTCCATTGCATCAAAAGCCTTGTTCTCTATTCTAGGAATTTTCTCAAATGTGATAGATACGAAATATTTCTTTAGATCATCTACCATTCTTTTGTATGGAATGAGATTTTCATCTTTGGTTTGGTACACATCATTGACTTGATGGATAACAAGTTGGGAGTCCCCATGAATGTGTAATTTTGTCACTCTCCATTCAATTGCTATTTTCATACCATTAATAAGGGCTTCATATTCAACAATATTGTTTGTGCAAGGAAACTTGATTCTGAATGCCTTAGGAATGGAGTATCCCTGAGGAGTGATAAACAAAATGCCTACTCTAGATCCATTCTATGTATAGGAGCCATCAAAGAAAAATTTCCATTCTCTAGAAGAAAGATTCATGATAGAGGAATCTAGAAATTCTATTTGCATTGGTGTGTCATCAAACAAAGGTGCATGTACTAACTAATCAGCAATAACTTGGCCTTTAATAGCTTTTCTTTCAACATATTTAATGTCAATTTCACTTAAGAGCATTACCCATTTGGCTAATCTACCCGTGAGGGCAGCTTTGCTTAGTAGGTACTTTAGTGGATCAATCTTAGCTACTAAATGCATGGTATGAGCCAACATATAATGTCTCATTTTCTATGATGCAAAGATCACAGCTAGACAAACCTTTTCAATCATAGAATAATTCTTTTCGTATGCCACCAATGTTCTACTGATATATTATATAGCTCTTTCCTTCTTGTTCTCATCATGTTGTGCAAGCAATGCCCCCAATGATGTATCTGTAGAAAGACATATAATATCAAAGGCTTCCCTTGAATAGGAGGAATCGGGATAGGAGGATTTGATAGATATTTCTTGATATGATTAAAATTCTTTTCACATTCCTCACTCCATGCAAAGGTCACACCTTTATGTAATGTCTTTGTAAAAGGTTGTGATATGTCTACTAGCTGTGATATGAAACACCTGATAGATTGTACTCTCCCTTGTAATGTTCTCATTTAACTAATATTCTTCGGGGGTTTCATCTCCATTATAGCCTTAACTTTAGCTGGATCAACTTCAGTGCCCTTCTTTGAAACTATGTATCCTAAGAGATTTCCAGAAGTGACACCAAAAGCACACTTCTTAGGATTTGGTTTGAGACTAAATTTTTCCATTCTGTCTAGTATCTTGCTCAAGTCATTTAGATGTTCATCTCTAATCATAGATTTTGCTAAAGTATCATCAACATAATCCTCCATAGTTCGATGCATCATGTCATGAAAAATAGATGTCATAGCTCTCTGATATGTAGCACCAGCATTTTAAGCCCAAGTGGCATGACATTCCAACATAAGGTACCCCATGCACATGTGTAAGCAATTTTCTCTTGATCCTCTGGAGAAATTTTTATTTGATTATATCTAGAAAAACCATCCATTAAAGAATAAATCTCAAAGCCCGCAGTCATGTCCACTATCATATCAATGTTAGGTAATGGAAAATCATCCTTGGGGCATGCTTTGTTCATGTCTCTAAAATCTGTGCATATTTTGATTAATTTATCTAGTTTTGAAATTGGTACAATATTAGAGATCCATTTAGCATAGTCAATAACACAGATGAATCCGGCTTTTAGTAGCTTCTCTAATTCAACTTTGACCAAGGGTGCAACATGTGGATGCATCTTTCTCAATTTTTTCTTTACAGGTTTGACGTTTGGAGCTATAGATAAATGGTGCATTATAAGATCAAGATCCAACCTTGGCATATCTGAATATTTCCATGCAAAGTTGATCTTCTTTTCGGTTAGGAATTTTGTAAATTTTCGCTTCTCTTCTTCCGATAAGGATTGTGGTACATGGATCAACTGTGGTTCTTTTGGTGTTCCCAAGTTGATAGATTGAGTGGGCTCAATTAGAACTAGATATTTGTCCTGTAAATGACTCAGAAGGACATCAAATATCTCATCCTTAGGCACCTTAGAGAGGTTTTCACCATTGGATATGTCTTTTATTTTTACTTTTGTAGGTTCTGAGATTGCCACAAAGTGGTTTTCGCCCTCAAAACTCCTTTTCTTTTTATTCTTATTCTTATTTTTCTAACTAAGATACTTGATGTCTGACTCTATCATGCTAATGCTTAGTTCGCTGATGGAATTCCTCATAGGCTCAACTGCATTGAGGTAGAAAGCAAGGGCATAGTCATTGGGAAAGGTATAAATACCTTGGTTCATATTCGTAGAGGTGTGGTCAAGAAGTTTAGGATTTTGGATAGTCAAAGTGGTGAAAGATTGGGAAATAGTATTCACGGATATGGATCTATCATCATTGGTCCTAACCTGATGCTCAAGTTCAAAAGTGATATTACAACTTAAGACATTCAATTTGTGAATAGGCTCAATGTCATTATGGAAGTCCACTTTAGCCATCGGTGGATTAGACTCAATAAGTTCATCATTTCGCCCAAGACTTACATTGGGCTTAGGCACATATTGGTGAATAACATCAACATATTTCTCTATAATAAGCTCATCTTCCTCTAGAATGGCTCCCCATTCATAGTCATTAGATTCTTCATCTATGCCTCTAAGAAATCTAAGAACATGAGTAAATTCAGGATGAATACCCCAAGAAGGGTTACCCTCAGATTCTGATTTGAATTCATGCTCATGGGAATCTGTCTCATAATAACTACCACCTTCCTCTTTGTCTATTTGATTGTCTTCGAGATTATCTGGTTCTTGTGGTGAAACTATCTCTTTCTCTATAGTAGGTTCTTGTGTTTCTACTACATTAATTATTTTTACTGGATCATCTTCAGCTTCAAGAAGGTCTTTTATTTCTTTAGGAAAATACTCATAGGGAATGAGATCTTCAATGGTGTCTGAATCATCACTATCAGATTGTTCTGTTGTTTCTCCCTTTAGTTGATTTGTTGTGGAAGGCTCAACCTATTCTAAGACATGTGGGGAGTTCTTGCTAAGATAGAAAGGCTCCTTCTTGTATCCTAGACCTATTGTATTCTTGTTTACTCAGCCACAATGATCAAGAGGTGATAGAAGACCTTTACCATGTAGTCCTAGAGGTCCTCTTCCTTTGTATCCCATTTTTGTGATCAATTTGTCTCCTGGGCCATATGACTTAGAAGGGATATTCAGTATTTTCGCATCACATTTTTTAACGACTTGAGATTTAGGTTCATCTTTGTATAGCCATGCGAGCACAACTTCATCTTCTTCAAACTCTTGTTTAGATACTTGTTCTGCAACAAAATTTCCTTTATATGCTTCTAGAGGTTATTTAGACTCCTTTTTAGACTGTTTTAGAGTTTGTCCATAAGACTTAGGAGAGATAGGGAGAGATGTCAAAGGTAAGACTGGCTCTATAGTATATTCTCCCATACCATTTTCTTTGATTTTAACCTCTTTAGCAATGTCTTCCATCTTGGATGTTGAAGCAATGTCCAACTGCTTAGTGGAAGATTCTCTATTATTAGGAACAAGTTTATCAACACTCTCTTTCAATGTATTGCAAGTTGTATATAGATCAGCTGGGATCGTCACCTCTACTCCTTCATAAGAAAATTTCAAACACTGATGGTATGTAGAGGGAATGGCTTTCATTCCATGTATCAAGGGTCTCCCTAGAAGGATGTTGTAAGCCAAAGGTAGATCAAGAACTTGACATATAGTATCTCTGATGACAGGACCTACTCTGATAGGTAAGACAATTGTTCCTTTGGAAGATCTTTCTTGCTCATCATATGCTTTGATAGTTATCTTCTTTCTAGGATCAATGGCCATTTTTGAAAATCCCAATTGTGTAATCAAGCTGAAAGAACAAATGTTTAGACCAACG
Source organism: Chamaecyparis obtusa (assembly GCA_027943335.1). Lineage (NCBI taxonomy): Eukaryota > Viridiplantae > Streptophyta > Pinopsida > Cupressales > Cupressaceae > Chamaecyparis > Chamaecyparis obtusa. The sequence goes on from BSBK01004132.1 coordinate 232,368, forward strand.
CCCCCATCTATCAACACACATTTGACAAAATGGTTTTGTATCAAGACTTTAATATGCAAGGGCTGGTTATGCAGATGACTCAAGGAGTTATCATCTTCCTCTGAAAAGGAGATATACTACAGAGAAGTAAGATGACCAACCATAGTTTGGAATATGTCTAAATCAAGGTTGTCAGGAATATTGGATCTGAGTAGAGCTTTGTCTAGAATGGCTCTATGAGATAGAGATATCTGAAGCAACTCAAACATGGAGATTTTTGCATTTATGTGCTGGAGTTGTTGAACAATATTGTATGAAGTAGGCCTCGTGTCTTTAGGATTTGAAGATTTCAATGTAGCCTTTTGTTTAGAAGCAAATGAAAGATTGAAAGGCACCTTAGGGACATTGGATGAATCTAGTATTTTTCCTTGCAGATGTGCCTGAGCTTGTGATCAAGTAACTGCATTTGTTGATTGATTATCTCTATCTCTTCTTACAATTGTGATGACATTGCAACACTCAGATAGGCATGGTTCAACCATATTGATAACAGCATTGTTTCCAGAGTAGGCATAATTGACTTTAGCACCCATATTAGGCTGAGAAGAAGAATCTTCTTTACCATGTTTAGGAAATGGTTTTGTGAATGTTGTATGATCATTATTGCACTTATGATTGTCAATTGTGATGTCTCCCTTATCAATTTTGTCTTGTATGATGTGCTTCAAGTGGATGTAGTTATTAGTCTTATGACCCTTATTGCGATGGAATTCACAGAAGTCATTCTCCCTCCACCATTTCAGTTTAGGTTCAGGATCAAAGACTTTCATCTCAGGAAAGTAGATGATTTTGTTTTCTAATAGAGTTTTCATGGAAGATTCCAAGGACTCTCCAAGACGAGTGAATTTGCAATTAGGATCTGTAGCCCAAGGTCTATAATCAGATGACTTTTTGTTAGATTCAGATGTTTTAGCTTTAGCAACTTTGATGGCTTGGGTGCCAACAATGAGATTGAAAGCAGGTGCCTTAGATGGGGCACAAATATTATCAACAATGCCATCATTCATAATGCCTTTATTCTTGTTCCAATTTTTGCCTTTGTCTTTAGAGCTAGATCCAGATTCATAATTGTCCTTTTGAAGTGATATGTCTCCTTTTTGCACAAGTACTTTCTCAATTTTGATTGCATTTTCTACCATCTTATCAAAGGATGTATGATTTTGCATTTGCAAGTGGTAGTTGAGTTCTGGAACAAGATTTTTGATGAAGATTTCCATCTTCTTAGTTTCTGGAATGGGTCTAGCATATAGAGAAAATTTCTTCCTCCATCTCTTGAGAAATGTCAGGAATGGTTCACTTGGATATTATTTCAGATTGCAGATGTCGATCATGGTGACTATATGTTGAATATTGTAGGAGTATTGCTAATAGAATAGTTTGATTAACTCCTCAAAAATTTTGATAGTTGGAGGCATTTTTGAGAACCAATGAATGGCTGACCCTCCCAGAGATCGAGGGAAAAGATGCATTAAGTAAGTTGGTTCGTGCATGAACTCCATAGATTAAGTACAAAATTCTCTGACATGATCTTGAGGATCAGAGTTTCCATCATACTTATCATACTTAGGCATTTCCACCTTTTTAGGGAAGGTGGCATGTACAAGTCTTTATCGAGTGGAAAAGGGCATAGAGCTTCCATGGAGAACTCCTTAGGTTCCTTTTCTTTTTCAAGTTTGTTAAGTTTGACTTGCATGGCATGCATCTATTTCATCATAGTGGTGATAGGGGTTTCTTCCTCATGCGTAATGATATCTTCAACATTAAATTTTGGAGGAAGTTTAGCTCCTTGATGAGCTAACTCTAGAAATTATTCTTCTCTATCTTCCTTCAAGAAAGGCTTCATCATTATTTTGAAGTTATCATGATTTTGATATTGGAAAATTTCAGAAGGTGTAGGTTCTTGATCCAAACCATGTTGAGACTGATGTCCTTGGGACCCATGATGTGTCCCTCCATGAGACATGTTAGGAGTTTTAGGGCTCCCTGGATTAGATTGAGGTGGAGTTTGTTGATTACCTCTGTGAGTTGATGGAGGAGGTATGTAACCAGTTTTCAATCAAAAGTTGCCAATACCATCATCTTCATAAAGACTAGAATTGTAGAGTTGTTCAAGAGTTGGACCCTTTTGAGTAGTCAAAGGTACAGTGTTAATTGCTTCTCCAAATTTCTTGTGAGAGGAAGCTCGAGTTTCCACCATTGACCTTGGGTGAAGCAAAAGAATAAGATGAAGACAACTGAAGAATGAATTGATTCAAGAAGATCAAATGATACAACCTTGTCAAGATTGAAGTGATCAGATTAGATCAGATGTAAATGAAAGATACTGTGCCATAGTAGTGTGGGTAGATTCCCAACAGATGGTGGGCATGAGCTCACAACACTTAGCTGTTTAGTAAAAAGATTGAATTTGAAGATAATTTTGACAAGGTTTTGACACAAGATGAAAAAGACTCAAATCAATAAATCAGAAGGCTAAATCAGACTCAAGAGACCACTTTAGGAAAATGAATGGATTATTTATAGGCTCTACTCTATTTCTGATGCAATGATTTGTTTGACAGAATCCAAGATTTGTTCCTCAACTCTAGACATGCAGTTTTAGATAGTGTGCAACAGGAAAATAGGCATACAGACCTCAAACAAAAATCAAATCTGATGGAAAGTTGACCAACTAGCAGTAATAAGCTCTCTATTTTGCAAATTTCAAGACAAGTTCATGTGAGAGAATGCTATTTTGTGCAAGGAAGTACCAGGTTGCAGGCGAGAATGTGCTGTCTCACGTGAAGGAATGCTTAGAAAGTGAAATTTCACATGATAAAAGGACACAGTTTGATAGTTTAGACATAGTTTTTGAGGCACAGATTTCAAGAAATAGATTGCGAGACACAGCACTATTTGTTCTCTAACAAAATATTCAATTCTCACACCAGAAAAGGATTTTTGCTCAGATTTTGCAATTTTTTAGTGTTTCAGTATCAAATTGTTATGCAAATTTTGAAGATCCATGTAACAGTTCATTTCAAGTAACCAAGAAGATATCAAGCACGCAAAATAGCAAGCAAGGGAAGCAAGAAATCATCTGAAAACAATGAACAAGGGAAAAAGCAACCTTGCGCATGAACAAGCAATAGTGACTTATTGTGCTAATCCCTAGAAATACTACTTGTGTATGTTCCAAAAAGTTTTTCAATAAAGCACATATTCCTAGAAAATGAAAAATTTGGCCTCACTATGGTTTGTAGTAATGGTCTGACTCTACAACTTTTGTGATCTCAAGAGGGTGAACTCCAATCTAGGTGCACCGGGGTTTTGACACAATCTGAGAAATTAATCAATCAGGTGCTGCTAGGGAGATCTGACATCCCAACAAGAGACCACACCTGTGAAGATTTCCTCCACAAGGACATTTATATAGCGGTTGCTCCTACCACGGGGAAAATGGCTATTACCGCTTGAGGTTCTGTCCACGTGGTTGACCCAATTAAGGGAATGTTCACTATGGTTAACCCTCTCTAAAGGTGACTCACAAAAGATACCCCATGGGGACTGGTTCCAGATTCAAGGATCTGAGTTTCTGATACTACCCAAAAAGGGAGTAGAGCATAGTCCTCTAGCCTTTTCACTTTTAACCAAAAAAAAGTAGACAAATTAATTTGACACACTAAGACCAAGATTATCTCACAAAGATTTATGACATCAACTGCTTATGATCTATCAATCCCTCTGGAGAGAGAACGTATCAATCAAAAGTTGAAGACACACAAATCTAGTAGAACGTGAGACTCTCTCAGTACCTTCCCTACCTACAAGGGGATCCTTCGTCAAGAGGAGCTTCACATGCATAAATGAGTGAAAGAAGCTCAATCTCTCAAGATCATCCGCAAATAGTGTTCATAGGGCCTATTTACTATGTGTAATAGATATGTAGAAAGCAAATCTACATTTTTTTTATAGCCCAAAATGAAGTCTATGATATGGAAGCAAGAAAAGTCACACAAGCTTGACATGTGAGAGTTTATTTTAATCCAAATTGAAATACTATCAGCTTGAGAAGAATACCTTAGGTCCAACGCTCTACAATCCAGAATTTAGCACACATCTAAAAGTACAAAATCAAGAAAAATCAACAGCAAATAGTGAGCGTTAGAAATCAATAATCTGAAAGTATGAATCTTCAAATTTTGTGTGTCTATAGAAAAATCTCGCGCAAGTCAGGATGTGGTCCTGTGCAAGGAAGTACGATCTCGCATGACAAAAAATGAAGTCTCACACGAGGAAGTGCTGAAACCAGCAAAACTTCATGTGGTGCGATGAAAAATCTCTCGCGAGAATCCGTACAGAGATGTACAGAAGTACGGATAGAAAATTAAAAACTACAGTTTTGATAGAAAAAGTGCTAATTTTTTAATACCAAATCTAGAAAAAAAAACTTGAAACCCTTAACCTCAAAACGTCTTCAAAAACACCAGAATAGGTAGAAACAAGGGAGTTTTGATAGATAAATGATAGAAGATTGATAGAATAGAAGGGAAACCCATTTCAGGGCCCCATGATGGGTGCCAGAAATGTGTGTGTGAATTTTGTACCTAGGTGTAGACACAACACTTCAGTAAAACATTAGAGGTTAGCAAAAACTGAAATCTGTGAGTAATTGAAACTATGCTAACCAGATGATTTACTGCCTTCTAGTAGGTGCAAGTATGATGTTCTCAAATTGGAATCAAGATCAGTGACAATGCAACACCTAAACGAAGGATTTGAATGCAAAGAATTGAAAAACTATATGAATGTAGATTTAATCTATTTTTTTTGTATTTTCTATGCAATTAAGTTGAGAAACTGTATGAATCTAAGCTAGAATGTATGAAATTGAGTTTGAATGTAGATTTAATCTAAGAAATGCCATGAATGAATATGAAATCTATGATATGAAACTATGAATGCTCAAAATAATAAAAGAAAATCTCACAATAGCTTTGATTCACAAAAGATTGATTCTTCAGTCACAAATTCGCCAGAGTGAATATGCAATTTTGAGGTGTTTTTTGTCAGACCTTTGTGAAGAGCGGAGCCTTGATTTTATACAAATCTAGGGCTTTGAGGATGCAGGAGAAAAGCCATAAACCACTCTTGATAAACTCAGGTTGATTTTTGAGTTATCAGGAAATTAAGAATAATTAACTCACAAAAATCATGCAAAAGTAGAGTTTTACTCAAAATAGAGCTTTAGTTCTCTTTTTCAACTCATCATCAGATGTTGAGTTTAATTTTAAAATTGATTGTTAATTTCTAGTTGCCTGCTTTTCTGATTGTGCATGATTTAATTATAAATTAATTAAAAATAAAGTGATTTATTCTCAACTTAACTGATTTTAAAATTAAAACAATTGATTTATGGGTTAATCAATTATTAAATCAAACTTTATCCCAAAACTATATTATTAAATATTGACAATTGACATTAATTAATTAAATAATAATTTAATCAATTAGTCATGAGATTTTAGATTTATTGTCAAAATTAAATAATACATTTTAGGAATAAATAGAATTAAATGTAATAAAATAATTAAGTGGCAGTATTAAATCTGATTAATTAAATATTCAGAATATTCAATTAATCAAACTTTAGGATAAATAAGATTTATCGCCAAATAATTATTAAATCAAAGATAATTAGGATAAATAGGAATATTGCTAGGAATATTCTTTGATGCAGAATTTAGGATAAAATCAATTCGGATTAGATAATGTGCAGATGTGCCTTAGGTTAGGCCTTTGATGTCAATTTCGATCGATTTGAAGATGTAGGAGGTTAATGAACCTATAGCCCATTTTTGGGGTATTACACATATGACTGGTGATATTGATAAGTTTGAAAACCTAGAAGAGTATGATGGAAGATTTGTCAGATTTGACAATGATGCTCCATGTCCTGTTAAAGCTAAAGGATCCATTGTATTGAATGAGAAGATTAGATGTAATGATCCATATTGGGTTAAAGGTCTAAACTATAATCTATTGAGTGTTGCACAATTGAACAATACTAGCCACAAACTGGAATTTCAGATCATAAAGGTGAAGATTTATGGTACTGATGGAGATCTAATTGGAACTGGTGAACAATCAAAAGGTAACCTATTTTATCTTGATACTATTGAAAAGAGGTGCTTGTTTGTTAAAATTGAGAATGTATGGCTATGGCATAAGAGATTTTTTCATGTAAATTTTGATAACATGATTATAGTGAGCAAAAAAAATAGAGTCAGAGGTCTACCGAAATTAAGAAAACCTAATAAAGTGACGTGTAAGGAATGTCAGATTGGTAAGATGATCAAATTGAGTTTCTCAAAAAAGTCTTACTCTACCAATGGTATTTTGGAATTAGTTCACACTGACCTTTGTGGTCCTATGAAGATACAAAGTTACTATGGAGATCGGTATTTCATTTTGTTTGTTGATGAATATTCAAGAATGATGTCTATTATGTTTCTAAAAGATAAGTATAATGCATTCCAAATGTTCAAGTGGTATAAAGCTAGAGTTGAAAATGAAACAGATAAACAACTGAAATGTTTAAGATCATATAGAGGAGGTGAATTTATCTCTGATGAATTTACTATCTTCTGCAATGAAAATAGAATCAAAAAACATGATATTGCACCGAGGACTTCACAGTATAGCTAAAAGAAGGAATAGATCTATAGTTGACTGTGCTAGAACATTGTTGATTGACAAAAAGGTTGCACAAACATTCTGGAGAGAATTCATAAGTACCATTGTCTACACACTCAACCAAGTACAATTGAAGAAAGGCACAAACACAACACCTTATGAACTCTAGTACATGCATACACTGAATGTAAGTTACTTTAAATTTTTTGGAAGTAGGTGTTACATATTGAAAGATTCTAGAAATGGAAAGTTTGACTCAAAAAGAGATGAAGGTATATTCCTAGGATATTCATCAAAGAGAAAAGCATATAAATTTTTTATCAAGGCTACTAATTAGTTTTTGAAAGTGAAAATGTGAGGATTGATGAATTTGTAGAAAGGAATGAAGAAGATAGAAAAAAAAAATTTGAAGATTATCAAATATTTGTTTATGTACAAGAAGGTAATTAGGTTGATGCAACCAAGTTGCAATAAGAAGGAATCAAGGAGCAAGATGAGCCTCCATCAAGAGATGAAAAAACTGTTGAACAGTCTACTGAACCTGTATTATAAAAATACATGAGAAGACACCACTCACCGAGAAAAATTAATTATTGGAGACAAGAATGCCAGAGTCATGAAAAGAAGTAAGTTGAAAGATAACACATGTTTGATTTATGAGTTTGAGCCAAGATTAGTCAAAGATGCACTAGGAAATGAAGATTGGGTTAATGTAATGAAAGAAGAAATTGATCAGATTGAAAAGAACAACACTTGGTCACTAGTACCGAGACCTAAGGATAAGAATGTGATTGGAACAAAGGATATTTTCAGAAATAAACTCAATGAGAATGGATATGTGATTAGCAATAAAAGAAGATTAGTCTACAAAGGGTATGTAGAAGAAGACGGTATTGACTATGGTGAGACATTTTCCCCTGCTACTAGATTAGAGGGTGTAAGGATATTACTTGCATATGCTGCCTATAAAGGATTTAAAGTTTATTAGATGGATGGTAAGTCTACATTTTCAAATGGAATCTTGAAGAAGAAGTGTACATTGAACAACCTGAAAGATTTTTTCAATATTCTAACAATGATATGGTATGCAAACTAAACAAGGCACTCTATGGATTGAAGCAAGCACCCCAAGCATGGTATGAAAGACTACACTCTTATTTAGTCAAGATTGGATTTTAAAGGACAAGTGATAACAACAATTTGTATTTGACATGTGATAATACTAATAATATTTTGATTGCTGAGATATTTATTGATGGTATTATATTTGGAGGAAATGAGATAATGTCTAAATCATTTGCTGAGGAGATGAGAGAGGAATTTGAGATGTCTATGATTGAAGAGATTAAATTATTTATTGGACTACAAATCCAACAAGTAAAGGATGGGATCTACATAACACAACCAAAGTATATTAAGGAGATCCTAAAGACATTCAATATGGAAGAATCTAAACCGGTTGGAACACCAATAGCTACTGGTTGTGAATTGTCAAAGGAAGATGACACAAAGGAAGTAAATGAGACACTTTACCGATCCATGATTGGTAAATTTTAGTATGTTGTTCACAACCAACTAGATATTGCACATTCATTTGGTATTTTGGAAAGGTTTTATGCCAACCCAAAGGAGACATATATGTCTACAGTGAAAAGAATATTTAGATATCTGAAAGAGACTAAAGATTTTAGTCTATTATACACAAAAGGAGGAGATTTTGATCTCACTGTATATACTGATGCTGATTGGGATGGAAATATTGATGATAGAAAAATAAAAAGTGGTGAAGCTTTATTTTTAGGAGAAAGGCTAGTGACATGGTTAAGAAAGAAACAAAGTTGTATTTCACAATCTACTACCGAAGATGAGTATGTTCCTCCAACTATGAATTGTTCTAACATTTTGTGGATCAAACAATTACTTAAAGGTATGAAAGAAGAGATTATTGATCTAGTTACAATTTATTGTTATAATACATGTGCTATTAACATATCAAAGAATCTGGTGATGCATTCAAAGATAAAGCACATTTGTATCAAGTATCATTACTTGAGAGAGAAGTACAAGATAAGCATGCGATATTGGAGTATGTGAATTCAAAGGAACATATAGCTGATATATTTACAAAACCACTATCGAAGGATGCTTTTGAGTATCTCCAAGGTAATTTAGGGGTTCTTTGTCATGCCCCTCCAAGGAAGCAGTGAACAAAACAAGAAATTCTCTTAGGAAAGAAAACCTATGTAACAAAATATGAAATTTTTTTTCAAACTTTAAAATTTTTACATGTATAATAACATAAGAAAGGTTTGAACTTAGATTCCTCCCATGGTTCCCAACTAGAACTCTAACCTTCCATTTTAGTTTCATTAAAGATACTAATAATTTGGATAACTTTAAATCAATTACATTATAACATTTTAAGATCTTAAAAGGAAATATAAATGCTTTCATTCAAATATTTAACCTAACATTTTAGACCCATCTATATTCTCTAAGTAATCCTTTATGAACAACATAGAATTTAAAGTATTAATCCCACATAAATGAATCATATAGGAACTTGAATAAATACATACATGGATTCATCCTATTTGAATTATTAGCCTTTCCTAATCAACAATAATACACAAAATTCTATCTTACTTTGAAATGTACTACAATATTTTCTTTTTAAAAAAACATGCTTTGCGTAAAGATTACATTTCCCTTTTTCTTTCCCTAAATCTACCCATTCCAAGTTACATCAATTTTAGAATATAATAAAGATTAAATTACATTCATCTCCTCTTGGGAGGTTACAATAGTTTTACATTGATAGGAAATAATGAAAGATAAGAAAATATCCTTCTTTCTTCAAAACTGGAATAATGTACAAGCAAGAGTCCTTTCAGCACTACAATTGTAACTGATACCTTGATAAAGAAAGATTTACCACCCAACCACATGGATACCAAAAGGCCCACTCCCCTTTGCTAGGAGATAAACACCAAGATCCACGCAAGAAGGAATAAAATTCAAACCCCTTCCCAAAAGTTTCACAAGAATTGGTAGAAACTCTAAGAGACAAGATAGGTGAGTGTCATCGCATAGCCCTCACCCCTTGGGTTTTTCTAGTACTAGCCACTCTTGGCCCCGGCCCCCAAGTAGGCACATGTGAAACCAAATGCCTTTCGTAAGGACAAGGTCATTCAATCATACCTATGCATAGGTACCTTCTCCCACTCACATCCTTAGTGTTTAATAGAACTATAGGCATGGGAGAGGGTTAAATTTATCTTATTTAGTGTTTTATTCCACCCCATTAATTTAATTAAAGTTATCACTTAATTAAAACAACTCATTAGTGGGTTTCCCTGGTACTAGCCACTTAGGGCCCCAACCCCACGCTAAGAGCCACTCACATAGTGTTCTTATGTTCTCTACCCTTACCCAAGCATCATAAACATACAAGATATACATAAAGACAAGTCATAGAAACATTCAATTACTATAACCAAGAATCAGAATGGTTAGGAATTCATATAGTTGTCCTTGTCCACCAGACAACCCTAAACACTAATCCAGATTCCTAAACACATCAAGAAGCTTCAGTAGACATCTAAATGCACTAAAAAACATACACATGAAGTGATAAGTGATAAAAAATGACCCAAAATCACTTAGGATTAGCCCCAAGTCACCTGGGAACCCTATGTTAGGAATAGTCCCAAGAGATAACTGAGAGTGGGGGGGGGGGGGGGGTGAATCAGTTATCTACAAGATTCAATTCTTTATATAATTAAGTATAGATTAAAATTAAGATTAAACACAATATGAGAACACTTAACACAACACCATAATTTTGGTTATGGGGAAACCCAAATAGGTAAAAACCCTGGTGGGAATTAGCACCCACTATAAACTGCACTAGAGTATAATGATCCCTATTAGAAGATCTTACAACCCTATTAGGAGTTGATCTTTACAATGCATTAAGTACAGTGACTTGGTTAAAGGTCAGACCAGGTTAGGAGTCTTTTATAATTAACCTTGTTAGGGGTGAGGACACACTATCCCAGGGCACACTTCTTAAGGGGTGAAGGTTGCAACCTTCTTCTTAACAGATACACACTATATCTGGATCTTGGTGAACTACGAGTTAGACCTACTATCTTGATCATTTCCAATTAATAGCATACACTCTCTTCTTTTTCACATAGACCTTCTACTGATGGCTCAATACTTCACACCTTCTTCTCTGCTCTTCTCTTTCAATTGTCTGCCATAGTTTAGCGATCACAACTGACCGACTATAAGTATCTTTCTCCAAATGATATAATCAACTTGACCTATTATAACTTCCTTTAAATCATATTAGAGAAACAATATAAATCTCCAGCAACATCTCTAATGGCTATACTAAGCACACAACACTAATTAGGACCGCGCAACTCCATATGAGTAGACGTGTCACTTCACACTGTCGGCTCCACTAAATTAACTGATACTTTCTTCTCATGCTAAAATAAATTATGCACTCTTAACAAAACATTCTTAACTCATAAACAAACATGAATCCAAACACGCATATAAAAATGATAGGTGCAACTACTACAACAATATAAACAATGTCAGCTCCATTAGATAGACTCAAGAAACTGTAACTGGCAACTGGAAACATCATAACTCAACCTGTATTGCACAACTGAATCTATGTCCATAAACATAGCATCATAAACATGTCTAAAACATAAATATAAACACGTAAGGATCCATCACAACTGTACTGCAAATCACATACAAAAATCTTCCTGGGGCCTTTCAAGAACACTACTGATATAAACAACTATATTACTGTCTTTACTCAAAATAAACCTCTTTGTTTATGATATAATGCTGATAACATATCCATACAAAATATGCTCAAGGATCTCTCCATTAGGCTTCCATGCACATTGCTTACCATATGTTGTCATCAATGAAAAACATACAGTAAACACTGGCTTGCTAGAAAACCTCCAACAATCTCCCCCTTTGGCATTGATGGAAACATATGGAATGAAAAACACCATCAATCCAAATGTAAAATTCTTTTATAACATTCTCTATTTCCTCAACAAAACTCCCCCAAGGATGAATCCTCCATCTACTGTTGAATGGTCTGAATACCAACTGCTATATACTCCCCTTACTAATACTTACTCCTCAACTGTATATACTCCCCCTAACTATTTTGTTTTTCATGACTATATACTCACTCCCCCTTTGACATCAATGGAAAAGGGTGCCAAAAAAAATAAGCATCGGTACTACTCTTGAAGTAGAGTAGTCAACCATTCATCAGTCATTGAGGACTGATGCACTCCTGCAAAATCTAATCAGATTTAGGGAAGGAAATAACTCCCAGCTTCTCCCTGAGATACTCAAATGTATCCTTAGGTAAAGGCTTTGTGAATATGTCTTCTAGCTATTCTTTTGTACTCACATACTCCAATTTTACTTCTTTCTCTGCAACTTTCTCTCTTAGGAAGTGATATTTTATCTCAATGTGTTTTTTCTTTGCATGCATCACAAGGTTCTTTGACATATTGATAGTGCTAGTGTTATCACAATGAATAACAATAGGATAATTAATCTGAATTCCAAAATCCTTTATCATCCACTTGATCCATAGAATTGTAGAACAATTTAATGCTACTGCTACATACTCTGCTTCTGTTGTGGACTGAGAAATACAATTCTGCTTCTTGCTTGTCTAAGTGATAAGTTTATCTCCAAGAAATACTACTCCTATTGAGGTACTCTTTTTATCATCCATGCAACCTGCCCAATCTGCATCTATATACACATGAAGTTCTACATTTTATGAATTAGGATACCATAAACCATAGTCCATATTTCCTTTCAAATATCTGAATATCCTCTTTACTACCATAAGATGACTTTGTTTAGGTTATGCTGTAAATCTTCCAACTATACCAACTACATTAGAAATATTAGGTCTAGATTGAGTAAGATATATGAGTTTACCAATCATAGACTTATAGAGGGTTATGTCTACAACTATAGAATCATCTTCTTTTGAAAGCTTGCATCCTATTATCATAGGGGTACTTACTAGCTTGCAATCATTCATCTTGAATTTCTTCAATATCTCTTTCATATAATTAGATTGATTAATGAAAATACCTTTGTCTGTCTACTACACATTCAGTCCCATAAAGTACTTGATAGGTCCAATCATGCTCATTTCAAATTCTCTCTACATTTCTTTAGCAAATTCTGCACTAAGCTTGTCATTACTACCAAAAATAATGTCATAAAAAAAAATAGCATCTAATAATAATCCATCAGGTGTCTCTCTTATGAATAAGTTACAATCTGTTGCTCCTTTCGTGAATCCAATCTTAGTCAAGTAACCATCTAATCTTTCATACCATGCTCTAGGGGATTGCTTAAGTCCATGGAGGGCTTTCTTTAGTCTACATACCATATTAGGTCTGTCTGATAAAGTAAATCCTTTAGGTTTCTCTATGTATACTTCTTCCTTCAACTCTCCATTCAAGAATGTTGACTTGACATCCATCTGATATACTTTAAAGTTATTGAATGTAGCATAGGCTAGAAATAACTTTATGGCTTCCAATCTACTTACAGGGGAAAATGTATCAGAATAATCAATTCCTTCTCTTTGCACATATCCTTTACATACTAGTCTTTCTTTGTTCCTTACTACTGTACCATCTTCATTCATCTTGTTTCTAAATATCCACTTGGTTCCAATCACATTCTTATCACTAGGCCTAGGGACCAGTTCCCATGTATCATTCTTAACTATCTGATCTAGCTCTTCTTTCATTGCTTCATGCCAATCTGAATCAATACAAGTATCTTCAACACTTAAAGGTTTAATTTGTGAAAGTAAACATATCACTTCATCGACTGTGGAACTTTTTTCTTTTGATCTTGTCATGACTTTTCTATTTTGATCTCCAATGATATCTTCTTTTGAATGGTATCTAGATGTGAATTTAGGAACATTAGGTGTGACACTCTCATCTATCTTTTGTGATTCTTCTTCACTTGTTTTAGCATCATTGAATAATACATCAATGTTGTCAAATATTTCATCAACAACTATTTCTCTATTCATAGGACTAGGTTCTTCTATCATAGGTGCATAATCATGATATCTCTCTTGAATCATAAAATTTTCATCAATATTTACATGTGCAATTTCAATAATCTTCTTCAATCTTAAGTTAAAACATCTATAAGCTTTGCTTTTAGTAGAGTAACCAAGAAAAATACCTTCATCACTTCTTGCATCAAACTTTCCAATAGCTTCATCTCTCTTGATGTAGCACTTGCTTCCAAAGATTTTGAAGTATTTTATTGTAGGTACATTCCCAAACCAAAGCTCATAAGGTGTCTTGTCTGTGCCTGGCCTTAATTGAAATCTATTGATAGTGTAGACTGCAGTATTGACTGCATCTCTCCAATAGGTGTGTGTAACTTTTCCTTCAACCATGATGGTGTGCATTGTGTCAGGTATGATCCTATTCCTTCTTTCTACAATTCCATTCTACTGAGGGGTTCTAGGTGCACTTAGCTATCTTTTTATCCCATGTTCTTCGCAATACTGATAAAATCTATCAGAGGTAAATTATTCTCCTCTATCTAATCTTAGACATTTGATCTTTAATCCAGACTCATTTTACACTTTAGCTTTAAATATTTTGAACTTCTCAAATGCTTCTGATTTGTCTTTTAAGAAAGCAACCCACATCATTCTAGAATAATCATCAAAAAAAAAAAATTACCTTTCACCATAGTATGATCTTGTTTGAGTTGGTCCACATAAATCTGTATGCACTAGATCCAATTTATTCTTTGTCAAATTATGCTTGCTTTTGAATGAATTCCTCACATGTTTTCCCATCACACGTTCCTTGCACATTGTATCAACTATTTTTACAATGCTAGGAAGGTCTCTTACTACCTTTACATTGCTTATCTTTACTATGTTGTCAAAATTGATGTGACATGGTCTTTTGTGCCATAACCAACTATCATCTACTTTAGCAACAAAACAACTTGCTTCTGAATTAAGCTAAAAAACATTACCTTTTTTCTTTGAACTTGATGCAATCATTTCTCCTTCCTTGTTATTAATGATGCACTTATTGTCTTTGAATTCTAATTGATATCCTTTGTCAAGCAACTATCCAACACTTAGTAGGTTATGTTGCACCAAACCATCAACATAAATAACATCATCAGTGTTGTTCTTTCCATCCAAGGTGATAGCTCCTCTACCTATGATAGGTTTAGGAGTGTTGTCTCCAAATATAACCATGCCACCTTTGTACTTATCTAGATGTACAAATCTATCTTTATCTCCTATACTCATGTGATGTGAACAATTGCTATCAATGATCCAGTCTGTTATGATGTCTGCTTGTGAAATTAATGCTAACTCTTGTGCTTTCTTTTCATCTTCAAGATCCATCTCATCAAACATCTTCTCCATATCTTCAATAGAAATGAATCCAATTTCATCTTCTTCTGAATCTTCATCTGATACTCCATCTCCAGCATAGTAACATTCTTTTGTATACTTCAGCTTGTAATTAGTTTTGAACTTATTGACTCTTGTAGGACACTTAGATGCAAAGTGACCAATCTTGTTACATGAAAAGCATTTGAATGGTAACTGACCTTCATATTTTCCTTTTCATTTTCTTTCTTTCTTAGCAATCATAGCAATGAAATCATCTAGTTCTTTATCTTCATCATCATCATCAAAATTACCAGAAGTGTTCAAGGATTTCTTACCATGGACTAAAGCTTTGAAGGTTGTCTCACTTTTAGGCTCTATCTTCAAACTTGAAATCTCAAAGGCTGAAATCTTGTTTATTAAGGTCTCTCTTTTGAAGTCTTTTGAAAACTACATAGTCTCATCTAGGATGTTTATCTTGCTCTCATATTCTATTGTCAGAGTAGTCATCAACTTATTCGTTATATCTTCTTCCAAAATTTCTCCACCATTATTTCTGATTCCTGCAACAACTTCATTAATCCTTTTATTGTAGGCTTTGATGTTCTCTTTAGGTAGAATATTCAATGTATTGTACTTTTTCTTCCATGTCTTTCTGCGTGCATTCTTAGCTTGGACATCTCCTTCAAACATGTCTTCTAGAGACTTCCATATCTTGTAGGCTTTATCTACTTTCTTGATATTTGAAAACTCTCTGTCAGACAAGGCACTGATAAGGGCTTCTTTGGCAATAGAATTTTGAGTGAAAATCTCCTTCTTCTTAAGAGTTGCATCTTCCTTTGCAAGATCTGATAAAGAGGGAATCTGAACTTCTTTGGTAGCTACTTCAAAAATCTCAAAGGCAATGCACTACAAACGTGTCATCATTTTGTTCTTCAAATCTAGATAGTTCTCTCCATCAAACTTAGGACTTTCTTTTCTAAAGAATTCCATCTGATCAACCTCAAGCTGTTAAAATTTCTCTCCAAGGAACTTGGCTCTGAAACCAATTGTTAGGAATAGTCCCAAGAGATAATTGAGAGGAGGGGAGGTGAATCAGTTATCTACAAGATTCAATTCTTTATCCAATTAAGTATAGATTGACATTAAGCATAAACAAAATACAAGAACACTTAACACAACACCACAATTTTGGTTACGAGGAAACACAAATAGGTAAAAACCCTAGTGGGAATTAGCACACACTATAAACTGCACTAGAGTATAATGATCCCTATTAGAAGATCTTACAACCCTATTAGGAGTTGATCTTTACAATGCATTAAGTATAGTGACCTGGTCAAAGGTCAAACCCTATTCAGAGTCTTTTATAATTAACCCTATTAGGGGTGAGGACACACTGTCTGGGAGCACATTGCTTAAGGGGTGAAGGCTGCAACCTTCTGCTTAATAGATACACACTATATATGGATCTTGGTGAACTACACATTAGACCTACTATCTTGATCAGTTCCAATTAATAGCATACACTCTCTTCTTTGTCACATAGACCTTCTAATAATGGCCCAATACTTCACACCTTCTTCTATGCTCTTCTCTTTCAATTATCTACCATACTTTAGCGATCACAACTGACCGACTATAAGTATCTTTCTCCAAATGATATAATCAAGTCAGCCTATTATAAATTCCTTGAAATTATATTATAGAAACAATATAACTCTCCAACATCTCCAATGACTATACTAAGTAGACAACACTAATGAGGACTGCGCAACTCCATATGAGTAGATGTGTTGCTTCACACTGTCGGCTCCACAAAATTAACTTAAAATTTCTTCTCATGTTGAAATACATTATGTGCTCTTAAAAAAAAATTCTTAATTCATCACCAAAAATGAAAAAAAATATGCATATCAAATTGATAGGCACAACTACTACAACAATATAAACAATGGTGGCTCCATCAGATAAACTCAGGAAACTGTAACTAGCAACTGGAAACAACATAACTCAACCTGTACTACACAAATGACTCTACATCTATGAACATAGAATCATAAACATGTCTACAACATAAATATAAACACACAAGGCTCCATCACAACCATACTGCAAATCAGATACAAAACTCTTCCTGGGACCTGTCAGGAACACTACTAATATAAACAACTGTATTATTGTCTTTACTCAGAATAAACTTCTGCATCTATAATATCATGCTGATAACATATCCATACAATATATGCTCAAAGTTCTCTCCATCAGGCTTCCACACATGCTACTTACCATATGTTGTCATCAATGACAAACATATAGTCAACACTGGCTTACTGGAAAATCTCCAGCACCCTAAAACACCAAAAAAGTCCAAACTATAGCCTGGCAGAGAGCTGCGCAATTGGTCACTCAAGCTGCATAGTTGGGCCATGAAGCTACGTAGTTGGGTCATGAAGCTTCATATTTAGTAGCGTGAACTGCATAGTTGGTACCCAAAACTGCGCAGTTGGTTAGAGACTATGTCTTTTGGTAGAGGTGACTTGCAGATTGGGTTTCTAGAAAGAACTAGGTAAGATGGAAGCATTGGATGTAGAATCAAGGAAAGAGCCAATTGAGATCTCCCTTTTTTCCTTCCAAAATGTCCCTCAAACCCATCCTTCCTGCAAGGTATCCCTACTCTAGATCTGAGAATAATAAAAAAGGTGCATAATCCAGAATGCAAACAAGGAAGGAGAATTGATCTTCCTAAAGTCTGAGAATGCTAATAGACCTATTAAACACACAAGGAAGTATAACAAGGATCCTAAGAATATTCTAGACTCTATCCAATACATGGATGAAGATAAAACAATTCATAATATAAAGTACAATAGTTTATGCAAACAACATATTTAAAACATATACATAATTATCCTTTCTCCTAAGACTATCTCATTCAACAATGCAGACATAATACAATAGCACAAACATCCTCCAATTTTCAAATTCATATAAGACAACAAGTCGATATGCATTCATACAAAACAAGGAAAATACATAAGGAGGATCATCTTCCTAGATAGATCCTACCTGGATTCCTGTGGAGAAACCGTTGGAGAAGAAAGTCTAGAATATCCTAGCCTACACCCAACACTCCTCCAGATTCCTTCTGAATGCAGACACAAGCCTCCTCTAAAATTACTATGGTTTCAAATGATGATATCACAAAATAATAATAAAGCTTCCTGAGAAATATTTCCAGCCAACTCCCATTCTCATAGAGACTCTTCCTATAAATAGATTAAGGAAGTGGTTGTACGGGAAAATCCAACTGATGCAACCATTCAAAACTAAAGTTTGGTTAATAGTTAGGCATAAATTATCCTAATGAAAACCATTCCTGGAGAGGAATAATTAATATTAATAATCTCCTACATATTTCCTTTATTTAAGGAAGATAAATAGTAACATTTAACCTGTAAACATATATATACTATTTCTAGATTACCTAGTTACCTAGGCTATAGTAAATAAGGTTTACCACTTAATATTTACTTGACATCCATAAAAGTAATTTTAAATTGTTTATTAATATCTTTTAGAGACATAATTTATTAACCACACAAAATTATATAAATATATGTAACCATATGTATATGTGTGCACCCATGCCTATGTGTACATATACCCTTCTAAATATTATTATTAATATTATAAAATATTATTTTGCTCATACACTAAATCAAACTCTTACAAGATACAATAGTTCATATAAGGTAACTACTAATAAAAGACATAATATACCATTAATAGAATTAGAGTTACCATTCACAAAATCCCATACTCAATAAATGTAAGAAACAAGCAACAAGATCCACAAAATCTAACAAGCTGAGACAACACAATAATTCACCATCCGACACAAGGATTGACTCAGGAATTCCCCAAACTAAGGAGCAGAAAAGGGTCAGAGGTAGGGTTCATTCTCATAGAACCTTGGCATTATCTCCATAACAACAACAATGATCGAGGATTTTGAGGGCACACTCAGACCTGTGAGACCAGGTGGAGTTGATGCCTAGTACCTACAAGCCTACATCACCAAGAAGAGATACATGTGCTTAGATATAAAAATATACAATAACATATTCACAAAAAGATGACCAGGATCGATACATCATGTGGACCTCAACTTAAGTGAGTAACTATGACTTCGTCTTGAATCATAAAAACACATCAGTCATATATACATGAAGTATGAGACATCATAGATAATAATGGTTAGATTCCAAATCCTTAGGTTTTCTCTATTATTTTCCATAAGCATATATAAGATAGATGATTTTCAATTTCATAAACATTAAATGATAATCATAAATGAGTATATCTAAATATCTAATAAGCATATCATCATCCAAATAAGCATAATTGTAAACATATAGTTCTAACCATGATTATGCAAAATGTCTAATCTAAGAGTAAAAGTATAATCATCTGAGAGGGTATTACATCCTCCCCACTAGAGTTAGGCTTACTCTTGAAAGCCTACAAATAGATAAGGATAAGCATCTCTAATTCTAACAACATCCTCCCAAGTAGCTGAGGAATCATCATTGGGGTCCCATTAGACCCTTGCCTAATTTATGGTGTGACCCCTGAGGGTTAGTATCCATTGCTCCAAAATGGATAGGGCTCCAAAGCTAGCTTCCTGTTTGCTACCTATAACGCATTCCAATCCAAAACATGAGTCACATCAGGAATATATCTTCTAAGGAATGAAACATGAAATACATCATGAATACGAGCAAGGTTGGGTAGAAAGGAAAGTTGATAAGCTACTGGTTCTATCCTTTCTAGGATTTCAAAAGGGACAACAAATTGAGGTGCCAACTTAGAGCCTTTTCTGTAACGAATTGGACTCTTTCACAGGTGCACCCTAAGAAAAACTCTATCTCCAAGAGTAGAGTGTACATCAGTCCTATGAGCATCTATGTACTTATGTTGCCTATCCTAAGATGTCATAATATGATCCCTAATATGCTTAACCTACTTTTCCATATCCTATAACATCTCAAGGCCAAGAAGCACCCTGTCCTCCAAACGGTCCCAATTCAAAGGTGTATGACACATATGACCATACAGAGCCTGAAAAGGGAACATGCCTATAGAACTGTGATATCCATTATTATACGCAAACTTCACAAAATATAAGTATTCTTCCCAATGGGTCTGTCTATCCATAACATACATTCTGAGCATATCCTCAAGAACCTAATTGACTCACTCAGTCTGCCCATCAATTTCTGGATGATAGGCCGAACTAAAGTTGAGCTGAGTCCCTAATGTGTGCTGAAGGGAAGTCCAAAGAGTAGATGTGAATATTGGATCATGATAAAAAATAGTCTTCCTGGGAATTCGGTGGAGTCTCACTATGTCCTCCATAAACACTCTGGCTACCAATGTTGTGGAATAGGAAGATTGCATGGGAGAGAAATGGGCTACCTTGGTAAGTATATCAACTATTACCATGATAGAATCATGTCTCCATGAGGTAACTAGAAGTCCCATAATAAAATCCATGGAGATAATGTCCCATTTCCATTCTGGCACAAGGTGAGGCTGCAAAAGACCTACTGGATGTTGATGCTCTGCTTTCACTCTCTGGCATTCTAGACACCTTGCCACAAAGTCTACTATATCTCTCTTCATCCATGACCAATAGTACAACTAGTGTAGGTTAGCATACATTTTCTTTACCCCTGGATGCACTAAATAGGGAGCCTTGTGGCTTTCTACAAGGATAAGTATATGAAGATCTCCTAACAAGGGCACATAAATTCTACCCTATTGTCACAGCAATCCTAGGGAATCCAAGAAATATCCTAAAAAATGACCCTCCAAGGGTCTTCCCAATTCTAATTATTCTTTTACCTCCCGATACCAGGAATCAGAAATGAGAGCCTCTCTAATTCATTTCTCCAAATATGTGCTTAGAGAAAGTGCTGAAATCCATTCTTGCACCTGCTCAGAGCATCTACAACCACATTCATCTTCCCCTGGATATATTTAACCTTGAAATCATATTCACATAAGAATTCCATCCATCTTTTTTGTGTAGCATTGAGGTTAGGTTGGGAGAAAATATACTGAAGGCTTCGATGATCTGTATGGAGTTTATATTATGACCCAATAGAAAGTGCCTCCATTTTACTAAGGCATGAACCACTGCTGCTAGTTCCAAATTCTGGGTGGGATAGTTGAGCTCATGATCTTTGAGCTTCCTAGATTCATAAGAGACAACTTTCCCTTCTTGCATGAGGACTACTCCAATCTCTTCCAGTGATATATCTGTACAGACCACAAAGTTTTCTAAGGGTTTGGGGACTACCAAGATCAGAGCACTAGTTAATCTTTTCTTCAAGCATTGGAAGATGGCCTCACACTTTTATGACCATACAAATTTCTTCCCTTTCCTTTGTAAGGAAGTGATGGGATGAGCTATCCGAGAGAACTCCCTAACAAATCATCTATAATAACCAGCCAATCCCATAAAGTTGTGGACCTCAAGGACTTTGGTCGGAGTTGGCCACTCCACTATGGCCTAAATTTTGGCTGGGTCAACTATGATGCCATCCCCTGAGATGACATGCCCAAGATAATTAACCTCTATTTGGAAGAATTCACACTTCTGTACATTGGCATAAAGTTGGTTTTCTCTAAGGTATTGCAATACTTGGCGAAGATGAATCTCATGTTCTTCAGGAGTTTTGGAAAAAACTAACATGTCATCCAAGAAAAATATCACATATCTATCCAAATAGGTTCTAAAAAACCTTGTTCATCAAGCTCATAAATACATAGGGGGTGTTTTTCATCCCAAATGGTACTACGGTGAACTCGTAGTGGCCATATCTAGTGCAAAAAGTTGTACGGTGAATATCAGCCTCCTAAATTCTAAGTTGATGGTATCCTAACTTAAGGTCAATCTTTGAAAATATATTTTCCCCTTTCATTTGATTAAACAGGTCATTGATGCGGGGTAAAGGATACCAATTTTTAATTGTGACTTTGTTGAGTTGATGATAGTTAATGCACAATCAGAGAGAACTATCTTTCTTCTTCACAAATATTATTGGTGCACCCCGTGGGGACACACTAGGTCTAATAAAACCTTTTTCCAAAAGTCCTTCTAACTGTAACTTAAGTTCTCTAAGTTCCTGTGTGGTCATACAGTACCGAGCCTTGGAGATGGGTCCTGCTCCTGGAACTAGCTACAATCTAGAAGTCAATGTCCCTCTTGGGTGGAATTCTTGGTATTTCATTTGGAAAAACATCTAAGAACTCTTGTAATAGGGGATGATCTAGTGTTACATCCCTTCTTTCTCCTTTGTCTAAGTCATCCAATGAGATTGCAAACAACTGGCATCCCTTACACATGCACCACTTGAGTTGCATCGCAGAAATCATGCAGAGAGAGATGGGTCATTGTACCCCAACAATATTCTTTGGTTCCCTTGAATCATCTAAACACTGAATACTCTTTTTTATACAATCCAAAATAGCTTTGTGAGCATCCAACCAATCTATACCCAAAACTACTCCATACAAGCCTAAAGGAATCACTCAGAGATCTACTAAGGTGGAGAAAAGTCCTAGCCCTAACTTGCAACTTTGGACACAAGAGTCAAATGCTATTCTTGTCCCAGAGGCTAGCTCAACCTGCCACCTATCTTCCTGCCTTACTGCCATCAGCCCACACTGCTCTACTAAAGAAGGAGAAATAAAGGAATTTGCTGCTCCAGAATCAAATAGAATAGTGGTAGAGATACCCCCTAATGAACTTGGAGTTTTGATGACTGATCCCTGATGTTCAGCTTGCCTATGGTCTAGAGTGGAAAATACTCGGTGAGATCTAATTGCATCCCCCACTATGGGTTCTAAAGTAGCTTGTCTATAGCTAGCTGCTGGGGTAGATTTATGAGGATAGTTAACTACAATATGACCGTGTTGACCGCAAGAGTAACATCCTATATTTTTAGAAAAATCTCTCTACAGAAGGTGCACTAGACTATTGATAACTACCCCAACTAGAATTCTGAGGTATACTCTGAGCTGGTTGAGAGTTCGGATATCGCTTAGCACATTGCCAGTTGCGAGAATTGTTTGACTGAGAACCTCCATTTTTTTTCTTGTATTGAAATTTCCTTTTATGGTGGTTCTAACTTCCTTTAGATGAAGAACGATATTTTTTAGGACCAAGTATTCCCTGAGATTGATTCCCTTTGAATCCTATCTTAGCTTGAGAGGCATTACCTCCTTGGCAACCTATCTAACCTCCTAAGCCCAAGGTCGTATTCTATTCCACAATATGAGCCTTAATGACTTCATCATTAACTGTTTGAGGTTCAAAGATTCATACGCTACGGGCCAATTGACCATTGAGGCCTCTAAGGAAGTGTTGAGTAAGCATGGTTTCATCATATTTATATCTTGAGTATGGCTTGAGCTCAAATAATCGTCACTCATAATCATCAACTAACATAGTTAACTACCTTAAATTGTGAAATTCTTTAGCTCTTTCCCACCTCCAGTGGTTAGAAAGAAATCGGGCTTGAAAGAGTTCTAAGAACAGTTCCCATGAAAGGGTGGTTATATCAATGTGAAGTTTCTCTTTCTCTATTTCCCACCAAGTGGATGCAAAATCCCTGAGGTGAATAATTTCAACCAAGCCTTGGTATTGCTGCTGTAAGGGTGTATGGAAAATAACCTTTCTAAATCTAGTAGCCATGTCTCAGCAGTGGATCCACCTCGAGTTCCCTTAAATGGGTTAGTCTTAGTCATAAGGAGGTCTTGCATGTGAGAATCATGTAAGGCATCCTCTTCTACTACCTGATCTCTCCTCCTAGGGCTCCTTTCTCTTTCCACGTGATGAGTGGTATTAGCCTCCCCATAGTGACCCCTAGCCTGGCCTGCATCTAGCCTCTACAGTATCTGTTGTAAAAGTTCTTGTACTTGAGCCCACTGAAAACCTCCTGAGTGGTTATCAGATTGATCCCCTCTACCTTCCCCCTCAAAATGTTCTTCTTTCTAAGAACTTTCTTGTTGAGATCTTGGAGGGGTATTTTGGGCACCTCCCCTTCTACCATGGGTTAAAGGAGGCATCCTGTCATAAGTAAGGAGAAGGATAAGTTCAAGGGTCCTAGTCTTAATCTAGTTTAAGTTTTCCTCAAATGAACAATAAGTTTAAGAAATATGAGCCAGATTTCCCAAGGCCCTAGTGTGGCAACTTAGTGCTTTGATACCAAGATGTCATGCCCCACCAGGGAACCAGGGTAGAGAACAACATATTCTCTTACGAAAGAAAACCTATGTAACGAAATATGAATTTTTTTTTCAAACTTTAAAAGATTTACATGTATAATAACATAAGCAAGGTTTGAACTTAGATTCCTCCCATGGTTCCCAACTAGAACTCTAACCTTCCATTTTAGTTTCATTAAAGATACTAATAATTTGGATAACTTTAAATCAATTACATTATAACATTTTAAGATCTTAAAAGGAAATATAAATGCTTTCATTCAAATATTTAACCTAACATTTTAGACCCATCTATATTCTCTAAGTAATCCTTTATGAACAACATAGCATTTGAAGTATTAATCCCACATAAATCAATCATTTAGAAACTTGAATAAATACATACATGAAGTCATCCCATTTGAATAACTAGTCTTTCTTAATCAACAATAATACACAAAATTCCATCTTACTTTGAAATGTATTAGAATCTTTTCTTTTAAAACAAACATGCTTTGCGTAAAGATTACATTTCCCTTTTCCTTTCCCTAAATCTACCCATTCCAAGTTACATCAATTTTAGAATATAATAAAGATTAAATTACATTCATCTCCTCTTGGGAGGTTATAATAATGACATAGTTTTACATTGATAGGAAATAATGAAAGATAAGAAAATAGCCTTCTTTCTTCAAAACTGGAATAATGTACAAGCAAGAGTCCTTTCAGCACTGCAACTGCAACTGATACCTTGATAAAGAAAGATTTACCACCCAACCACATGGATACCAAAAGGCCCACTCCCCTTTGCTAGGAGATAAACACCAAGATCCATGCAAGAAGGAATAACTAGGCCATTCCTATGGTTGAGATAACCTTTCCCAGACAACAACTGAAGAAGGAATGAGATTCAAACCCCTTCCCAAAAGGTTCACAAGACTTGGTAGAAACTCTAAGTGACAAGCTAGGTGAGTGTTATCGCATAACCCTCACCCCTTGGGTTGTCCTGGTACTAGCCACTCTTGGCCCCAACCCCAAAGTAGGCACATGTAGAACCAAATGCCTTTCATAAGGACAAGGTCATTCAGTCATACCTACGCACAGGTACCTTCTTCCACTCCCATTCTTAGTCTTTACTAACACTATAGGCATGGGAGAGGCTTACATTTATCTTATTTAGTGTTTTATTCCACCCCATTAATTTAATTAAAGTTATCACTTGATTAAAACAACTCATTAGTGGGTTTCCATGGTACTAACCACTTAGGGCCCCGACCCCACACTGAGAGCCACTCACCTAGTGTTCTTAGGTTCTCTACCCTTACCAAAGCATCACAAACATACAAGATATGCATAGAGACAAGTCATAGAAATATTCAAGTACTGCAACCAAGAATCAGAATGTTTTAGGAAGTCATATAGTTGTCCTTGTCCACCGGACAACCCTAAACCCTAATCCAAATTCCTAAACACATCAAGAAGATTAAAAATACATCTAAATGTTCTAAAAAACATACACATGAAGTGATAAGTGATACAAAATGACCCAACATCACTTAGGGTTAGCCCCATATCACCCGGGAACCCTAAAACACCAAAAAAGAACAAAACTATGGCCTAGCAAAGAGCTGCGCAGTTGGTCAGTCAAGCTGCATAGTTGGGTCATGAAGCTGCAAAGTTGGGTCATGAAGCTATGTAGTTGGTAGCGTGAACTACACAGTTGGTACCCAGAACTGCACAGTTGGTCAGGGACTATGTCTTTTGGTAGAAGTGACTTGCAGATTGGGTTCCCGGGAAGAATTGGGCAAGATGGAAGCATTGGATGTAGAATCAAGGAAAGACCCAGTTGAGATCTCCTTGTTTTCCTTCCAAAACATCCCTCAAACCCATCCTTCCTACAAGGTATCCTTACTCTAGATCTGAGAATAAGAAAAAAGGTGCATAATCTAGAATGCAAACAAGGAAGGAGAATTGATCTTCCTAAAGTTTGAGAGTGCCTACAGAGCTCTTAAACACACAAGGAAGTATAAAAAGGGTCCTAAGAAGATTCTAGACTCTATCCAATACATGGATGAAGATAAACAAAATTCATAATAGAAATTACAATAGTTTATGCAAACAACATTTTTCAAACATATACATAATGATCCTTTCTCCTAAGACTATCTCATTCAACGATGCATACATAATACAATAGCACAAACATCCTCCAATTTGAAATTTCATATAAGACAACAAGTAGATATGCATTCATACAAAACAAGGCAAACACATAAGGAGTATCATCTTCTAGGATAGATCTTACATGGATTCCTGCGGAGAAATCATTGGAGAAGAAAGTCCAGAATATCCTAGCCTACACCCAACACTCCTTCGGATTCCTTCTGAATGTAGACACAAGCCTCCTTCATAATTACTATGGTTTCAAATGATGATATCCCAAAACAATAATAAATCTTCCTAAGAAATATTTCCATCCAACTCCCATTCTCACAGAGACTCTTCCCGTAAATAGATTAAGGAAGTAGTTGTAGGGGAAAATCCAACCAATGTAACCATTCAAAAATAAAGGTTGGTTAATAGTTAGGCATAAATTATCCTAATGAAAACCATTCTTAGAGAGGGATAATTAATATTAATAATCTCCTACATATTTCCTTTAGTAACTTTTAACCTCTAAACATATATATACTATTTCTAGATTAACTAGTTACCTAGGCTATAGTAAAGAAGATTTACCACTTAATATTTACTTGACATCCATAAAAGTAATTTTAAATTGTTTATTAATATCTTTTAAATCAATAATTTCTTAACCACACACAATTATATAAATATATGTAACCATATCCATACGTATGCACCCATATGCCTATGTGTACATATACCCTTCTAAATATTATTATTAATATTATAAAACATTATTTTACTCATACACTAAATCAAACTCATACAAGATACAATAGTTCATATAAGGTAACTAATAATAAAAGACATAGTATACCATTAACAAAATCAGAGTTACCATTCACAAAATCCCACACTCAATAAATTCAAGAAACAAGCAACAAGATCCACAAAATCTAACAAGCTAAGACAACACAATAATTCACCATCTGGCACAAGGATTGACTCAGGAATTCCCCAACCTAAGGAGCAAAAAAGGGTCAGAGGTAGGGTTCATTCTCATGGAACATTGGCATTATCTCCATAACAACAACAACAATCAAGGATTTTGAGGGCATGCTCAGACCTATGAGACTAGGTGGAGTCGATGCCTGGTACCTACAATCCTGCATCACCGAGAAGAGATACATGTCCATATATATAAAAATATAAAATAAGACATTCACAAATAGATGACCAGGATCAATACATTGAGTGGACCTCAACTAAGTGAGTAACTATGACTTTGCCCTGAATCATGAAAACATGTCAGTCGTATATACATGAAGTATGAGACATCATAGATAATAATGGTTAGATTCCAAATCCTTGGGTTAGCTCTATTATTTTCCATAAGCATATATATGATATATGATTTTCAATTTCATAAACATTAAATGATAATCATAAATGAGTATATCTAAATATCTGATAAGCATATCATCATCCAAATAAGCATAATTGTAATCATATAGTTCTAACATGATTATGCAAAATGTCTAATCTAAGAGTAAAAGTATAATCATCTGAGAGGGTATTACATTCTTCCCCTATCCAATGTTCACTAAGGCAAGATGCATGTTGCATTAATTTAAGTATTTATTAGAATATCTATTTTGTGAGTTGATGCTAGTGTTCACTATTTAGGTGATGCCTAAAGTTGTGAAAATGTTTATGACTTCAATGAGAAATCTATACATCTGAGGTATGATTTAATGCCTGAGAAAAAATTTCAATAATATTTATCTTTGGCATTATTGTCAAAGAGGTAGAATAAGTCAATTGATTAGTAAGGGAGATGGAGATCCAGTAAATGGGAAATATTATTGATGATTACTAAAATAAAGAAAATTAGAAAAAGAAGTTGTCAAAGAGAGACAAGTAAAGAAGATCTATTAAGGACATGATTGTTACCGATAGAGGGAGAATATGTACAAAAGAAGATCAAGTACAACAAAGAGGAAGTTACAACTCAGAGGGAGTACATGAATGATAGTGAAGTATTACCATCATCAATTGAACATTGAATATTGTTAATGTGTTTCCATCAATGCCAAAGAGGGAGATTGTTACTATAATTGATGGTTATGATGATGAAGACCAACCAAGATCAGAGGAATACAAGATAGTAGAAAGGTTAGATCAATTATTATCTTTCCATTGATGTCAAGCAATTGATTTCTGGTTTATATTATGTTGCCATATCATTCACAATATGATACAAGTGTGAATGAGTTAAGGAGAAAAAGAAATGAGATGTTGTGAAGTTGAAGAACTTAAATGGGAAACTGATACATATCAGACAATGTTAAGATTATGTTGATATAATATTTTTCTACCTAACATATGATTATATCAATTTTGTAAAGCATGGTAATGAGGATTAGTTAATTCGGTAAGAAAAATAGTTTTGGATATTGAGCAGAAAAAGTCACCTGGTAAAGAGAGAAAGTAATTCGATAAGAGAAGAGTAGGTTTCAGTAAAGAAAAAGGAAAGATACCGAAATGAAGTTTTAGGCACCAAGAATAGTTAACCAAAATTTAGAGTTATCCATTGAGCAAAGAAAATAACTTACATACAATGATCATAATGACATTTAATGATTAGCTATGATGAGATGGTAGATTATGATGATAAGGAAAGTTAGTTAGAGAGATCTACAATCAGGAAAATTCATGATGATGATCTATGGTGTAAATATAAACGGTTGAAATAGAAGGAACACGTTTCGAGAAAGTTCAAGTTCTGAGGTGAAGGTAAAATGTGTTACCAAGATCTAGATTCATTGAATAAGTTTGTGAAATGAATTAAATGGCTAAGATTAATCAAAATAAAATGTAATAGAGGAGATTAAGCGGAAAAAGAAAGTCTATACAAAGGATGGATTTGTATGAACAAATGGATGGTAAAATTTAAGGGTTGAGAAGTCACCAACTAATGTAGTAAAGAAGGAAAAGATAGATTCCGAGTTAGAAATCAGAATTTGATGAAGTGTTGAAGCCAGTGGAAAGTGAAGGATTGAAGTGAAGATAGAAGAGTGCACAAAGGATCTGGTTATGCAAAGATAGTTGCAAATTTATAGGTCAAACTATTTACTATTTCTTATTGGCATTTGTAACAGAGAAATCTCTTAACCGAGTAGACTTAAGGGTCTTATTGTAAAATCCTTATAAAAGGTAACATTCCAAAGAGTGTTCAAAGTCCTTTTACTAGGTCAATCCTAATAGGGTGAAGATCCTAACAGATCTGAGGTAAATCCCTTGAATGGGTCACACCTAACAATGTGCATTGTAATCTTTAACCAGATTAGCTCTTAACCAAGTGTACTTCAAAAGAATATTTTATTAGTAGGTGACAATTCCCACAGTGGTTTTTCCCAAAGATAGGTTTCCACGTTAAACAATGGTGTTACTCTTGGAGATTTGCTAGCAGGCCAGTACTGACTGTATGTTTTTCATTGATGACAACATATGGAAAGTAGCATGCATGGAAGTTTATGTAGTAATCTTTTAGTATATGTAGCATGGACATGATATTAGCATGATATCATAGGCACATAGGCTAACTATTAGTACAGATAGTTATATAGCAGCTGGTGTCAACAGTGTTCTATGTATGGTTGTCTGTATAGTAATCATGGAGCCTTGCATGCTTGGATATATGTTGAAGACATGTTAGTGTTGTTTTAGTCATGGACGCATAGTTTGATATTCAGTAGAAGTAAAGTTATGCAGTCGTTATTCACCAGTAGCAGTTTCCTGTGTTTGTTCAAAAGAGCCAATAGAGATTTTATTGGTTTTGGAGTTGTGCCTATCTTTTGGGTATGCACCCTTGGAGTTAAGCTTAGAGAAGAGTTATTGATGTTTAGTTAAGAGCACATGAAGTAATTCAGCTTGAGGAGAAAGATCTAGTTGTTTTGGTAGAGCCGACACTGTGTAGCGTGTGTCTACAATTATCTTATTGGACAGGTCCCAGAATGTGTTGCGTGCATAGTAGAGCTGATAGAATGTTTATCTAAGTTTGTTATGGTTTCTCTAATATGGTTTCAAGGTGGTTTTAATAGGTTGACTTGATTATATCATTTAGAGGAAAGATATTTATAGGCAGTCATTTGTGATTGCTTGAGTGTGGTTCATAGTTGATTAAGCAGAGAAGAGTAGAGTGTTGAACCATCAGAGGAAGGTCTATGTGACCAAGTAAAGTTTTAGTGCTATTCATTGGAATTGATCCAGATAGCATGTCTAAGCACAGTTCACCAAGATCCAGATATAGTGTGTATCTATTATTCAGAATGTTGTAGCCTTCGCCCCTTTGAGTAGTGAGCTCTTGGACAGTGTGTCCTCTCCCCTAATAGGGACAATTGTAAAAGACTCCTAACAAGGTCCGACCCTTGACCAGGTCTACTGTACTAAATATATTGTAAAGCAACTCCTAACAGGGTTAAGGATCTTCTAACAAGGATCATAATACACTAGTGCAAAATATTAGTGGGTGTCAATTCCCACTAGGGTTTTTACCTATTTGGGTTTCCCCATAACCAAAATATTGGTGTCGAGTTCAAGTGTTCTTTCATTGTGTTTATGCTTTATGTTTAAGTATACTTAATTGGATAAAGAATTGAAACTTTTAGATAACTAATTCACCCCCCCCTCTCAGTTATCTCTTGGGACTATTCCTAACAATTGGTATTATAGCCAAGTGCCTCGGAGAGACAGTTTAACAGCTTGAGGTTGATAAGATGGCATACTTCAGGAAAGAAAGTCCTAAGTTTGATGCAGAGAATTATCTTGATTGGAAGAACAAGATGGTGACCCATTTGTAGTGCATTGCTTTTGAATTTTTTGATGTAACTATCAAAGAAGCCAAGATTCCCACCTTAGAAGACCTTGCAAAGGATGATGCTATTGATAGGCAAAAGGAATTGTTTCATCAGAATGCTATAGCTAAAGAAGCTCTTATCAGTGCCCTATCTGATGGTGATTTTTTAGAAATTAAAAAGGTAGATACAACTCACAAAATATGGAAGCACCTAGAAGACATATTTGAAGGAGATAAACAAGAAAAGGATGCGTGCAAAAATACATGGAAGAAAAGATAGAATGCATTAGAGATGCTTCCTGAAGAAAATATTAGAGCTTACAATCAAAGAATCAATGAAGCAGTTGTTGGAATTAGAAACAGTGGTGGAGAGATTTCAGAGGAGGACATTATGGACAAGCTAATGACTACTCTCACTCCTAAATATGAAAGCAAGATCAACATCCTTGATGAGACCATGCAACTTACATCTAATTTCAAGAGAGAGATCTTGATCAGAAAAATCTCAGCTTTTGAGATTTCAAGATTGAAGATAGAACCAAAGAGTGAGACAGCCTTCAAAGCAACCGTTCATGGTAAGAAATCTGCAAACACTTATGGTAATTTTTGTTGGAATCATTTTCCATTGCACCAAAAGCTCAAACTATCAATGCTTGATACAAATGCCAGATTTAACCCGATCCATGGGAGGTGGTTAAGCCATGTCATGAATCTCCAAGGAGGTGTTGACCACCAAGTCAACAATCTCCCCCTCAGCACCGATTGAGCCTTTAGCACCCACTGAAGGGAGACTCAAACCCATGACCCAAGGCTTTGATACCAATTTTTGGAATCATTTTTCGTTGCACCAAAAGCTCAAACTATCAATGCCCGATACAAATGCTAGATTTAACCTGATCCACGGGAGGTAGTTAAGTCATGTCATGAATCTCTAAGGAGGTGCTGACCACCAATTCAACAATTTTGATGATGATGATGAAGAGAAAACATTAGATGATTTTATTGCTATGATTTCCAAAAGAGAAAAGAAAGGAAAAGGAAAATATGAGGGTCAATTACCATTTAAGTTCTTTTCATGTAATAAGATCGGTCACTTTGCATCTAAGTGTCCTACTACAGCTAGAAAGTTCAAAAAGGATTACGAGCTTAAGTACTCTAAGGAATGCTACTATGCTGGAGATGGAGTTTCAGATGATGAATCAGGTGAAGAAGAAATTGGATTCATTGCTATTATACACAAAATGAATAAAAAGATAGTTCATGAAGATAAGAAAGAGAATCAAGAGCTAGCATTGATTTCACAAACTGATATAAGGACAAACTAGATTATAGATAGTGGTTGTTCACATCACATGACAGGTGATAAAGATAGATTTGTTCATCTGGACAAATACAATGGTGGTATGGTTAGATTCAGAGATAACACTCCTAAACCCATAGTTGGTAGAGGAGCCATCACCTTGGATGGAAAGAATAGTACTGATGATGTTCTCTATGTAGATGGTTTAAAACATAACCTTCTTAGTGTTGGACAGTTACTTGGAAAAAGTTATCATTTGGAGTTCAAAGATAACAAATGCATCATTAACAACAAGGATGGTGTTATGATTGCATCAGGCTCAAAGACAAGAGGTAATTTTTTCCAACTCAATTCAGAAGCAAGTTCTTTTGTTGCTAAAGTTGATGACAGTTGGTTATGGCATAAAAGACTATGTCATATCAATTTTGATAACATAGTAAAGATAAGCAATGTAAAGGAAGTAAGAGATCTACCTAGCATAGAAAAGCTAGTTGATACTATATGCAAGGAATGTATGATGGGGAAGCATGTGAGAAATTCATTCAGGAGCAAGCACAATTTAGCAGAGAACAAGTTGGATCTAATTCATATAGACCTGTGTGGTCCAACTCAAACAAGATCATACTATGGTGAAAGGTATTTCATTTTTTTTGTTGATGATTATACTAGGATGATGTGGGTTACATTCTTGAAAGATAAGTAAGAAGCATTTGAGAAGTTCAAAATATTCAAAGATAAGGTTGAGAATGAATCTAGACTAAAGATAAAATGTTTGAGATCAGATAGATGAGGAGAATTCACCTCTGACAGATTCTATGAGTACTGCAAAGAACATGGCATAAAGAGATAGTTAACTGCACCTAGAACCCCTCAACAGAATGAAATTGTAGAAAGAAGGAATAGAATCATCCTTGATACAACACACACCATTATGATAGAAGGAAAAGTTGCACACACCTATTGGAAAGATGTGGTCAATACAGTAGTCTACACCATCAATAGAATTCAATTGAGGCCAGGCACTGACAAAACACCATATGAGCCATAGTTTGGTAATGTTCCCACAGTAAAATACTTCAAAATCTTTGGAAGCAAGTGTTACATCAAGAGGGATCAAGCAGTAGGCAAGTTTGATGCAAGAAGTGATGAAGGTATTTTTCTTGGTTACTCTACTAAAAGTAAAGCTTATAGATGTTTCAATTTAAGATTGAAAAAGATCATTGAAAGTGCTCATGTTAAGATTGATGAAAATTTTATGATTCAAGAAAGATATCATGATTACTCACCCATGATTGAAGAAGAACCTAGACCCTCCACTAGTGAGACAGTTATTGAGGAAATGTTTGAAAGTATTGATGTGTTATTCAATGACCCTAAGACAAGTGAAGAAGGTACTCCTAAGGCTGATGAGTCAGCATCACCTAAAGTTCCAAAGTTTACATCTAGAAATCATTCCAAGAAAGACATAATTGGAGATCAGAGCAAAAAAGTCTTAACAAGATCACAAGCAAAGAACTCAGCTAGCAGTGAAGAGGTATGTTTACTATCTTAGATTGAACCCTTAAGTGTTGAAGATGCATGTAATGATTTAGATTGGCATGATGCTATGAAAGAATAACTTGATTAGATTATTAAGAATGACACTTGGGAACTAGTCCCAAGACCTAGTGATAAGAATGTGATTGGAACAAAGTGGATATTCAGAAACAAGATGAATGAAGATGGTACAGTAGTAAGAAATAAAGAAAGGTTAGTATGTAAGGGATATGCACAAAGAGAAGGCATTGACTATTTAGACACATTTGCACCTGTGAGAAAATTAGAAGCTATTAAGTTGTTTCTAGCTTATGCTACAGTAAAAAACTTCAAAGTATATCAGATGGATGTCAAGTCAGCATTCCTGAATGGAGATTTGAAAGAAGTATACATTGAGCAGCCAAAAGGATTCACCATATCAAACAGACCTGATATGGTATCCAGATTGAAGAAGGTCCTCTATGGACTTAAGCAAGCCCTTAGAGCATGGTATGAGAGACTAGATGGATATCTAACAAAGATTAGATTCAAGAAAGGAGCAGCAGATTGTAATCTATTCATTAGAGAGACATCTGAAGGTCTACTACTTGTAGCTATATTTTTTGATGACATTATCTTTGTAGGTAATGACAAACTAAGTGCAAAATTTGCCAAAGAAATGCAGAATGAGTTTGAGATGAGTATGATTGGTCCTATCAAATAATTTTTGGGACTAAATGCGTAGCAGACAGAAAAAGGAATTTTCGTTAATCAGTCCAAATATGTGAAGGAGATACTGAAGAAATTCAAGATGGATGATTGCAAGCTAGTAGGAACACCTATGATCATTGGATACAAGCTTACAAAAGAAGATGACTCACCAGCAGTTGATATAACGTTGTAGAAGTCTATGATTGGAAAAATTATTTATCTTACTTAGACTAGACTTGATATTTCCAATGCAGTTGGCATAGTTGGAAGATTTTTAGAAGAACCTAAGCAAAGTCACCTCATGGCAGTAAAGAGAATATTCAGATACTTGCAGGGCACTATAGATTATGGTCTATGGTATCCTAATTTAGAAAATGTTGAGCTTCATGTGTACACTAATGCAGATTGGGCAGGATGTGTTGATGACAAAAAGAGTACATCAAGTGGAGTAGTGTTTCTTGGTGATAGACTTGTCACTTGGACAAGCAAGAAACAAAATTGTATTTCTCAGTCAACAACAGAAGTGAAGTATGTTGCAGTAGCCTTGAATTGTTCTACAATTGTTTGGATCAAGCAGATGATAAAGGATTTTGGAATTTAGATTGATTATCCTATTGTTATTCACTGTGATAACACTAGCACTATCAATATGTCGAAGAACCCTGTGATGCATGCAAACACAAAGCACATTGAGATCAAGTATCACTTCCTAAGAGAGAAAGTGGTAGAGAAAGAAGTCAAGTTGGACTATGCGAGTACTGAAGATCAGTTGGCAAATATATTCACAAAGACCTTGCCTAAGGATACTTTTGAGTATCTCAGGGAGAAGTTGGGAGTAATTCCCTTCCCTGATTCTACTTAGAAGAAAGAAGGAAAGGCATCAGTCCGTAGGGACTGATGGAAGGTTGACTACTCTACCTTAGGAGTAGTACCGGTGCTTAAAATGAATGGCACCCTTTTCCATTGATGTCAAGGAGGGAGTAATATATAGTCATGAAAAATAGAATTAAAAGGAGGAGTAGTATACTAAGGGGGAGTAGTATACACTTATGAGAACAGTACAGTTGATAAAATAGAGAATATTGAAAAATATTGCAGCATATGGAGGATTCATCTTTGGGGGAGTTTTGATGAGGAAATGGAGAATGTTATAAAATAAATGTTCATTTGGGTTGGTGGTGGTTTTTCATTCCACATGTTTCCATCAATGCCAAAGGGGGAGATTGTTGGAGATTTGCCAACAGGCCAGTACTGACTGTATGTTTGTCATTGATGACAACATATGGAAAGTAGCATGCATGGAAGTCTTATGCAGTAACCATTTAGTATATGTAGAATGGACATGATATCAACATGATATCATGGGTGCAGAGGTTAATTGTTAGTACAAATAGTTATATAGCAGCTGGTGTCAGCAGTGTTCTTGAGACAGTAATAGATAGTGTTCTATGTATGGTTGTTCGTATAGTTATCATGGAGCCTTTCATGCTTGGATATATGTTGAAGACATGTTAGTGTTGTTTCAGTCATGGATGCATAGTCTGATATTTAGTAGAAGTAAAGTTATGCAGTTATTATTCATCAATAGCAGTTTCCTGTGTTTGTTTAGAAGACCTGACAGAGATTTTATTGGTTCTGGAGTTGCACCTATCTTTTGGGTATGGACCCTTGGAGTTAAGCTTAGAGAAGAGTTATTGATGTTCTATTAAGAGTGCATGAAGTAATTCAGCTTGAGGAGAAAGATCTAGTTGTTTTCATAGAGCTGACAGTGTGTAGCGTGCGTCTACAATTATCTTATTGGACAGGTCCTAGAATGTGTTGCGTGCATAGTAGAGACGACAGAATGTTTATCTAAGTTTTTTATGGTTTCTCTAATATGGTTTCAAGGTGGTTCTAATAGGCCAACTTGATTATATCATTTAGAGGAAAGATATTTATAGGCAGTCATTTGTGATTTCTTGAGTGTGGTTATAGTTGATTAAGCAGAGAAAAGAAGAGTGTGCGAAGTGTTGAACCATCAGAGGAAGGTCTATGTGACCAAGTAAAGTGTTAGTGCTATTCATTGGAACTGATCCAGATAGCAGGTCTAAGCACAGTTCACCAAGATCCAGATATAGTGTGTATTTGTTATTCAAAAGGTTGTAGCCTTTGCCCCTTTGAGCAGTGAGCTCTTGGATAGTGCATCCTCTCCCCTAACAGGGACAATTGTAAAAGACTCCTAACAGGGTCCGACCCTTGACCAGGTCTACTATACTAAATATATTGTAAAGAAACTTCTAACAAGGTTAAAATCTTCTAACAAGGATCATAATACACTAGTTCAGAATATTAGTGGGTGTCAATTCCCACCGGGGTTTTTACCTAATTGGGTTTCCCCATAACCAAAATATTGATGTTGAGTTCAAGTGTTCTTTCATTGTGTTTATGATTTATGTTTAAGTATACTTAATTGGATAAAGAATTAAAACTTGTAGATAACTGATTCACCTCCCCTCTCAGTTATCTCTTGGGACTATTCCTAACAGTTACATGTGATGAATGATTTATGTGATTGATTTGTTTATTGTTAAATATTATTTACTATTGTTGATAAATAGTGAATTTGTGTTTAACCAAGTTAATCAGAGAAACATTTTTTAGGTATTTGGAATCAGAGATTACTAATTCACCTCCCTCTCCGTAATCCAACAATGACCCCTTACGACCCATTAAGACCCCTTATGACCCCTTAGGATCCCTTACCATACATTAATATATGGTAAGGGGTCCTAAGGGGTCTTAAGGGGTCCTAAGATATATTACTATATCCTAGGACCCTTTATGACCCCTTACAACCCCTTAGGACCCCTTACCATACATCAATAAATAGTAAAGGGTCATAAGGGTTCTTAAGGCATCCTAGAGAGAGAGAGAGATTCCTAATTTCCCCTTACGATCCCTTACCATAGATGAATGTACTATTGACTTGGTGGTCAGCACCTCCTTGGAGATTTGTGACATGGCTTAACCGCCTCCCATGGATCGGGTTAAATTTGGCATTTGTATTGGGCATTGATAGTTCGAGCTTTTGGTACAACAAAAAATGATTCCAACAATTGGTATCAGAGCCTTGGGTCACAAGTTTGAGTCTCCCTTCAGTGGGTGTTGAAGGCTCAGTTGGTTCTAAGGAGGAGATTGTTGACTTGGTGGTAAGCACCTCCTTGGAGATTCGTGACATGGCTTAACCGCCTCCCGTGGATCGGGTTAAATCTGGCATTGACAGTTCAAGCTTTTGGTGCAACGTCAAATGATTCCAACATGTACATCCTAGGGAACCCTAGGATACATTAATGGATAATGGGGGTCGTAAGGGGTAATAAGTGGTGCTAAGGGGTCCTAGTGCATCATAGGACTACTTATGACCCTTTAGAACCCCTCAAAATACTTAAATATATGATAGGACTCCTAGGATACATTAATTGGTAATGGGTGTCATAAGTGGACCTATGGGGTCATTAATATATCCTAAAACCTCTCTAATGGGTCTTAAGGGGAGAGTGATGTTCATCTAGGGTTGCAAGAAAAATCTCTCTGCCCAAAATACATCCTTACGACTAATAGTATTTGAATTGTAGGAATTAAGTAAGCTTAGCATATTAATTAAGGGTATAATCTTACATGTTAGATCTGAGGTGGACAAATAAATAATATATATTATAATATTATAATATATATTATATTTAATATAATATTATATTTAATATAATATTATAATATTATATTATATTATATATCATATTATAATATATATTATATATACATATATAAATATTATATACAATATATATATATATATATATATATATATATATATATATATATATATATAATGTAAAAAAATAAATTTAATTAACATCCAATATTGGATACTAACACCATGAAATTTCTAAACTTTTGCAATGGCACCCACATTTTAGGTTGGTGCCATTGCCAAAGGTATTTAATATCAGATACTTCTAACACAAATCACCAACACAAAGATTTGCCTTGGGATTGCTATGGTTTTTGACTTGGGAATGCCAAACCTAGGAATTCAACCCGAAAAACATGTTTTTGAAATCTCCCTACGTTTCTAGAATTTGACCTTATAGTTGACGTCAATTTTTTGTCCGAAATTCATGAAACAAAAAGGATTGCTTAAGCAGATTCTTGTCTTTCTAGCAATATAAATTCTATCAAGTTTTGAGTTTAATAAATTATAATTATTATTTATTTTCTAATTGGATTACGCTAAAATCCTAATTGATAGGCTGATTAGAAAATGTCTATAATTTTCAAATGGTATAACATTTTTCAAATTTGAAACATGCTTCGCATATTATAAGAAAAAAAATTAATTAAGTTTTGACCAAGTTAAGGTGGTTAGACACGAGAGTTTTTATATTCTAAAAATGTTGTAGAATTTTTTTATAATTGATTATTTATTTGGAAAAAAATCAGACAAAAATATGTGTCACATCCAGACATGAGTCTTCTACTTATATCTAGAATATTATAAAAATATATTACCATTTGATTGTGGTTAGGGTGGTTAGACATATGCCTACTTATTTTTTTCCCAAGATTTACGTACTACTGCATTGAAATTTCAAAATTTTACCAAATAGATTAATTGTTTTTTCAAAAAACTACTACTATGTTAGAAACTACATTCGACTTCCTATAGATTCTCTTCTTACATTGTTTTTTATATAAGCCTGATAACTTGTTCAAATTTTTGCATCAATTTGCCTAACCTTGTTTTTCTAAAATCTTATTGTAATGAAGGGTGCTCCCCTTAATACACAAACACATAACAGAAACAGAGAAACAACAACAATGTGCAAGAATAGAAAATGGGCTTCTT
The DNA here is from genome assembly GCA_027943335.1 of Chamaecyparis obtusa. Lineage (NCBI taxonomy): Eukaryota > Viridiplantae > Streptophyta > Pinopsida > Cupressales > Cupressaceae > Chamaecyparis > Chamaecyparis obtusa. The sequence continues at coordinate 272,239 of BSBK01004132.1, forward strand.
ATTATCTCCACAAATTTGGAATTACAAATTTTAGAATTACAATATGCAAAGCCACATGGGCATTTCCCTTACAATATTCTGTAGGACAAAGCGTCGAATTATTACCCGGAACTACTCCGAACTGCCTAAGACAACACTACAGCCTTCCTTATATAGGCAATTTTCCACCACCTGGGAGGGTTCCAGAATTTTAGCCAATAAGGCCGACCAAACTTAGAATTATTTTATTTTACAATTTATTACATCAGAGTCGGCTCAAAACAACTTTTGAAACCCAAACAGAAATTTTGAAGGAAAATCATTTTTCACCATTTCAGGTGACCCAACTTCTGGAGACCATAAGTCATCACCCGTTGACCCGATTGACTATTATGACCCCATTTTGGAAAGGGTGTGAAGTACCCTACAACAATTAAATCAATCATGCTTCACTCAGCCAAAGTTTTGACCTCATTCGGGGCCTCTAAAGCCTTCAAAACTGAGTTCGAAGTTTCTGTACCCTACTGCCAATACCAAAAATTTTCAATATCTTCAAAACTAGACTTGATTTGGAAATGAAACTTTACTGGTAGACTAATAAAACCAAAATGAACCTCCAGGGAAGAAAATAGACCATTTTGAGCACGGACGGAGAACTTACTAAAAATAGTAAATTTCTAAAAATAGAAGCTCTGCACAAGATAGCCCTTATTGAAAAAAAAACCAAAAATATTTTTGGGTGATACAAGATTGCTCTTACACCTAGGATGCTCTTGCATTAGACACGTGGGGTAATTTGAGAAGTGACCCCGTCACGTCTCAGGTGTGAAGAGGAAATCCAAGACGGTTGACCTCCTCCTTTGTCAACCATGATGAATCTTCAATAGGTCATCCTTTCCATTTGACCAAATATTCTTCATATGTCTTGTTCCTTGTGCTTCTGCCAACATGACTATCTAGTATATCCTCAATCTCCTTAGTAGATGAAATAGTTGCTAGAATACTCCATTGTGCTGCTATGATCTCATCTTCAAGTGTTGTTGTGATCTCATCTTCAACACCTCCTTGATGATACTTTGTCAAATCTGAAATGTTAAACACTAGTGAAATGTTCAGCTTAGTAGAAAATTCTACCTCATATGCATTTCTTGAATCATGTTTCTTCAATATCTTACATGGCCCAAATTTCTTCATTTTCAACTTGTTATATGTACCAATTGGAAATCACTCCTTCCGCAAATGAACCATGACTTCATCTCCAACCTGAAATTTCTTATGCCTTCTTTTCTCATATGCCTTAGCCTTATACTACACATTCATCTTGGTAATATGCTTCCTCACCTCCTCATGGATGTTCTTCAAGTGTTCTACAAAATCATCAGCTTCAGCACTACTTATCTCTCCTTATCTATCTCCCTCAACTCTGAAGCATTTCTGGGACTACTTCCATATACAATTTGGAATGGTAATTTACTAGTGCTCTTGTTGAGAGAATTATTGTATGCAAATTATGCCTGTGGTAAAATCAAATCCCATCCTACTGGCTTATCTCCAACCAAACATCTCAGCAAATTTCCCAAACTCCTATTCACCACCTCTGTCTGTCCATCGGTCTATGGATGATGTGATGAACTGAACTTCAAATCTTTCTTTAACTTCTTCCACAATGTACACCAGAAATATCCAACAAACTTAGTGTCCCGATCTGAAACTATACTCTTTGGAAAATGATGTAGTCTCACCACTTCTCTAAAAAACAATTCTACTACGTGAACAACATCATTAGTCTTCTTGCAGGGAATAAAATGTGCCATCTTTGAAAATCTATCAACTACCATAAAAATTGAATCATGTCCTCGTTGTGTCCTCAGCAAACTAAGAAAAAAGTCCATACTGATATCCTCCCAAGGTTTCTCTGGTACAAGTAATGGTTGATACAACCCTATATTTTGCTTCACTCCTTTCATCATCTGACATACTCTGCAGCCTTGTACAAACTTCTTGACATCTTGCTGCAACTATGGCCAATAATAATTCTCACTAACCAAAGTGAGGGTTTTATCTCGACCAAAATATCCAGCCAATCCTCTGCTATGCTTCTCCTTGATGAGATTCTCTCTCATAAAACTTTGTGGAATGCACAACTAACTCTCTCTGAATAGCATATCATCCTGAATGATGAAATCTAACCACTTTGTTCTGTCTAGAGTAATAGGTTCTTTACAAGCTTTCCAAGCTTCTCCAAAATCAGGATCCTCTAGATACAAATTCTTGAGTTCTTTGAACCCAACCACCTCAATCTGCATCTCTGTCAGCAATAGTTTCCTTCTGCTAAGAGTATCTGCAACCCTATTAGACTTTCCACTCCTGTGTTTCAAAACAAATGTGTAACTCTGCAAAAACTCAACCCATTTCAAATGCCTTTGATTCAACTTTCCTCGACTATTCAAATATTGCAAAGCTTGATGATCAGTATACAAAAAAAACTCCTTATGAAGAAAATAGTGTCTGCACTTCTTTAATGCTTGAACTATAGCATAAAATTCTTGATCATAAATAGAATATTTTCTCTTGGCATCTTTTAACTTTTCACTGAAATAAGCAACAGGTTTACCTTCTTGGCTCATAATAGCTCCTATTACAGTACCACTAGCATCACAATCTACTTGAAACACCTTATTAAAATCTGAAAGTGCTAAAATAGGTTGTTTTGTAACTTTGTATTTCACCAATTTAAAACTCTTATCTGCCCCATTAGTCCACTTAAACTCTTTTCTATCCCCTCTCATTGTTTCAGTCAAGGGTCCACAAATACTGCTAAAATTTTTGATAAACTTTTTGTAAAAACTAACCAAACCATGAAAAGATCTTACCTCAATAGCACTCCTTGGAGTAGGCCATTCAAGGATAGCTTGCACTTTCTCTGGGTCCATTTTTAGACCTTTTGTTGAAACTACAAATCCCAGATACACTAATTCTTTCTTAAAAAAATTGCACTTCTTCAAATTAATCAACAATTTCTCTTCCCTCAACTTCTCAAACACCATACGAATATGCATTATATTCTCTTCCAATGTCCTACTAAAGATCAAAATATCATCTAGGTAAACAATGACAAACTTACCTAGAAATTCTTTCAGAACCTCGTTCATGAGCCGCATGAAAGTGCTCAATGCATTGGTTAGCCCAAAAGGCATGACTAACCACTCATACAGTCCTTCCTTTGTCTTGAAAACAGTCTTCCATTCATCTCCTTCTCTGATCCGAATCTGGTGATATCCACTCTTCAGATCTATCTTTGAGAAATATACAGCTCCACTCAAATAGTCCATAATATCATCCATTCATGGCAATGGAAACCTATACTTGATTGTGATCTTGTTTATTGCTTTGGAATCTATACACATCCTCCATTCTCCATTCTTTTTCAGTGCTAATACTGCTAGTACAACACATGGACTTAGGCTCTCCTAAATCAACCCCTTCTGTAACAACTCATGTACTTGTCTGTTCAACTCTTCACTTTCTGCTGGTTTCATTCTATGTGCTACCTTATTTGGAAAAATGGCTCTTGGAATCAAGTCCATCTGATGACTGATCTTCCTTACTAGTGGTAATCCATCAGGAACATTATCGGATACAATATCTCGAAACTCATTCAACAAATCTATGAATTCTATAGGTACATCTTCTACTTCCTCTTTACCAACTTTTAGAATTAAAGAAAAACACACATGCTCATGCCTCATACCATCTAGGAATTTTCTTCCATCAACAAAAGTTATTCTTTCATTACCACATACCTTTTCTTCAGTCTCCTTCAATGGATTTAGCTTATGTCGCACTCCATCCTTTGTCAAAGAATAGGTATTCACATGACCATCATATACAAAATGCCTATCAAACTGCCATGGTCTACCCAACAACATATGGCATGCATCTATTGGTATGATATCACATAGTACCTCATCATGGTATCCGCCAATCTTGAACTTTACTAAGCATTGTTCACTGACCATGACCTTGTGGTCATCCTACACCCAAGCAATCTGATATGGATGTGGGTGTTTCCCTCTCTTGAGCTTCAACTTTTTCACCATCTCTTCTGACACCAAATTTTTAGTGCTTATCACAACATTTACCTTCACACTTGCACCTAGTGCAAAATAGGCTTCTTCTTTGCTCAGATTCATTCTCCCCACTCAGTAGGACTCTTCTGTTAATTAGTGTATCTTCTCTTTTAGCATCTTTAGAATGTGATGATCTGGCATCTTCATCTACATGTACAACTCTAGCCTGGCCTTTAGTTCTCCTTTCTATCCTTCCTTGGCATTGAGGACATTCATATGCCCTATGACCTTCTTCTCCACAGTGAAAACATGTTCAACGAAAGCCTCCTCTTCCAAATTGTTGTCCTCTCCCTCTTCCTCTCTGATCTCTATTATTCTGATCATGGAAACGATTAGAATTGTTTCCTCTCTGATTTTGACTGCTACTGGCCTCATCCTTCTTTTTCAGATCTTCATTTTGGCCTCCATATGACTGTCCACCAGATCTTCCACCATGATCTCTTCTGTTTTGTCTACTCTCAAACTTCTTATTCAGCTTTTCCTCTACTTTTAGGGAAAACTAGTATGCCTCTTCAATACTATTCATTTGAACCAAATTCAATTCCTCTTGAATGCTCGACCTCAACCCATTAAGGTAATGGGCAACTTTCTCCTTATTAGCTTTCGCATGGCCTGTTCTGATGAGGATTCAATAAACTCCTATGTATACTCCTGAACAGATCTTCCTGCTTGCTTCAAACTTTGCATTTTCTTCAGTAGGTCAAGCTCATAATCAACAGTAATGAATTGTCACTTCAATTGTCCACCATTCGATCCCATCTTGTGATTTTCTCCTTTCCTCTTCTATTTCTCTCCAATTGAATCTCTTGCCACCAAATCTTTGCTTGACCCTTCAGTCTGGCCTTCGAAAACTTGACCCTATCAAGATCCTCAATATCTTTATACTTGAAATATTCTTCACATTCATTGATCCAGTCTATCAACTCCTCTAGGTTAAGATCTCCTGAAAATGTAGGAACCTTAATCTTAGGTCTTTTCCCGATCTTGGAAATGACCTGAAAAAGCCTTTCTTCTTCCTGATTCACAATTTTGACTTCTCCTTTAGAATTTCCTTCTCCTTTGGCTTCATCCTCGCTTTCGTCTGTGACATTAAGATTCATTCCTCTGTGAATCTCTTCTTGCAATGCTCGCACTTGTCTCTGGAGCACTCTAACCTCAGGTGTTACACCACTAGCTCTTCTGCCATGTTCCCTCTATGGAGGCATTTTTGCGCTTCTCGCTAAAACCCTAATCATAGTCCTGGTGCAAATTGCCTCACAGTCGGCAATCTATTTACACACTCAGGAACTCCTGCTCTGATACCACTTGATGAAGGGTGCTCCCCTTAATACACAAACACATAATAGAAATAGAGAAACAACAACAATTTGCAAGAATAGAAAATGGGCTTCTTATTATCTCCACAAATGTGGAATTACAAATTTTAGAATTACAATATGCAAAGCCACATGGGCATTTCCCTTACAATATTTTGTTGGACAAAGCCTCAAATTATTACCCAGAACTGCTCCGAACTGCCTAAGACAACACTACAACCTTCCTTATATAGGCAATTTTCCACCGCCTGGGAAGGTTCTAGAATTTTAGCCAATAAGGCCGACCAAACTTAGAATTATTTTATTTTACAATCTATTACATCAGAGTCGGCTCAAAACAACTTTTGAAACCCAAACATAAATTTTGAAGGAAAATCATTTTTCGCCATTTCAGCTGACCCAATTTCCGAAGACCATAAGTCATCACCCGTTGACCCGATTGACTATTATGACCCCATTTCAAAAAGGGCGTGAAGTGCCCTACAACACTTAAATCAAGAAAGCTTCATTCAACCAAAGTTTCAACCTCATTCGGGGCCTCTAAAGCCTTCAAAACTGAGTTCAAAGTTTTTGTACCCTACTGCCAATACTGAAAATTTTCAATATCTTCAAAACTAGACTTGATCTGGAAATGAAACTTTACTGGCAGGCTGATATAACCAAAATGAACCTCCAGGGAAGAAAATAGACCATTCTGAGCATGAATAGAAAACTTACTAAAAATAGTAAATTTCTAAAAATAGAAGCTCTGCACAAGATAGCCCTTATTGAAAAAAAATTAGAAATATTTTTGGGCGATGCAAGATTGCTCTTACACCCAGGATGCTCCTGCATCACATTGCCACCTAAGGGCATAGTTTGGCATACCATGATTCTGCACACACCCTTCATTTCCATTTAAAGTTACATGTTAATTTCACGGCTAGTTCCTAAACCAAGATTTGAGTTAGGCAAACTCCTTTCTACACAATATTTTTCCTTCTTTTCTGTGTGTAGAAATAAGTGGCAGACACATATAAAAAGTTAGAGATCAAGCATTTAGAGGTCTATAGTTTTACAAGTTGCTTTGTTAGAAAGTGCTAGGAGCAAGTTGCCCTAGGTAGCTAACTCACTCTTGGGGGAAATTCCCCCAACTAACTCACTCCCTCCACTTTTTCTTGAAATTTGGATCATAGGTTAGTTATAGTCTATACTTCCCAAATCTTCTGTCAAAATTCATCTGTCAGTTTCTTGTTTGTCTTTACATGTAGAAAATCATATTTTCTCCTTATTTTGACCTATCTTCTTCATTCATATTCCATAATTGCATAGTCATTTTTCACTCTCCATGAAGGATATTCGAACTCACCTTATGCCCAAAAATTCTTAAGCCAAGTGGGTCATTCTCCATCCAATATAATGTTGAATAGGGAGGTATGCCTTAAGAGCTCACAAAATATCCTCTCCCTATTCCATCCATTATAGTGACTAATATTGTATATGTGCAATATAAATACATTCTCTAACAATTGGGTTCTAGAATATTGTTCCAAAGTCTTTCACATGTTTTGGACCAATCCTTATTCATGAAGTTAAGATTCTCATAGTAGTTAATAGAGTTGTTAGGTTCATGGGATGTACTTAAGGATCTCTAAATGTTAGATGAAAGGTTGATCAATTTAGTTCTATCTGGCCATGAAATGCCATTAATAAAGTCTTTATTCAAGAAACAAACATGGGAAGGGATAATCTTGTAGACCTCTCTAAGGATAGAGAATGTCCTCCAATGAGTTAGAGGTAAATTTTATGTGTAACTCAACTCATGTCATGATTTAAAGTGATTATTACAAATAATGTCTTTAAAGCATCTTATGCCTTTTAAGTGCCAATATTTTATAAAGAAACCCTAAAGAAGTGGAAGGGGTTTTTCTTTACTTGTAAGGTTCCACAACATGGACCTCTCAATAATTAAAACACCTAAATTAGTTTATGAGATCCCCACCTTTCACATATTCTCTTATATTCTCCCATACTTTCAATAAACTCTTGAAGACATTTGATCATGTTTATGCAATTGAAAATTTACCAGATATGATATTATACATTGTGAATTGTTTCTAATTCTTAGATTGTTAAGGAACAATTTTTTTTATATTATTCCTAATAAGCACTTTCCAATATTCTTGTCGAGCTAGGGCCTTAAAAATTAACTTTCTAGCAAGGGAAATGCTATGTTTTTTGATATCCCTTAAACCTAATCCTCTTGTTACCTTTTCCATACAACATCATTCCCATTTCACAACATGTTTATTTTGTCTCTCCCATTTGACCAGGGAAATTATTTGATCCTCTTTTAATCTCATTTACTTGGACATAGCTACTAAAAAGCTATACATCTATAAGTAGTATAAATTGTAAGATGTTATTTTTTGAAATTTTTTAAGCCTTCTAGCTAAAGAGAGAAATTACTTATTAGTTATTTCATTGAAATATTTTCCCTTCAATCTTTCTCTTAATCCATTCCCAAATCTATTTTAAGTAGGGATTAACAATGAATAAAATACCAAGGTACCTAATAATTAGGTTAGGCCCTACCATTGAAATTTAATTTTATTGAACCAATCAAGAGGATCATTATTCAAGCTAAGCATATTAGTGTTGGCTTTGGATATTCGAGCTTTATAAGCCTTACATAAAAGATAAATTAATTTTATTCATAGGGTGGTTTATATTGTTTTCATTAAGTTCAATGAACATGGTTGTATCATCAGTAATTCACACATAAAATAATTCATTATTAGTTGGAAGTAAGATGCCTCTTGGTTGGGGTGAGAAGGATAGATCTCTAAGAAGATATAAGATACCATTAGAAGCTATCACAAAGAGTGCAAGATGATGCAGGAGCATCTCGAGTCCTTGGCAATCCCGTCTCACCAAAAATAGATTTGAGTTTGTTTGTGTTGGTTGGTTCCTACTTTGACCGAGTTGGTTTGGTGTTGCTTGATTTCCTTTGTTTTCTGGTGTTGGTCGGTTATCTCTTTGGCGCTCAGTGATTCTTGTCTAGCATTCGATTGGCTTTGCTTACCGATGGGTTTCTTTTGAGTTTCTGTTGAGGCCGACTTGTGCATTGATTATGGGCCATGGATTTAATGTTAGTATCCATCATTGGGAAGCGTGTGGTCCCAGATATGACCGTTCCTTCCATTGATTGTGGATTTGAAGGCTGACTCAGTTTGATAGCCTCTTGTATAAATGTAGTTGTTTGGTTAGAGTTTAGGGGGAGTTTTTGGGAGTAAGTTTTAGAGAAGATAGAAGATTGAGATTGTTCACAGATCCTCGCATGTTTGAGGAATTCTGTAATTCATTGTAATATCTGGCCGAAACTAGGAAGGCCTTAAAACTCGGCATGTATGAATCAATTTGAGTTAATAAATGAAAGATCTTACATTTTCTCTCTCCCACTATGTTGTTGTTGCTTCCATGTGTTGTTGAGCAAGGTGGTTCAGGTTAGGGTGTGCCATTCCTTGGCCCCTCTTGCCTATTGTTGCGTCAGGTGGTATTAGAGCGAGGTGAGATCTGGATCTAGGTTTATGAATCTAGATTTGAAGGTTCCTTCTTGTGAAGCCCTAGTTGAATTATTGTGGGGTAGTAGATTGCGATCTGACCTGTAGTTGCAGAGGGTTTTCAAGATGGTTCATGGGAGGTGAGTTATAGATCTAGGATTGGCAGACATGTTGAGACAAATTGCTGCTAAATTGGAAGCTGTTGAAACAGCCCAAAGAAGAGGAAGACATCTTGAAGATGTTAGTGATGATGAAATTGAGGTAGAACAAGGTGATGTAGAACCTGCACCTATGATGGATCGAGATGAGGAAAGATTCTTGAAGGCTTTGAAAAGTCTGAAGTCTACACCACACTTTAATCCTCCTGAGTATGGTGGAAAGTTGGATTATGATGAATTGGTGGATTGGATCACAGAGATGGAAAAATATTTTGAGTATGAAAATGTACTTGAAGACAAGAAAGTGAAAATTGCAAGCACAAAGTTGAAAAGTTATGCATCCTTATGGTGGGAACATCTGTAGCTGGACAGAAAGAGGAAAGACAGAGACAAAATCAAGGTATGGAGTAAAATGGTGAATAAATTGAAAGGAAAGTTCTTACGTTGTGATTATCAAATTAACCAAGTTAGGAAAATGCAAAGTTTAAGGCAGAAAGATAGCACAACAAAGGATTATACTGAGGAATTATATAAATTAGATATTAGATCTGGACATGATGAAGATGATGTGGAAAGAATTTCTAGAAACCTAAATGGTTTGAGAGTTTCCATCCAAGAAGAAATCAGTTTGGTCAAATTGGAGAACATTGAAGAGGCTTATCAATTTGCATTGAAAGCTGAGGAGAAATTGAAGAAGAGACATGAGAAAAGACAAAGAGGAAGAGGTGGTAGATTCTCTAGAGGAAGAGGTACATCTTATGGTGAAAATAGTAGATTTGAACCAGAAAAGACAACTCTGGATAAAGTCAAGGCTGAGTGGAAAGGTGAAAGTTCATCTAGAGGAAGAGGTAGTAACTACCGAGGTGGTTATAGCAGAGGAGGTTTCTGAGGAGCTTGTTACAATTGTGGAGAAGGACATAGATCATTTGAGTGTACACATGCAAGTAAGAAGGCTGGTAACAGTAGAAATGCTTTGGTGCAAGAAGAGTCACTGAATGAACCTGAGAAGGAAAATAACTTGATGGTAAGAAGAGCACTGTGGAATGAAAGTAAAAAGGAAGATCCGATAAGGAAAAGTTTGTTCAAGACTAGATGTAGAGTTTCTGATAAAGTTTGGAAGGTAATCATTGTTAGTGGTAGCTCAGAGAATCTGGCATCTGAAGAGATGGTCACAAAATTGCAGTTGGAAAGGTTGAAACATCCGAAGCCCTATCAGATGAGCATACACTCATGGTAAGTGAACAATGTTATGTGAATTTGAAGATTGGAAAGTACTATGATAAGGTGTTATGTGATATCATGCCTATGGATTATTTTCATTTTTTGTTGGGTAGACCTTAGCAATATGATAGACATGCTATATATATGATGAGAGATTGCATAAGTATACTATTGTGGCTGATGGAAAGAAACAAATCTTGTTACCTTTGATGGAAGAACTTGTTAGTAATGTTTGCACATCTGTGAAAGTTTTCTTGATGGAAGGAAGAAATTTTGTTAAGGATTTAAAGAGAAATGATGTGGGTGGCTGCAAGAAGTTGAGTCCCACTTTTGGGCAAAAAGTGGAAGTGTTTTCCTTTTTTAAAAATTTCTTATCAATTGATGTCTAAATTTGAGACACTTAGAGATTGAATCTCAAAACAATTTAGTAATAGAAAATGTAGCTCTCAGAGTCTACTTTTCAAATATGTAATTTATTTAAATACCCACATGGTATAAATTGCTTTTTAGTATGAATGTTTAAAAACCATGTTTTCAAAATGTCTGTTTCAGGACCATACCATAGTCGTGTACGGACACCATATTTTGACGTAAATAAATAAATTTTTGTAAATCCTTTTGGGGAAATATACCTAAGACACCAAATATTGATTAGCATATTTTTCCTTATTTTTTTATTGAATATATTTTTTTTAATTAATTTTTAATTGACTATAAAATACATTTGCAAAACCTCTCGTGTACGAACACCATAATTTGATGATAATTTCATATTTTTTCAAAATTCTTTTTTTTATCTTCAAAAGAATTGTATCTAGATTGATCTCATATAATTTATTTTCCAAGAAACCTAAAAACAAAAAGTTATTAACATTTTAGTGAACCTCACTATTTTACGTTTAGGTACATACCACTTTTAACTAATAAATAATGCAAAAATAGTAAAAATAATCACATCACTATGAAATTTATATTTTTGAAATCAGGAGAGTGAGAACTCTAATGGGTTTTTTTTTCGTAAAATGATACGATTGGGAAGGCCTTGAAAAAATTATGGCAAGGCAGAAATCTGGCATTCTAGTGCCTTAACCAAATTTTTCGAGGTCAAGGCATAGGGTTGGTTCTACCAAGCCTAAACCAAACTGAATTTGAAATGAAATTTGAGGCGGATGTGTGCTTCCCGCTCATGTCTTAAGAAACGGGCGCCCATTTTTTTCAAAGTGTTAAAATGCATTTTTAAAGCTTAAAAAAAAAATAAAAAAATTTAGAAACGGGCACCCGTTTTTTGAATTAAAAAATGGGTGCCCATTTTTTGAATTAAAAAATGGGTGCCCATTTTTTTAATTTAGGATCAGGTGCCCGAACCTAAAACGGGTGCCTATTTTTTGAAAACGGGCGCCCGTTTCGAGCAACATCTCTCATTTCTAAAAGACTTTCGCGGAATTGTCCCCCAACTCCAAACTCTTACCCATGTATGTTTTGTTGTGATCCCTAACAAATTAAGTAAGAAAACATAGGATAATGTCCCTGAGGAGATTGATAAATTACTCACTGAGTATAGTGAAATCATTTTTGATAATGTACCTAATGGTTTTCCACTGAAAAGAAGCATTGATCATTGTATGGATCTAATCCCTGGAGCTAGTTTACCGAATAAGGCACCTCATCGGTTGACACCTACCAAGAATCAGGAATTGAACTAACAGATTCAAGAGTTGCTGGAGAAGGGTTTGATCAGAGAAAGTTTGAGTCCTTGTGCAATACCTATGGTATTGGCACCTAAGAAGAATGGAGAATGGCGAATGTGTACTGATTCCAAAGCAATCAATAAGATAATAGTGAAGTATAGGTTTTCTATACCATGAATGGATGATATAATCGATAGTTTGACTGGAGAAAAGTATTTTACCAAGATTGATTTGAAAAGTGGGAATCATCAGATCAGAATTAGAGAAGGTGATGAATGGAAGACTGCTTTCAAGACAAAAGAAGGTTTGTATGAGTGGTTGGTTATGCCTTTTGGTTTAACTAATGCACCGAGTACTTTTATGAGGTTGATGAATGAAGTTTTGAATAAATTCTTGGGTAAGTTTGTGATTGTATATCTTGATGACATTCTGATATTTAGTAAGACCAGAGAAGAACATTTGTTGCATGTTAGACAAGTTTTGCAGAGATTGAAAGAAGAAAAGTTGCTGATAAATCTGAAAAAGTGTTCATTTATGAAAGAGGAGATTGTGTATTTGGGATTTGTGATTTTAGCTGATGGTTTGAAAATGGATCCTAAAAAGGTTGAAGCTATTTTGAATTGGCCTACACCTATGAATGCTAGTGAGGTAAGATCATTTCATGGTTTGACAAGTTTTTACCAAAAATTCATAAAGAATTTCAGTTCAATTTGTAATGCTATGACTGGGACTATGAGAGGAGACAAAAGAGAATTCAAGTGGACACATGGAGCTGATAAAAGTTTTGAGACTCTGAAGCAAAAGGTTGTTGAATTGTCTGTTTTGGCATTGCCTGATTTCAATAAAGTATTTTAGGTGGAATGTGATGCAAGTGAGAGTGCAATTGGAGCTGTGTTGAGTCAAGAAGGTAAACCTATTGCTTTCTTTAGTGAAAAGTTGAATGATGCAAAAAGGAAATATTCTGTGTATGATCTAGAATTTTATGCTATTGTTCAAGCATTGAAGAAATGGAGACATTATTTGATACCAAGTGAATTTGTGTTGTATACCGATCATAAGGCTTTACAGTATTTGAGTAGTTAGAATAAGTTGAATCAGAGACATATGAAATGGGTTGAGTATTTGTAGAGTTATACATTTGTGATAAAGCATGAGAGTGGAGTCACTAACTGAGTTGCTGATGCATTGAGTAGAAGGAGATCTTTGATGACCGAGTTGAAAATTGGAATTTAGGCTTTGATGACATGAGAGATTCTTATGAATTTGATCCTGATTTTTCTGAGCCATGGAGAAAGTGCATAGCACCTATTCAAGATCAACAAAGTACTAAATGGGATGAATATTTTATGCAAGGAGGTATGTTGTTTAAAGGTATTTAGTTGTGTATACCGAGAGGACCTATGAGAACTAGTTTGATAAAAGAGAAACATAGTGGTGGATTGGCTAGACATTTTGGTGTTGATAAGACATGGAGTTTGCTTAAGGAGAAATACTTTTGGCCACAGTTGTATAAAGATGTTTGAAAATTTGTGAAAAGTTGTGGAGTTTGTCAAGTTACAAAAGGAGTTAGTCAGAATAACAGATTGTATACACCGATTGCTATACCTGAGAAACCTTGGATTGACATCAGCATGGATTTTGTTCTTGCCTTACCAAAGACAATAAGAGGTATTGATTCTATATTTGTTGTTGTGGATAGATTTTCTAAAATGACACATTTTATACCTTGTAGAAAGACATCAGATATAGTACATGTATCATATCTTTTCTTTAAGGAAATTGTCAGATTGCATGGATTACCGAGGAGTATTATCTCTGACCGAGATAGTAAATTTGTTGGATACTTTTGGAAGACTCTTTGGAGAAAGTTGGGTACCGAGTTGAAATATAGTTCTACATTTCACCCACAAACCGATGGACAGACAGAAGTTGTGAACAGAAGCTTGGGTAATCTTTTGAGATGTTTAGTTGGAGACACGCCAGGTAGTTGGGATTCTATGTTGGCACAGGCAGAGTTTGCATACAATAATTCAGTGAATAGAAGTACTGGAAAAACACCATTTGAGATTGTGAATGGCATACAATTGAGAGATATATCAGATTTGAGAGACATTGATGATAAAAGAAAGATAAGTGCTGAAGGAGAAAAATTTGCTGAGTACATGAAGATGTAAAACTTAAGCTGGAAAAGACTAATCAGAAATACAAAGACAGAGCTGATAGATCGAGAAGACATAAGACTTTTGATGTTGGTGATGAAGTGATGGTTCATTTGAGAAAAGGCATATTTCCTATTGGAACATATGGGAAGCTGAAGATGAAGAAGTTTGGACCTTGCAAGATTTTGAGAAAATTTGATAGTGGAAATGCATATGAAGTTGAGTTACTTGATGACATGGATATATCACCTATTTTCAACATTGTTGATTTGTACATGAATTTCATGAACCTAAAGAAGACATGACAATACTGATGTAATATCCTAAGAAACAGAATGAAGAGGTTGAGCATATTTTGGAGCAAAGAATTGGTAGAAGCACAAGAGGAAAACAGTATATGGAATATCTGGTAAAGTGGAAGAACAAACCGATTGAAGACAATTCATAGATTTCACAGTCTAAGTTGGATGGAGCTCAGATCATACCTACTGAATGATTCGGAGAATCATTTCCAAATAACCCCAGGTGTCTGATGCAGGAACATCTCGGGTCCTTGGCAATCCTGTGTCACCAAAAATAGATTTGAGTTTGTTTGTGTTGCTCAATTCCTACTTTGACCGAGTTGGTTCGGTGTTGCTCAGTTTCTTTTCTTCACCGGTGCTAGTCGGTTATCTCTTTGGCGCTCAGTGAATATCCCTGGTGCTCGGTGATGCTTGTTTGGCGCTCGGTTGGCTTTGCTTACCGACGGGTTTCTTTTGAGTTTCTGTTGAGGCTGACTTATGCATTGATTATGGGTCATGGATTTAATGCTGGTATCCATCATTGGGAAGCGTGTGGTCCCAAATCTGACTGTTCCTTCCATTGATTGTGGATTTGAAGGCTAACTCAGTTCGGTAGCCTCTTGTATAAATGTAGTTGTTTGGTTAGAGTTTCGGGGGATTTTTTGGGAGTAATTTTTAGAGAAGATAGAAGATAGAAGATTGAGATTGTTCGCAGATCCTCGCATGTTTGAGGACTTTTGTAATTCATTATAATATCTGGCCGAAACTGGGAAGGCCTTACAGCCTGGCATGTATGAATCAATTTGAGTTAATATATGAAAGATCCTGCATTTTCTCTCTCCCACTATGTTGTTGTTGCTTCCACGTGTTGTTGAGCAAGGTGGTTCAGGTTAGGGTGTGCCATTCCTTGGCCCCTCCTACCCGCTCTTGTGTCACAAGACCAAGTAGACAATCCTATCTAATGGACCTTTCCATAGGAAATGGGTTAGAATGGAAGCCATTACTATCAACCTGAGAAGTAGCATCACTTAATAGTATTTTGACCATTTGATGAAAACCCTTTGGGAATTTAAATGCTTCTAGAGATTTTATTAAGAATGACCACTCTTATCTATTGTATATTTTTTCAAAATCAAGTAAGATAATGCCTAAGTTTTGTTTAGATTTTTAGCCCATTGTACAGCTTCCCAACTAGCAATGGGGTTCTTTAGAATGTACCTACCTTCAATAAAGCCAATTTGAGTATGGCTAATGAATTTGGGAAGGATGTTCAACAATCTAAGAGCTACAATTATGGCAAAGATTTTATGAGGCATTTAACAAGGTTATGGGTCTCCAATTTTTTATTGGAGACTTATTAGTTCATCCATAGGGAGTATTTTAATAAGACCTTGGTTGATATAACACACAAAGAGCCTTTGTTTATGGCTTCTGAGTAGACCTGTCATGAGTCATCCACAATCCGTTCAATTTTTTTCTTGTAAAACTCAATGGAGAATCCATCAGGCCCAATAACTATTTTATAGCTGACTTCATAAATACTATTAAATGCAAATCATATGATGCTACATCTCAACATTTTTAAATTCAAATAAATTTGTATTGAAAGTATTATTCTTTTAATATCTTATATCATCAATACATGCAAAAACTTTTTGTAATGTATGTGCACTCATAATACTTATTGCATTATTCTTGTTTTTATATAAACATCATTTACATTATATATAATATTTATTATAAACTAATTTATAATTAGCTATATAATTGATACTTTTGATATTAAAAAGGAGCAAAATAAAGATATTGCTCATGTAGATAAAATAACCCACAAGCCAATATAACAGTCCATAATATGAAAATAAATCTACATAAATAAAACCATGGAAATAAAGTCATAAGAATTTCTGAGAACTTCTATAATTAATATTCCACATCTCAACATCTCTAAATGTAAATAAATTTATATTGATAGTATTATAACCATTATAATATGGTGAAACCTCTTTGTAATGTATGTACTTTCATAGTATACTTCGCATTCATAATATACTGATTTTGTAGAGTTGGATTGAAGTTCAATATAATAACTTCATTATTTCATTTCACTTGGTCTTTTCGCTGAAAATATATTCTCATCCTACCGCTCGCTGTAAAAAAAACAATACTAAATCATAAGCTTAGCATGTTTGGATTTTCCAAAGTTATCAAAACAAATTGCTGGCCAACCAGCATTTGTTTTTTTCAGAATCGAACAAAAATGTGCAGGCATTCCACATTTTTTATTACCAAATTCTCCTCGTTACTTCCCCCCATCTGACCTAGTCTATGAACATCAACAATGCTAAATTATTGTCATGTTTTTCACGAAGGCCATCTGTACGGCCTTCACAAGCTTACGACAAGCACAAAAACTATTCTCAAACTGCATATTATGATACCATTTACTTGTATATATTGCAGTCCCAAAGTCCACATGATAGATTCATCTGAGTTTCATTTTTATGGTTCTCTGAAATGGATGTTGAAGAGAAGAGCGTGACCATGGATTCACTGGAGAACATTAAGAATGAATCTGTTGATCTGGTAAGGGAAAAGATAAGATCTCTGGTTTGAGTTTTGTAGATTGATACGAATGAGGTTGGACTTTAACAATGGTGAATTTGTGACTGCAGGAAAAGATTCCGGTGGAGGAAGTGTTTCAGCAGTTGCAATGCACAAGGAAGGGATTGAGCTCGGAGGAAGCAGAGAATCGTCTCAACATTTTTGGATACAACAAATTAGAAGAAAAAAAGGTTGAATTTTAGTGTTCAATTTCTTCATTCCAATTTAAATGCAATGTCACCTTTTTACAATTCATAATATAATTGTGGTTATTTCTGGATTAGGCTGTGTGAGTTTTTAAATCAACGTTTCCATCACATTCATTAATCTATTATCAAGATGATATCTAGAGCTAAGAGAGACAAAAGATGATAGAATGCAGAATGTGATTCTAAATGTTGATGAAAAACTCATGCGCTTAATCTAATCTAGAAACAATAACAATTAATTATGAGATATTTTCTACAGCGAGTCAAATTATAATATTGCTATAAGGATTCAATTGTGTAGTTTTTGAGCCAAAGTCATTGACCCATGGTTCATGAGTACTGGTTCAAAAGAACCCATCTCTCGTGAGATTCAATAGTACACATAGCATGTATTTCATCTAGGTTATACTCACAGAGGTGAAGCATTGAGCCTTCCTAGGAGGTCACCCATCCCAATAGTCCCAATACAACTTAAGCACTATTGGGATGAGTGACGTTTGGGGAAGACCCAATGCTTCACCTTTGTGAGTATCACCTAGATGTAATGCGTGCTAAGTGTACCATTCGTTCTCATGAGAGATGGGTTCTTCTATACCATTTCATAGATTATAGTGGTTCACAAGAACCCATCTCTCATGAGAACAAATGGTGTACTTAGCATGTATTGCATCTAGGCGATGCTCACATAAGTGAATTATTGAATCTTCCTGAGAAGTCATCCATCCCAGTACAACTTAAGTGCGCTTGAATTGGAGTAGTACTGGGATGAGTGATCTCTGGGAAGGCCTAATACTTCATCTCTATAAACAGCCTAAATACAATGCTTGATAAGTATACCATTCATTTGAGAGATAGATTCTTGTGAATTACTACTTATAAAACATGATTCAAAGAATTTTACTAAAAAAATATACAATAAATTCTGATAACAATATTATAATAACAATTAAATTAAATACAGCTTATCAAATAACAAGTTTCTTAATTTTCTGAAAAAACCAAATCTGATCTTAAGAGGCACAAAATTTCTGCAGGAAAATAAAATTCTGAAGTTTTTGGGCTTTATGTGGAATCCTTTGTCATGGGTGATGGAAGCAGCTGCAATTATAGCCATTATTTTCACAAATGGTGACCATGTATGTAGAAATATGGTTGATGCCTGTGCAAGTGGGATTTCAAGCTTCATATTTATATAAAATGTTTACAAGCTTCTTACTATCTTTCTTTAATTTTAGGAAAAGAAAATGGTAAATGGTGTAAAGGTAGATGGCAAACTAAAAGCGCCAGACTACCATGATTTTATTGGAATAATGATTTTACTGGTGATCAACTCAACAATCAGCTTTATAGAGGAAAATAATGCTGGTAATGCAGCAGCTGCTCTCATGGCAGGGCTTGCTCCAAAGACTAAGGTACACACAAATCTTCCATTCTTATTATTTTTTTAAAAAATAATCAGCCAAAAACTTGATCTCTTTATATAAGTTGTGTTCAAATTTCTATTATATAAAGTCTATATTTAATTTTATTATTAACATAAATTGTCATATATATATATATATATATCTATATTTATATATGTATATGTATATTATATTTGTATTAGAATTATGAAATAAATAAAAAAATTAGTTTATCCATAGCCATACTGTCTGCACAAGCTTTCTCCCTATTTTCTTCCTTGTGGGCATCCTCAATGGTAGGTCTATCATGTCATCAAGCTTACGCAGAATAATTCATGGTGTGCAGGTTCTGAGAGATGGAAGATGGAAAGAGGAAGAAGCTGCAATTTTAGTACCAGGGGATATGATTAGCATCAAGCTAGGAGACATTGTTCCTGCAGATGCCCGTCTGCTAGAGGGAGATCCTTTAAAAATTGACCAGTCCGCTCTCACTGGTGAATCTCTTCCTGTTACAAAGTACCCAGGAGGTGGAGTATACTCTGGTTCTACTTGTAAGCAAGGAGAAATTGAGGCAGTTGTTATTGCTACTGGAGTTCACACATTCTTTGGAAGAGCTGCCCATTTAGTTGACTCCACCAACAATGTTGGCCATTTTCAAAAGGTCTGTGTCCTGCAAATATGCTAAGAAGAAATGATTAAGGCTTTTTTTGTCTATGATGTACCTATTAGGTTGATATTAATTGGGTCAATTTGTTTTTTCATCAATGTATTCGTGCAGGTCCTAACAGCTATTGGTAACTTCTGTATCTGTTCCATTGCCATTGGCATTGTAATAGAGATCATTGTAATGTTTCCTTACCAAAAGAAAAATTACTGGCACGGGGTCAACAATCTTCTTGTTTTATTGATTGGTGGTATACCCATTGCAATGCCCACTGTGTTATCTGTAACCATGGCTATTGGTTCCCATCGCCTGTCTCAGCAGGTAATTTCAGAAGCACCTGTAAGATTTTTGTTTTCAGTCCATTGCTAATGACTGTTTCATGGGGCTTCAAGTGCCTTATTGTTTATAACCTTCCATTGGTATAACTGTTTTAGGGAGCCATTACTAAGAGAATGACTGCCATTGAAGAAATGGCTGGAATGGATGTCCTCTGCAGTGATAAAACTGGAACTCTAACACTAAACAAGCTGAGCGTGGATAAAAATCTTATAGAGGCAAGTTGATGGTTGTTAATGGTTATTTGTTTCTCACCATAGAAAATGTTGATGTCCTTAAATGTAGGTTTATATCATGGTCCATTTGAAATTAGTGGTAAGGATAACATTAGTTTCTTGCTCAGGGCTCATCTATTAGTGTAATTTTAGATGAATTATTTAAATATGTGAAAACTTAGAATATGTTGTCTTATTATCCGAATCCAAGAACACTTTCTTTTCGAAAAAGCTGAACATTTATATCATGTGATTCAACAGGTATTTACAAAGGGAGTAGACAATGAACATGTAGTGTTGCTGGCAGCAAGGGCTTCAAGAACTGAAAATCAAGATGCCATCGACGCTGCCATGGTTGGAATGTTGTCAGACCCAAAGGAGGTTGGCAACTAACGAGGCTTTCACTTTTTTTAATTTTTATCTCTGTAAGTTTGCTTTCATCATGTTCACTGTGATGTTAATGCATACAAAATCCTTACAGGCCAGAGCAGGGATCACTGAAGTTCATTTTCTGCCATTCAATCCTACCGACAAGAGAACTGCTCTCACTTACGTTGATTCGAAAGGAAATTGGCACAGAGCCAGTAAAGGAGCACCAGAGCAGGTAGTTTAGAACTTGGGAAATGTGGTGCTATATATCTTGTACAGTGAAATCAAATTTATACTATGCACAGAACAACAACTTAACATTATTGTTATAAATATGTTCAATTTGGAAAAAAATAAATTAAAAGCTGCTTCCAACGTTCACAGATTATAGAACTTTGCAAGTGCAAGGAAGACGTAAAAAAGAAGGTGCATTCAATTATTGATAAGTATGCTGAACGTGGGCTTCGATCTCTGGCTGTGGCCAGACAGGTATATTATTCACAGAGCCTAATGAACTTTGCAAATATACTTATGTTGAATTTCTTTCGGAAGCATAAGAGTAGCAATAAAGAGAGTTTACTATCGTCCATGAATGACCAAATGGGTCAATGAGATTCAATAAGTGCATTCAATTGAATTATGAACAGTCCATTATCATATTTTTTCAAGGCAGTTTGGTTGGGGCCATTTTGTTCTTTGCGTTGACAATAAAAGTTATCGATAATAATTTAATGGTATATGCAAAAGGATGAAACACGTAGTGCTATAGGATCAGGAAGCAGTTTTGGAGGTGCATCTGTAGAGTTTCATACTCTGTTATCTGTTTGACCAGTTCAAACACGGAAGTTACAACAATCTGTTCATGACACCCACTAAATCTGTAATTCAGAGTTCTTCAAATTTGTAATTAGTTTTTTTGTTTCAAACTCTTTAAGTCCTTTAATAGATCAATAGATTGGCCTATTAGTTTCTTTTATCTTTTATAGAGGAGAATTCAATTTACAAATCAAAATCTAAGTTTGCTAAGCTTTGGCAGTGCTAAATTTCTAATGTTTTTCAAGAACCTAATTCCAGGAAGTGCCAGAGAAAAACAAAGAGAGTGCTGGAGGACCTTGGGATTTCATAGGTTTGTTGCCTTTGTTTGACCCTCCTCGCCATGACAGTGGAGAAACCATTCGCAGAGCTCTTAACCTTGGAGTCAATGTAAAGATGATCACAGGTATGATTTGTGCAAACAGATACAGGCAGTTTATGTAGCTTGAATTTAGAAATTCATCAATATTTTAAGTTGAAATTTATGTGCCAGGTGACCAGCTAGCTATTGCTAAAGAAACAGGACGAAGGCTTGGAATGGGAACTAATATGTATCCTTCATCTGCCTTACTTGGCAAAGACAAGATGATATCCGAAGCATCTGTTCCTATTGATGATTTGATTGAAATGGCCGATGGATTTGCTGGGGTATTCCCAGGTATGTGTTAATTGGTGCTCTGAAAATATGCATTGTTCTAGTTTCAATCTCCCTGCTTCCCCAGTGTCAGATGATTGGTGATCTACAATTATTTACTTTTCTAGTTTCAATCCCTTGCTTCCCCAATGTGTGCATCATCTTATGCAGTGAGTCCTAAAAATGGTGACAAGTGATGATTGGTGATCTGCAATTGTTTTTTTCTAGTTTCAATCCCCATCTTTCCCTATGTGAACATCATCTTATGCAGTGATTCATTTTTCTAATTTCAATCCCCTGCTTCCTCTATGTGAGCATCATCTTTCGCAGTGACTTCAAATCTTAAGAATGATGGCAAGTGATGACTGGTGATCTGCAATTATTCACTTTTTCTAATTTCAATCCCCTGCTTTCTCTATCTGAGCATCATCTTATGCAGTGACTACTAATCTCAAATGTGTAGGCTATTGATGTTATGAAATGATTCAATTCTGTAGTTCCCATCCCCTGCTTCGGGTGTGTGAATAATGATATCACATTAAGCAAATTGTTAATCTTAAGAACGGTAACTATCGATGTTATGTAATGGTTCATTTATCTACTTTCAATTCCTTGCTTTCCCAATGTGAGCATCATCTTATGCACATTTTAATAAGCTGTGCATGAATCATTGAACACGATCAGTGATATATATTTTTACACTTGAAAAATTCCAATTATTCATTTTAATATTCAATTTCCTTAGTAACAATCGTTAGGCCAGCATAGCTAAGTATGACAGATGAATTTTCCCAAATTCGAAAAGTTTCTTCATATCAATAATGTATTTGTTACTACAGAACACAAGTATGAAATAGTAAAGCGGCTTCAAGATAGAAAGCACATCTGTGGAATGACTGGGGATGGAGTTAATGATGCTCCAGCTCTGAAGAAGGCAGACATAGGAATAGCTGTGGCTGATGCAACAGATGCTGCAAGGAGTGCTTCTGATATTGTTCTCACAGAGCCCGGTCTCAGTGTAATTATCAGTGCAGTTCTAACAAGTCGAGCTATTTTCCAAAGAATGAAGAATTATACTGTATGTATAGTCTTTCTCATAAAACTACGAGAATCAATTTTCTTTTCCATAATTGTCCAGGTAAAGATCTGATCTCATGGTTTGAAATGTTCTTGACATGTCATTCTTGGCTCAGATATATGCAGTTGCTATCACTATTCGTATTGTGGTAAGCATCATCATCAGCATTACAAACAGTTTTTTGAATTTCTTAAATCAAAACAACCAGAGAATCTATTTTAGATGTAAACAAATATAGAAACAAGCTTCTCAACAAGTAGATATACTTTGAAGTTTGAACTAGACAAATTTGGTCTAAAGGATTTGAAAACTCTTATGGCAACAGCTCGGTTTCATGCTCATTGCTCTCATATGGAAATTCGATTTCAGTCCTCTCATGGTCTTGATCATTGCTGTTCTGAATGATGGTCAGTTCCTCATGATCCCCTTCCTGATTTATGTAGTGAGATTTTCATAATTATTAGAAACTAATCTTAAATTGTCTACAAGAGTTTAGCATCAATGTTTCAGATCACATTCTGTGATCCATCATGATTTGATTTCTTTGGCTCTCTTCATCTTGATAATAGATCACGAAGTGTGATCTAAAATGTCGATGCAAAAATTTTGTACACAACTGAATCAAGAAACAACATTTACTTTATATGATAAATTATAGAGATCTCTTAACATTAACTAACCCTAATACCAGTAGGGGTTATTGTTTTCTGCTAACTTTCGAGGTTGATGGTTATGAACAGGTACAATTATGACCATTTCTAAGGACCGTGTTAAACCTTCTCAAATGCCTGATAGTTGGAAATTGAAAGAGATATTTGCAACTGGAGTTGTTCTAGGAACATACCTAGCAATTACAACAGTTTTCTTTTTCAGGATCATTTTTCATACAGATTGGTTCCCGGTAAGAATGCGCACAATAGTATAGATACAATGTTGTTTTTCTAAATCCTAGATAAAACCCACCTTAAGTTATACTATCAAATTTAAAACATTTGGATGCATTTAAAATTTTAAAGGAGTATAATGTTTTAGTGATACTGTTTTCAGTAATCTTGTTTTGTTATTACTGATTCTTTCATTCGATGGTGGATTTGTTCAGAACCATTTCCATGTGAGTCACATCAGGGACAACCGTCATCAAATTATGTCTGCCCTGTATTTGCAAGTGAGCATTATTAGCCAGGCTCTGATTTTTGTCACAAGGTCTCGCAGCTGGTCATTTTTAGAGAGACCTGGCTTTTTGCTAGTCTCTGCTTTTATGATAGCCCAGTTGGTAATTACTCTACTCCATTGACACTGAATTTTTATGTTTCAACAAAATTCATATTATGTCATATCATTCCTTTACCGATTGTTTTTCTCTCTTTTTTACACAGATTGCCACTGTGATTGCAACCTGTGCAACCAAAAGCTGGGTAAAAGTGGCACAGATTGAAGGGATTTCATGGGGTTGGGCAGGAGTGATTTGGCTGTATAGCATTGTGATTTATATACCATTAGATTTGCTCAAATTCGCAGTTCGCTACATTCTCAGTGGAAAAGCTTGGAATAACATGATTGATAACAGGGTATGTGAGCCTTTTGGGGGCTTAAATTTCCTGTCAAGATTCTAAGCCATTGGTTTATAATGTTATTCCCAGTAAAAATTATGAGGGTTCTTATTAAGGTGGGATTATATATAAGCAATTGACCCATTTTAGGGCTGAGACTGTTCATCTACTATTATAAGAAGAGATGTCTCTTATGTCATCTAGATGGGTATTTAGCTTTCTTAGTAGATCACTTTAGTAGATCACATCTATTAGTGTGATTTTAGATGAGCTAAAACAACATGACTTCGAGTGTGTTGTTTAAGCCAAATTCATTTAGACCAACTACAACAAAACTCTTAAACATATTATGATTTTGATTTTTTTTGTATCTTATGTTTCAGGTGGCCTTGACCTCGAAGAAGGACTATGGAAAAGAGGAAAAAAAAGCAGAATGGGCTCATGCTCAACGCACAATGCATGGCCTTGATCCTTCTGATTCGAAATCTATGATAGAGAAGGCCATAGAGAG
This sequence comes from Chamaecyparis obtusa, assembly GCA_027943335.1. NCBI lineage: Eukaryota > Viridiplantae > Streptophyta > Pinopsida > Cupressales > Cupressaceae > Chamaecyparis > Chamaecyparis obtusa. The sequence continues at coordinate 297,099 of BSBK01004132.1, forward strand.
GGCCAGCTATACCGAATTGTCCGAAATTGCTGAACAAGCAAAGCGACGTGCTGAAATTGCAAGGTAACATAGTCCACAAACACAATCCATCTCGAAGTTTTTGAAAAATTCTTGATGTATGATTTTTATTACACTCTAAGCTTTGACTTGTTTGGGTGGCCCATCTGAAATCAGACTAGTAGCATCATCTATTAATATTATTTTCGATGAACCACTTAAACACCTCAAAACTTGAAATGTATTGTATAATCTGATTCTATCATGAATTTTCAAAAAACTTTTTTTTTCAAAAAAAAACTTAAAAAATCTAACATCATCTTGAAGTTAAATAACATTAAGTGAACTTTGAACCTGGCAGGCTCAGGGAGCTGAATACATTGAAGGGGCAAATAGAATCCACCCTAAAGCTCAGGGGACTGGATATTGATCACATCCCACAGAACTACACTGTTTAATCCAGTGGATCTTGTAAACGCTTTATTATATTTGAATCTCGTCCTGTTTGTGTTATTTGAATGTACTCGCTCTATTTTTGCCCAAGAAGATTATCCACAGATTAGAAAAGCCTGGATAGGCTCTCCAATCAATCTTACGATGATCAAAAACACTATATTACATTTTATTTCAATAAGGTTTTTTAAATAATGAATTGAGATATGAATTTATATCTTAATTTATATTTTAAATTGTGTGTTGTTTTTTTCTATGGAAATATGTCAGTATTTAAGATGTTCGTATTTTTGTCTTTATATCATAGATTACAACAATTTGAATAAGCATATATTCAAACTAGAAGCCTCTTCTGACTAAACAGCCCAGTACCCAGAGACTCAATTCATTAAAAAAAAAGTGCATGACATAAAGATATTTTAAGTTTCTAGTGTGCATAAAACAATACTCTAGTTTCCTAATGTTTATATTTAAATTTTACTGCAGTTTTCTTATTCTTCTTTTACAAGTTTTTTGGTTGAAATTTTAAATTTTCATTTAGAAATAAAGAAATTGTAATAGATTATGGGATAAAAATCAAAGTTATTTGAAATATTTTTAATTAAAAATAAAAAATATTTGTATCAAGCCTTGCTTGAGTTATTCTTCTTTTAGAATTGAAAATAAAAAATATTCTTCCTTCAAATTTTTTAATTATCCTTATAGAAATTGAATTATAAATTATGAGATAAAAATTAAACTTTTTAAACTTGTGTTGGTCAACAATCCTCACTTTTTCCTTCACTTTTAAAAGTTGTTTATATAATACATATATGTATTTATGTATGTATATGCTTAAATTTTATAATTTAATTATTTTAAAATATATAATGAATTAATGATAATAAAAATTCAGTGGTTAGAAATTTTTTGTTAGATGCAACCTTTAAAAGTAACTTGCATTTAACAAAAGTGTTTTCATAGCCTTAGAAAATCAAACCATCGGCATGGTACATATGCTCTTAACATTTTGATTTTTTTAATGAATACGCCATTCTATTAATATTTAATTAAGTTGGAGGATATGGAATCACTCCAGCAATGTCACACAACCAGTGCCCGAAAAGCTAGCTAAAACAAAAAACATGGACGAAGTCCTAAAGTAGAAACAAAAAAACAAACCATTAAGTGGCTAATGTAGTGCTTATAGAAGGAGGATAATCACAATCATCCTTCTTTCCCCATACATCAATGGGGTCAGGATTGGGGTCTAGAAGGGACCATCCTTCCTCTATGTTCTCTTCTTCTTCATTCTCCTTTCTGGTTGGAGAAATAGCCAAAGCTAGCTGCAAGAACTACTTGGAAGAAGTGGGCCACCCCAAATCATCATCAAATCCTAGCCATCTTGAGCCGCTAGGAGTGAAGGGAACCACACTTCCAAGATGTCATCCAGAAGTTGAGCCACTGGGAGGAGGTTATGTTGAGCAGCGATGCTGAAAATATCTTCCCTTGTCAGATTATCAGCACGAGGCCTAGGAGTGCGATGAGAGGAGGAATTGTGGCCATGTCGGCAACCATAGGAAGGAGATCACTTTTCAGAGACAAAAATATTTGACAACACTCTAGAAATAGTACAAGGGGCATTGCTTCGATGTTGAAGTAATTCTTGCAAGTGGGCCACCTCAAAGGCACCTTGTTAGCTTGCACTTGAATCTACATCATGACATTATTACTGTAATACCTAAAATGTAGTGTTAAGGAACATAAAGCAAGCTAAACATTCAACAAAACAAGTTAAATAAATATTTATGAGAAGACTTACAAATGAAGACAAAACATGAAAGAAGCATGCAAACCTCCAAGCTTCCAAGAGCTCCAAATGTAGAAGATTTGTCCAAGGATGGAATGTGTGCTCAAATGCTATTGCTCAAGCTTCAAGTGTGGAAGGAAAATTTGGCATTATGAGGTTATGGTTGATGTTTGTGGCTCTCAAATGGGCATGATAACTTTGCATAAAAAGTGGATGAAAATGAAGGAGAAGAGGGCTCAATTTATAGGCATGAGGAGGAATGAATGAATGGTCAAGATGCAAACCTGAGGAAGGGCCAAAATGCATTTGAGAGAGAGCACATGGATTGTGCTTTCTCAAATGCATCTCATTGTGACAAGTGTCACAATGGGAACTTGTCACAATGGGAGAGGTTGGAAGAAGTGGGGGAATGTGACCATTTTGGGAGATGTGAGAAGAGACAAATGTGTAAGAGAAGGATAGAGTGTGTAAGAGGCATGTAAGAGCATTTAAAGTTGACATGAGGTGAGGGAATTGGGGGATGTGAGGATGTGACATGAGGGTTGACTTGGTTTGCCTTAAGATTTCTTAATCCATGAATTATGATTGTGCAAATGCTTAGGAGGTGATTAGGCTTGGATTAAGAGGCAAGTGGGAGGTTTATGAGGATGTGATGAGAGGAGAGAGAATAAGTGGAGGGTTTGATTAGCTAATCATGGGTCATTAGCTAATTAAGAAAGATTAGTATGGGTGAATGGGTTGGGTTGAGTACGAACCACATGTTAGGAGTTTGGGATGGGTTTGGTTAAGGGTTTAAAATTAAATATTCATTTAATTCCAAGTGAGAGGAAAAAAAGTTTTATGAATTAATTTAATTAGACAAGTGTATCCATTTAAATTAATAGAAGAATAGGGATTAATTAATTATCAGAATATAGGTCTGTCAGTTAGATAATTAATTAGACTATAATTAATTAATTAGATTAATTAACTAGGGGATGACATAAATTAACCAAATAATAATATTTAATTAATAAGATATCCTAGGAGAGAACTAAATAAGATTACTAAATTATGTAATCAAATTTAGGTGTCTACATTTTGCCCCTCTTCGACATAGTGTTAAAATAACACTATTTCTATTTTTAACAATAATAGATGACACGAATAATGGACTAGGTAGCAGAATTGCCCCAGTTTACGGGCCAAGATGTTAGACTGGGTGATGCCCCCTCAAGAGGGCGACAGGGAATGAAAAAAGGGCCCGAGCGGCATCTCAAAAGAAAAAGTTGAAAAAGGCATGTTGTAGGCTAAGAAGGGGGATGAACAAGAAAAAGATAGGTGAAAAAGGCAATGGAGGGCAAGATTCAGTGTGAGGGGAAGAAACGATGGGTGAAAAGGCGTTTGGGGGTCAAAATTAGGGCTCAGAAGGGGCTTAATAAGGAACGAAGGGGCGAAAAATAGGTCATTTTCACACTTAGAGCCTAGAATTTGAGATTTTGGAGCTCTGATAAGCGAGGACGAGATGGCGAACAAAGGGTGACAGACTCACTATTCCGACATTGTGCGACATGTCCGGCATCATGGATGTCCTGACCGAGAGGTAGGCTTGAAAAATGCACTTTTTCATTGAGTTTTTTGAGCATTTATTACATGTTTTGCTAGGAAAACAAGCGATCTTGCAAGCGCAAGATCAGCGGGAATGCGCCCGCGCATGTGGGAAAGTGTTCCCACAAAAGATGCTATGGGAGGGGGGGACTTGGGATTCCAAGGATTTTTTGCGGGATCATGGAAGTCCAAGGGTTGGGGGAGACATTTTGCGGGACCATGTCTCGGAGAAGAACGCACCGGGATGCAAAGGAAAAATGCATTCCCGGGGGGTTAGACAGGCGGCAGAGGAATGCATTCCCGGGCCCATGCAGGAATGTGATCCCGTGATGGCGGGATTGCAGGGAAAGGAATCTCTATGGGAGCGTGGGGAGAATTAGGTTTGTGAGAATGTGGGGAAAAGGGGGTTGGCAAGAATGAGGGAAGAAAAATAGGTTTTGGGATAAAAGAAAGTCTAACATTTTGGCTTGGTTTGGGTGTAGTGGTCCGTGGATCGGCTGATGAGCCAAGAGCGACGTGCCTTGGTCTTGGCGATTGAAGAGCAATTCACTCCATCAGAGTGGGCTCGAGTGGATGCACTCGGGTTGGGCTGTCTGGCGCAAATGTCGCGGAGACACACATTTATGGCGTTGGTGACAGCGCTCTACGAGCATTGGCATTCAGAGACTGAGACCTTTCATTTGCCAACTGGGGAGATGATAGTGACCTTGGAGGACATTTATCAGATATTTAGTGACTAGTTTGAGGCACACCAGTGGTGGTGGGATCATATACACAGATGCAAGTAGTGGCCCCATTACTAGGGCCAGGTGTGTTACCTGTGTTGCGTCATGGGTAGTTACGCCTGGCGCATCATGCAGCAGCAGTGTCGGTGGTGCGTCAAATATATTTATTTGTGTGTGGGCTAGTGTCGGGGTACCTTGCCCTAGACATCGAAGGGACGGGCTTGATGCTGGCACTTATCCCAGGGATCCTATGGATTGTGGATGCAGGGGTCCTAGCAGCATGGGGGACATTGATGCTAGCTGAGATGTATCGAGATCTGCACTAGATTGTATATCACGGGACAATGACTATGGGGAGGAGATTTGGTTTCGCTTCTCTCCTATAGGTGTGGGCATGGGAGCACATAACCGTGCTACAACCCTTAGGTCGAGTGGACAAGCAGCTAGAGGAGCCTGCGACTTATAGTTGGGGGGAGCTAGTGACATACCAGGGAGGCGGAGAAATAGACTTCTAATAGGAGACACTGGACGGGATCCGGGATAGGGTCATCACCTGGCAACTCTATCGAGGTCACACACGATGGGCGGAGGATGACAAGGAGCTGTCGTCTACCATACTGTCAACATTTCTAACAAGGAGGTGGGGCTCTATTGTTGAGTAGTACAGGCCAGACAGGGTCTCACGATAGTTTGGGTACGTGTAGGATGTGTTAGGGCCAGCGCGGTGGTACTAGCGAGCCACACGAGAGCAGGTGTCAGAGTTTGGACTAGCATAGGACAAGACAAGGTTGCTGGCCGAGTATCAGGCCATGCAGCCATTTTAGTGGGACTGGGTGGGTGGAGCAGCAGATCTCAGGACCACACCTGCATATGATGAGTGGTTTCGGCCTCTAAGATCAATGGGGAGATCAGGGTTACCCGATGGTGAGGGAGCAACGCTTGTTTATAGGGGTCGGGGGAGGAGAGAATGTAGAGGGAGAGGTGGAGATGGGGATAGAGGCGAAGATGGCATGGATGTGGATGGGGGGGGAGATGGAGGAGGAGGAGACAGAGGGGGAGGATAGGAACCCGCAGTGTAGGTACCTGCAACATGGGTACCCATAGGACCACCACCACTTGCAGGGCCACCACCAACCGTAGGAGTTGGGTCATCTGAAGGAGGGGGGATGATTTAGTAGGGCGCTTGGCCTCCCTACAGGCTGCATATGACTAGACTAGTTAGATGCTCTGGGATGTGCAGGGTGAGCAGGACAGTTTGAGAGGGGAGAAGGACAATTTGATAGCATAATTAATGCAGGCTATAGAGGAGGGGCTGATGACCATTGACGAGAGGGATCATTTACGAAGGGAGAGGGATGCACTGCTGGCAGAGAGGGATCAACTGAGATGGGATTGAGACAGTCTGCGATAAAAGCAAGACCTTCTACAGGGGGAGAGGGACATGGCCATCCAACAGCGGATGGTGGACATCACTGCACAAGGTTCATAGGATTGATCAAGAGAGGTATCCCGCCTCCAGAGACAACTCCTAAGGATGTGCAAGTAGATTAGGTGGTACAAGGGCATGTATCATGCAGCAGTACCCACTGAGCGACACCAACACTATGGGCATCCGAGACACCCAGTGGGGGTTCAAGTGTAGGGGCTGGCAGTAGCCAGAGGATAGGGGCAGCATGCCCATGATTGACACATCTCACAAGTCAGGTCAGGGGAGCCGTCAGTCTGGGCACACACAGAGTCAGCAGCAGTCGACTGACGGTTCTGTGCAGATGGCAGAGGCGAAGGCATCAGGAGGGAGGATGGAGGTAGACTCTGGGGTAGGATATGGAGCCGTATAGGTATAGGGTACAGGTACACAGGGCTTGGTGGGTAGATGGGCATTGTTACAGGATCTGGCACAGGTGGACCCCTTGGGTGATGAGTTTGATATGCAGCCTCCCTCAGGACAGGCAGATAGGCAGTGATATGCTGCGAGCCAAATTTTTGTATTGTAGCTATTTATTGATGGAGGGCATAATCATTATGTATATTTATATTTGTACTCTTGGATGGACATGGATTGAGATAGACATTTATTCTTTCATTCTTTGGGTTGGGATGTGTACTATTCTTTGCCAGGATTTATATATACATGATGAGCTAGGTGGGATATGAGATGTAATGTATGGATGTATGAATGCATATGATGTACTGACATGGATGATGCAAGATGTGATGTGATTTTCTATATGCTATGAGACTAACATGTTTGTGGTGCAGGATGCGAGGTGCTTGATGTGATGTGTGAGATGATGTGTTTATATGGGATGCATGTGCTGATGATTTGTAGATGCAAGATGTGATGTAATGCTTTATATGTATGATTTATGTATATGATGATCAAATGCGTTTATGGGTGTTTTAATTTGTTAACAATGCAAGATAAAAAAAAATGACTTAACAATGTAAGATTCAATCCCCTACTTCCCCAATGTCAGATGATTGGTGATCTACAATTATTTACTTCTCTAGTTTCAATCCCTTGCTTCCCCTATGTGTGCATCATCTTATGCAGTGACTCCTAATCTTAAAACTCAATCCCTTGTTTCCCTTATGTGTGCATCATCTTATGCAGTGACTCCTAATCTTAAAAATGGTGACAAGTGATGATTGGTGGTCTGCAATTGTTTTTTTCTAGTTTCAATCCCCATTTCCTATGTGAACATCATCTTATGCAGTGATTCATTTTTCTAATTTCAATCCCCTGCTTCCTCTATGTGAGCATCATCTTTCGCAGTGACTTCAAATCTTAAAAATGATGGCAAGTGATGACTGGTGATCTGCAATTATTCACTTTTTCTAATTTCAATCCCCTGCTTTCTCTATTTGAGCATCATCTTATGCAGTGACTACTAATCTCAAGTGTGTAGGCTATTGATGTTATGAGACGATTCAATTCTGTAGTTCCCATCCCCTGCTTCGGGTGTGTGAATATCACATTAAGCAAATTGTTAATGTTAAGAACGGTAACTGTCGATGTTATGTAATGTTTCATTTATCTACTTTCAATTCCTTGCTTTCCCAACGTGAGCATCATCTTATGCACATTTTAATAAGCTGTGCATGAATAATTGAACACGATCAGTGATATATTTTTACACTTGAAAAATTCCAATTATTCATTTTAATATTCAATTTCCTTAGTAACAATCGTTAGGCCAGCATAGCTAAGTATGACAGATGAAATTCCCCAAATTCGAAAAGTTTCTTCATATCAATAATGTATTTGTTACTACAGAACACAAGTATGAAATAGTAAAGCGGCTTCAAGATAGAAAGCACATCTGTGGAATGACTGGGGATGGAGTTAATGATGCTCCAGCTCTGAAGAAGGCAGACATAGGAATAGCTGTGGCTGATGCAACAGATGCTGCAAGGAGTGCTTCTGATATTGTTCTCACAGAACCCGGTCTCAGTGTAATCATCAGTGCAGTTCTAACAAGTTGAGCTATTTTCCAAAGAACGAAGAATTATACTGTATGTATAGTCTTTCTCATAAAACTACGAGAATCAATTTTCTTTTCCATAATTGTCCAGGTAAAGATCTGATCTCATGGTTTGAAATGTTCTTGACATGTCATTCTTGGCTCAGATATATGCAGTTGCTACCACTATTCGTATTGTGGTAAGCATCATCATCAGCATTACAACAGTTTTTTGAATTTCTTAAATCAAAACAACCAGAGAATCTATTTTAGATGTAAACAAATATAGAAACAAGCTTCTCAACAAGTAGATATCCTTTGAAGTTTGAACTAGACAAGTTTGGTCTAAAGTATTTGAAAACTCTTATGGCTACAGCTCGGTTTCATGCTCATTGCTCTCATATGGAAATTCGATTTCAGTCCTCTCATGGTCTTGATCATTGCTGTTCTGAATGATGGTAAGTTCCTCATGATCCCCTTCCTGATTTATGTAGTGAGATTTTCATAATTATTAGAAACTAATCTTAAATTGTCTACAAGATTTTAGCATCAATGTTTCAGATTACATTCTGTGATTCATCATGATTTGATTTCTTTGGCTCTCTTCATCTTGATAATAGATCACAAAGTGTGATCTAAAATATCAATGCAAAAATTTTATATACAACTGAATCCAGAAACAACATTTGCTTTATATGATAAATTATAGAGATCTCTTAACATTAACTAACCCTAATACCAGTAGGGTTATTGCTTTCTGCTAACTTTTGAGGTTGATGGTTATGAACAGGTACAATTATGACCATTTCTAAGGACCGTGTTAAACCATCTCAAATGCCTGATAGTTGGAAATTGAAAGAGATATTTGCAACTGGAGTTGTTCTAGGAACATACCTAGCAATTACAACAGTTTTCTTTTTCAAGATCATTTTTCATACAGATTGGTTCCCGGTAAGAATGCACACAATAGTATAGATACCATGTTGTTTTTATAAATCCTAGATAAAACCCACCTTAAGTTATACTATCAAATTTAAAAAATTTGGATGCATTTAAAGGAGTATAATGTTTTAGTGATACTGTTTTCAGTAAATTTGTTTTGTTATTACTGATTCTTTCATTCGATGGTGGATTTGTTCAGAACCATTTCCATGTGAGTCACATCAGGGACAACCGTCATCAAATTATGTCTGCCCTGTATTTGCAAGTGAGCATTATTAGCCAGGCTCTGATTTTTGTCACAAGGTCTCGCAGCTGGTCATTTTTAGAGAGACCTGGCTTTTTGCTACTCTCTGCTTTTATGATAGCCCAGTTGGTAATTACTCTACTCCATTAACACTGAATTTTTATGTTTCAACAAAACTCAAATTATGTCGTATCATTCCTTTACCGATTGTTTTTCTCTCTTTTTTACACAGATTGCCACTGTGATTGCAACCTGTGCAACCAAAAGCTGGGTAAAAGTGGCACAGATTGAAGGGATTTCATGGGGTTGGGCAGGAGTGATTTGGCTGTATAGCATTGTGATTTATATACCATTAGATTTGCTCAAATTCGCAGTTCGCTACATTCTCAGTGGAAAAGCTTGGAATAACATGATTGATAACAGGGTATGTGAGCCTTTTGGGGGCTTAAATTTCCTGTCAAGATTCTAAGCCATTGGTTTATAATGTTATTCCCAGTAAAAATTATGAGGGTTCTTATTAAGGTGGGATTATATATAAGCAATTGACCCATTTTAGGGCTGAGACTGTTCATCTACTATTATAAGAAGAGATGTCTCTTATGTCATCTAGATGGGTATTTAGCTTTCTTAGTAGATCACCTTAGTAGATCACATCTATTAGTGTGATTTTAGATGAGCTAAAACAACATGACTTCGAGTGTGTTGTTTAAGCTAAATTCATTTAGACCAACTACAACAAAACTATTAAACATATTATGATTTTGATTTTTTTTGTATCTTATGTTTCAGGTGGCCTTGACCTCGAAGAAGGACTATGGAAAAGAGGAAAAAAAAGCAGAATGGGCTCATGCTCAACGCACAATGCATGGCCTTGATCCTTCTGATTCGAAATCTATGATAGAGAAGGCCATAGAGAGGGCCAGCTATACCGAATTGTCCGAAATTGCTGAACAAGCAAAGCGACGTGCTGAAATTGCAAGGTAAAATAGTCCACAAACACAATCCATCTCGAAGTTTTTGAAAAATTCTTGATGTATGATTTTTATTACACTCTAAGCTTTGACTTGTTTGGGTGCCCATCTGAAATCAGACTAGTAGCATCATGTATTAGTATTATTTTCGATGAACCACTTAAACACCTCAAAACTTGAAATGTATTGTATAATCTGATTCTATCATGAATTTTCAAAAAACTTTTTTTTTTAAAAAAAAACTTAAAAAATCTTACATCATCTTGAAGTTAAATAACGTTAAGTGAACTTTGAACCTGGCAGGCTCAGGGAGCTGAATACATTGAAGGGGCAAATAGAATCCACCCTAAAGCTCAGGGGACTGGATATTGATCACATCCCACAGAACTACACTGTTTAATCCAGTGGATCTTGTAAACGCTTTATTATATTTGAATCTCGTCCTGTTTGTGTTATTTGAATGTTCTCGCTCTTTCTTTGCCCAAGAAGATTATCCACAGATTAGAAATGCCTGGATAGGCTCTCTAATCTTAGGATGATCAAAAACACTATATTACATTTTATTTCAATAAGGTTTTTTTAATAATGAATTGAGATATGAATTTATATCTTAATTTATTTTTTAAATTGTGTGTTGTTTTTTTCTATGGAAATATGTCAGTATTTAAGATGTTCGTATTTCTGTCTTTATATCATGGATTACAACAATTTGAATAAGCATATATTCAAACTAGAAGCCTCTTCTGACTAAACAGCCGAGTATCCAGAAACTCAGTTCATTAAAAAAAAAGTGCATGACTTAAAGATATTTTAAGTTTCTAGTGTGTATAAAACAATATTCTGGTTTCCTAATGTTTATATTTAAATTTTACTGCAGTTTTTTTATTCTTCTTTTACAAGTTTTTTGGTTGAAATTTTAAATTTTCATTTAGAAATAAAGAAATTGTAATAGATTATACGATAAAAATCAAAGTTATTTGAAATATTTTTAATTAAAAATAAAAAATATTTGTATCAAGCCTTGCTTGAGTTATTCTTCTTTTAGAATTGAAAATAAAAAATATTCTTCCTTCAAATTTTTTAATTATCCTTATAGAAATTGAATTATAAATTATGAGATAAAAATTAAACTTTTTAAACTTGTGTTGGTCAACAATCCTCACTTTTTCCTTCACTTTTAAAAGTTGTTTATATAATATATATGTATTTATGTATGTATATTCTTAAATTTTATAATTTAATTATTTTAGAATATATAATGAATTAATGATAATAAAAAATCAGTGGTGAAGAAATTTTTTGTTAGATGCAACCTTTAAAAGTAACTTGCATTTAACAAAAGTGTTTGCATAGCCTTAGAAAATCAAACCATCGGCATGGTACATATGCTCTTAACATTTTGATTTTTTTTATGAATACACCATTCTATTAATATTTAATTAAGTTGGAGGATATGGAATCACTCCAGCAATGTCACACAACCAGTGCCCGAAAAGCTAGCTAAAACAAAAAACATGGACGAAGTCCTAAAGTAGAAACAAAAAAACAAACCATTAAGTGGCTAATGCAGTGCCTATAGAAGGAAGATAACCACAATCATCCTTCTTTCCCCATACATCAATGGGGTTAGGATTGGGGTCTAGAAGGGACCATCCTTCCTCTATGTTCTCTTCTTCTTCATTCTCCTTTCTGGTTGGAGAAATAGCCAAAGCCAGCCACAAGAACTACTTGGAAGAAGTGGGCCACCCCAAATCATCATCAAATCCTAGCCATCTTGAGCCGCTAAGAGTGAAGGGAACCACACTTCCAAGATGTCATCTAGAAGTTGAGCCACTGGGAGGAGGTTATGTTGAGCAGCAATGCTGAAAATATCTTCCCTTGTCAGATTATCAGCACGAGGCCTAGGAGAGCAATGAGAGGAGGAATTGTGGCCATGTCGGCAACCATAGGAAGGAGATCACTTTTCAATGACAAAAATATTCGACAACACTCTAGAAATAGTACAAGGGGCATTGCTCCAATGCTGAAGTAATTCTTGCAAGTGGGCCACCTCAAAGGCACCTTGTTAGCTTGCACTTGAATCTACATCATGACATTATTACTGTAATACCTAAAATGTAGTGTTAAGGAACATAAAGCAAGCTAAACATTCAACAAAACAAGTTAAATAAATATTTATGAGAAGACCTACAAATGAAGACAAAACATGAAAGAAGCATGCAAACCTCCAAGCTTCCAAGAGCTCCAAATGTAGAAGATTTGTCCAAGGATGGAATGTGTGCTCAAATGTTGTTGCTCAAGCTTCAAGTGTGGAAGGAAAATTTGGCATTATGAGGTTATGGTTGATGTTTGTGGCTCTCAAATGGGCATGATAACTTTGCATAAAAAGTGGATGAAAATGAAGGAGAAGAGGGCTCAATTTATAGGCATGAGGAGGGATGAATGAACAGTCAAGATGCAAACCTGAGGAAGGGCCAAGATGCATTTGAGAGAGAGCACATGGATTGTGCTTTTTCAAATGCATCTTATTGTGACAAGTGTCACAATGGGAGAGGTTGGAAGAAGTGGGGGAATGTGATCATTTTGGGAGATGTGAGAGGAGACAAATGTGTTTAAGAGAAGGATGGAGTGTGTAAGAGGCATGTAAGAGCATTTAAGGTTGACATGAGGTGAGGGAATTGGGGATGTGAGGATGTGACATGAGGGTTGACTTGGTTTGCCTTAGGATTTCTTAATCCATGGATTATGATTGTGCAAATGCTTAGGAGGTGATTAGGCTTGGATTAAGAGGCAAGTGGGAGGTTTATGAGAATGTGATGGGAGGAGAGAGAATAAGTGGAGAGTTTGATTAGCTAATCATGGGTCATTAGCTAATTAAGAAGGATTAGTATGGGTGAATGGGTTGGGTTGAGTATGAACCACATGTTAGGAGTTTGGGATGGATTTGGTTAAGGGTTTAGAATTAAATATTCATTTAATTCCAAGTGAGAGGAAAAAGGGTTTTATGAATTAATTTAATTAGATAAGTGTATCCATTTAAATTAATAGAAGAATAGGGATTAATTAATTATCAGAGTATAGGTTTTTCATTTAGATAATTTATTGGATTATAGTTAATTAATTAAATTAATTAACTAGGGGATGACATAGATTAACCAAATAATAATATTTAATTAATAGGATATCCTGGGAGAGAACTAAATAAGATTACTAAATTATGTAATCAAATTTAGGTGTCTACTTTTTGCCCCTCTTCGACATAGTGTTAAAATAACACTATTTCGAAGATGTTTTTAGCAATAATAGACGACACAAAGAATGGACTAGGTAGCAGAACTGCCCCAGTTTACGGGCCAAGATGTTAGACTGGGTGATGCCCCCTCAAGAGGGCGGCAGGGAAAGAAAAAAGGGCTTGAGCGGCGTCTCAAAAGAAAAAGTTGAAAAAGGCGTGCTGTAGGCTAAGAAATGGGATGAACGAGAAAAAGATAGGTGAAAAAGGCAAGGGCAAGATTCAGTGTGAGGGGAAGAAACAATGGGTGAAAAGGCGTTTGGGGGTCAAAATTAGGGCTCGGAAGGGGCTTAATAAGGAACGAAGGGGCCAAAAATAGGTCATTTTCACACTTAGGGCCTAGAATTTGAGATTTTGGAGCTCTGATAAGCGAGGACGAGATGGCAAACAGAGGGTGATAGATTCACTATTCTGACATTGTGCGACGTGTTCGGCATCATGGATGTCCTAACCAAGAGGTAGGCTCAAAAAATGCACTTTTTCATTGAGTTTTTTGAGCATTTATTACATGTTTTGCTAGGAAAACAAGCGATCCTGCAAGCGCAAAATCAGCGGGAACGCGCCCGCGCATGTGGGAACGCATTCCCACAAAAGATGCTATGGGAGGGGGGGACTTGGGATTCCAAGGATTTTTTGCGGGATCGCGGAAGTCCAAGGGTTGGGGGGACATTTTGCGGGACCGTGTCCCAGAGAAGAACGCACCGGGATGCAAAGAAAAAATGCATTCCCGGGGGGTTAGACAGGCGGCAGAGGAATGCATTCTCGGGCCCATGCAGGAATGTGATCCCGTGATGGCGGGATTGCGGGGAAAGGAATCTCTATGGGAGCACGGGGAGAATTAGGTTTGTGAGAATGTGGGGAAAAGGGGGTTGGCGAGAATGAGGGAAGAAAAATAGGTTTTGGGATAAAAGAAAGTCTGACATTTTGGCTTGGTTTGGGTGTAGTGGTCCGTGGATCGGCTGATGAGCCAAGAGCGACGTGCCTTGGTCTTGGCGATTGAAGAGCAATTCACTCCATCAGAGTGGGCTCGAGTGGATGCACTCGGGTTGGGCTATCTGGTGCAAATGTCGTGGAGACACACATTTATGGCGTTGGTGACAGCGCTTTGTGAGCGTTGGCATTCAGAGACCGAGACCTTTCATTTTCCAACTGGGGAGATAATAGTGACCTTGGAGGACATTTATCAGATATTCGGCTACCAATTTGAGGCACACCAGTGGTGGTGGGATCATATACACAGCTGCAAGTAGTGGCCCCATTACTAGGGCCAGGTGTGTTACCTGTGTTGCGTCATGGGTAGTTACGCCTGGCGCATCATGCAGCAGCAGTGCCGGTGGTGCGTCAAATATATTTATTTGTGTGTGGGCTAGTGTCGGGGTACCTTGCCCTAGACATCAAAGGGACGGGCTTGACGCTGGCACTTATCCCAGGGATCCTATGGATTGTGGATGCAGGGGTCCTAGCAGCATGGGGGACATTGATGCTAGCTGAGATGTATCGAGATTTGCACTAGATTGTATATCACGGGACAACGACTATGGGGAGGAGATTTGGTTTCACTTCTCTCCTATAGGTGTGGGCATGGGAGCACATAATCATGCTACAACCCTTAGGTCGAGTGGACAGGCAGCCAGAGGAGCCTGCGACTTATAGTTGGGGGGAGCTAGTGACATACCAGGGAGGCAGAGAAATAGACTTCTAACAAGAGACACTGGATGGGATCCGGGATAGGGTCATCACCTGGCAACTCTATCGAGGTCACACATGATGGGCGGAGGATGACAGGGAGCTGTCGTCTACCATACTGTCGACATTTCTAACAGGGAGGTGGGGCTCTATTGTTGAGTAGTACAGGCCAGACAAGGTCTCACGATATTTTGGGTACGTGTAGGATGTGTTAGGGCCAGCGCGGTGGTACTAGCGAGCCACACGAGAGCGGGTGTCAGAGTTTGGACTAGCATAGGACAAGACAAGGTTGCTGGCCGAGTATCAGGCCATGCAGCCATTTCAGTGGGACTGGGTGGGCGGAGTAGCAGATCCCAGGACCACACTTGCATATGATGAGTGGTTTCAGCCTCCAAGATTAGTGGGGAGATCAGGGTTACCTGATGGTGAGGGAGCAACGCCTGTTTATAGGGGTCAGGGGAGGAGAGAAGGTAGAGGGAGAGGTGGAGATGGGGATGGAGGCAGAGATGGCATGGATGTGGATGGGGGGGGAGACAGAGGAGGAGGAGACAAAGGGGGAGGATAGGAACCCATAGCATAGGTACCCGCAACATAGGTACCCATAGGACCACCACCACCTGTAGGGCCACCACCAGCCGTAGGAGTTGTGTCATCTAGAGGAGGGGGGATGATTTAGCAGGGTGCTTGGCCTCCCTACAGGCTGCATATGACCGGACTAGTTAGATGCTCTAGGATGTGCAGGGTGAGCAGGATAGTTTGAGAGGGGAGAAGGACAGTTTGATAGCACGATTAACACAGGCTATAGAGGAGGGGTTGATGACCATTGACGAGAGGGATCATTTATGGAGGGAGAGGGATGCGTTGTTGGCAAAGAGGGATCAATTGAGATGGGATAGAGACGGTCTGCGATCAAAGCGGGACCTTCTACAGGGGGAGAGGGACATGGCCATCCAACAGCGGATGGTGGACATCACTGCACAGGGTTCGCAGGATCGATCAAGAGAGGTATCCCGCCTCCAGAGACAACTCCTAAGGATGAGCGAGCAGATCAGGTGGTACAAGGGCATGTATCATCCAACAGTACCCATTGAGCGACGCCAACACTATGGGCATCCGAGACACCCAGTGGCCACAGGGTCAGGGACCAGTGGGGGTTCAGGTGTAGGGGCTGGCAATAGCTAGAGGATAGGGGCAGCATGTCCATGATTGACACATCTCACAGGTCACGTCAAGGGAGCCGTCGGTCTGGGCACACACAGAGTCAGCAGCAGTCGATTGACGGTTCTGTGCAGATGGCAGAGGCCGAGGCATCAGGAGGGAGGATGGAGGTAGACTCTGGGGTAGGATATGGAGCCATATAGGTACAAGGTACAGGTACACAGGGCTTGGTGGGCAGATGGACATTGTTACAGGATCTAGCACAGGTGGACCCCTTGGGTGATGAGTTTGATATGCAGCCTCCCTTAAGAGAGGCAGATAGGTAGTGATATGCTGCGAGCCAGATTTTTGTATTGTAGCTATTTATTGATGGAGGGCATAGTCAGTATGTATATTTATATCTATACTCTTGGATGGACATCGACTGAGATAGACATTTATTCTTTCATTCTTTGGGTTGGGATGTGTACTATTCTTTGCCAGGATTTATATATACATGATGAGCTGGGTGGAATATGAGATGTTATGTATGGATGTATGAATGCATATGATGTACTGACATGGATGATGCAGGATGTGATGTGATTTTCTATATGCTATGAGACTGACATGTTTGTGATGCAGGATGCGAGGTGCTTGATGTGATGTGTGAGATGATGTGTTTATATGGGATGCATGTGCTGACAATTTGTGGATGCAGGATGTGATGTAATGCTTTATATGTATGATTTATGTATATGATGATCAAATGCGTTTATGGGTATTTTAATGTGTTAACAATGCAAGATAAAAAAAATGACTTAACAATGTAAGATTCAATCCCCTGCTTCCCCAGTGTCAGATGATTGGTGATCTACAATTATTTACTTCTCTAGTTTCAATCCCTTGCTTCCCCTATGTGTGCATCATCTTATGCAGTGACTCCTAATCTTAAAACTCAATCCCTTGTTTCCCTTATGTGTGCATCATCTTATGCAGTGACTCCTAATCTTAAAAATGGTGACAAGTGATGATTGGTGGTCTGCAATTGTTTTTTTCTAGTTTCAATCCCCATTTCCTATGTGAACATCATCTTATGCAGTGATTCATTTTTCTAATTTCAATCCCCTGCTTCCTCTATGTGAGCATCATCTTTCGCAGTGACTTCAAATCTTAAAAATGATGGCAAGTGATGACTGGTGATCTGCAATTATTCACTTTTTCTAATTTCAATCCCCTGCTTTCTCTATTTGAGCATCATCTTATGCAGTGACTACTGATCTCAAGTGTGTAGGCTATTGATGTTATGAGACGATTCAATTCTGCAGTTCCCATCCCCTGCTTCGGGTGTGTGAATAATAATATCACATTAAGCAAATTGTTAATCTTAAGAACGGTAACTATCGATGTTATGTAATGTTTCATTTATCTACTTTCAATTCCTTGCTTTCCCAATGTGAGCATCATCTTATGCACATTTTAATAAGCTGTGCATGAATAATTGAACACGATCAGTGATATATTTTTACACTTGAAAAATTCCAATTATTCATTTTAATATTCAATTTCCTTAGTAACAATCGTTAGGCCAGCATAGCTAAGTATGACAGATGAATTTTCCCAAATTCGAAAAGTTTCTTCATATCAATAATGTATTTGTTACTACAGAACACAAGTATGAAATAGTAAAGCGGCTTCAAGATAGAAAGCACATCTGTGGAATGACTGGGGATGGAGTTAATGATGCTCCAGCTCTGAAGAAGGCAGACATAGGAATAGCTGTGGCTGATGCAACAGATGCTGCAAGGAGTGCTTCTGATATTGTTCTCACAGAGCCCGGTCTCAGTGTAATCATCAGTGCAGTTCTAACAAGTCGAGCTATTTTCCAAAGAACGAAGAATTATACTGTATGTATAGTCTTTCTCATAAAACTACAAGAATCAATTTTCTTTTCCATAATTGTCCAGGTAAAGACTTGATCTCATGGTTTGAAATGTTCTTGACATGTCATTCTTGGCTCAGATATATGCAGTTGCTATCACTATTCGTATTGTGGTAAGCATCATCATCAGCATTACAAACAGTTTTTTGAATTTCTTAAATCAAAACAACCAAAACAAACTTAGAGAATCTATTTTAGATGTAAACAAATATAGAAACAAGCTTCTCAACAAGTAAATATACTTTGAAGTTTGAACTAGACAAGTTTGGTCTAAAGGATTTGAAAACTCTTATGGCTACAGCTCGGTTTCATGCTCATTGCTCTCATATGGAAATTCGATTTCAGTCCTCTCATGGTCTTGATCATTGCTGTTCTGAATGATGGTCAGTTCCTCATGATCCCCTTCCTGATTAATGTAGCGAGGTTCTCATAATTATTAGAAACTAATCTTAAATTGTCTACAAGATTTTGGCATCATTGTTTCAGATCAGATTCTGTAATATATCATGATTTGATTTCTTTGGCTCTCTTCATCTTGATAGTGGATCACGAAGAGTGATCTAAAATGTCGATGCAAAATTTTTGTACACAATTGAATTTAGAAACAACATTTCCTTTATATAATAAATTGTAGAGATCTCTTAACATTAACTAACCCTAATACCAGTAGGGTTATTGTTTTCTGCTAACTTTCGAGGTTGATGGTTATGAACAGGTACAATTATGACCATTTCTAAGGACCGTGTTAAACCATCTCAAATGCCTGATAGTTGGAAATTGAAAGAGATATTTGCAACTGGAGTTGTTCTAGGAACATACCTAGCAATTACAACAGTTTTCTTTTTCAAGATCATTTTTCATACAGATTGGTTCCCGGTAAGAATGCACACAATAGTATAGATACAATGTTGTTTTTCTAAATCCTAGATAAAACCCACCTTAAGTTATACTATCAAATTTAAAAAATTTGGATGCATTTGAAATTTTAAAGGAGTATAATGTTTTAGTGATACTGTTTTCAGTAATCTTGTTTTGTTATTACTGATTCTTTCATTCGATGGTGGATTTGTTCAGAACCATTTCCATGTGAGTCACATCAGGGACAACCGTCATCAAATTATGTCTGCCCTGTATTTGCAAGTGAGCATTATTAGCCAGGCTCTGATTTTTGTCACAAGGTCTCGCAGCTGGTCATTTTTAGAGAGACCTGGCTTTTTGCTAGTCTCTGCTTTTATGATAGCCCAGTTGGTAATTACTCTACTCCATTGACACTGAATTTTTATGTTTCAACAAAACTCAAATTATGTCGTATCATTCCTTTACCGATTGTTTTTCTCTCTTTTTTACACAGATTGCCACTGTGATTGCAACCTGTGCAACCAAAAGCCGGGTAAAAGTGGTACAGATTGAAGGGATTTCATGGGGTTGGGCAGGAGTGATTTGGCTGTATAGCATTGTGATTTATATACCATTAGATTTCCTCAAATTCGCAGTTCGCTACATTCTCAGTGGAAAAGCTTGGAATAACATGATTGATAACAGGGTATGTGAGTCTTTTGGGGGTTTAAATTTCCTGTCAAGATTCTTAACCATTGGTTTATAATGTTCTTCCCAGTAAAAATTATGAGGGTTCTTATTAAGGTGGGATTATATATAAGCAATTGACCCATTTTAGGGCTGAGACTGTTTATGTATTATTATAAGAAAGATGTTTCTTATGTCATTTAGATGGGTATACACTCTAAGCTCTGATTTGTTTAGATATCTCATTTCGAATCATATTAGCTTTCTTAGTAGAGCACATATTAGTGTGATTTTAGATGAGCCAGCTAAACAAGTCAAAACTTAGAGTTTGTTATTTAAGCTAAATTCATTTAGACCAACTACAACAAAACTCTTAAATGTTATGATTATGATTTTTTTTCTATCTTATCTTTCAGGTGGCCTTGACCTCGAAGAAGGACTATGGAAAAGAGGAAAGAAAAGCAGAATGGGCGCATGCTCAACGCACAATGCATGGCCTTGATCCTTCTGATTCGAAATCTATGATAGAGAAGGCCATAGAGAGGGCCAGCTATACCGAATTGTCTGAAATTGCTGAACAAGCAAAACAACATGCTGAAATTGCAAGGTAAAATAGTCCACAAACACAATCCATCTCAAAGTTTTTGAAAAATTCTTGCTGTATGATTTTTATTACACTCTAAGTTTCGACTTGTTTGGGTGGCCCATCTGAAATCAAACTAGTAGCATCATCTATTAGTATTATTTTAGATGAACCACTTAAACAACTCAAAACTTGAAATGTATTGTATAATCTGCTTCTATCACAAATTTTCAAAACACTTTTTTCCAAAAAAAAAAAAAAAACTTAAAAAATCTAACATCATCTTGAAGTTAAATAACATTAAGTGAACTTTGAACCTGGCAGGCTCAGGGAGCTGAATACATTGAAGGGGCAAATAGAATCCACCCTAAAGCTCAGGGGACTGGATATTGATCACATCCCACAGAACTACACTGTTTAATCCAGTGGATCTTGTAAACGCTTTATTATATTTGAATCTCGTCCTGTTTGTGTTATTTGAATGTTCTCGCTCTTTCTTTGCCCAAGAAGATTATCCACAGATTAGAAATGCCTGGATAGGCTCTCTAATCTTAGGATGATCAAAAACACTATATTACATTTTATTTCAATAAGGTTTTTTCAATAATGAATTGAGATATGAATTTATATCTTAATTTATTTTTTAAATTGTGTGTTTTTATTTTATGGAAATATGTCAGTGTTTAAGATGTCCGTATTTCTGTCTTTATATTGTAGGTTACAACAGTTTGAGTAAGCATATATTCAAACTAGAAGCCTTTTCTGGCTAAATAGTCACGTACCCAGAGATCCAATTCATTAAAAAATGTGCATGACATAAAGTTATTTTAAATTTCTAGTATGCATAAAACAATATTCTGGTTTTCTAATGTTTTAATTTTATTGCAGTTTTCTTATTCTTCTTTTACAAGTTTTTTTGGTTGAAATTTTAAATTTTCATTTAGAAATAAAGAAATTGTTATAAATTATACGATAAAAATCAAAGTTATTTGAAATATTTTTTAATTAAAAATCAAAAATATTTGTATTAAGCCTTGCTTGAGTTATTCTTCTTTTAGAATTGAAAATAAAAAATATACTATATCAGTTTCTAGATTCGACTGTGTAGAGTTGTGATGGTTAAAAACTCTACACAATTGAATCCAAAAACTGATATAGTATATACATGGATTGTGGAAATCTAATAGATTTATTAAAAAATATTCTTCCTTCAAATTTTTTAATTATCCTCACTTTTTCCTTCACTTCTCTCATTGTGGTGATGATGGATCATAGAGTGTGATCTAAAACATTGATGCAAATAACTTCACATACCTATCATAATTATAATATTTATTTAATTTCTACATTCTTTATTTACTGTTAAGTTTTAACATTGTTTATATATACATATACATATATGTATTTATGTATGTATATGCTTAAATTTTATAATTTAATTATTTTAGAATATATATAATGAATTAATGATAAAAAAAAATCAGTGGTGTAGAAATTTTTTGTTAGATGCAACCTTTAAAAGTAACTTGCATTTACCAAAAGTGTTTGCATAGCCTTAGAAAATCAAACCATCGGCATGCTAAATATGCTCTTAACATTTTGATTTTTTTTTATGAATACATCATTCTATTAAAAATTAATTAAGTACAATACACTATTCACAAAAAAAGTTGGAGGATATGGAATCACTCCAGAAATGTCACACAACTAGTGCCTGAAAAGCTAGCTAAAACAAAAAACATGGGCAAAGTCCTAAAGTAGAAATACAAAGAACAAACTGTTAAGTGGCTAATGCAGTGCCTACATAAGGAGGATGATCGCAATCATCCTTCTTTCCCCATACATCAACGGGGTCAGGATTGGGGTCTAGAAGGGACCACCCTTCCTCTATGTTCTCTTCTTCTTCATTGTCCTTTTTGGTTGGAGAAATAGCCAAAGCTAGCTGCAAGAACTACTTGGAAGAACTGGGCCACCCCAAATTATCATCAAGTCGTAGCTAGCTTGAGCCACTAGGAGTGAAGGGAACCACACTTCCAAGATGTCATCCAAAAGTTGAGCCATTGGGAGAAGGTGATGTTGAGTAGTGACGTTGAAAATATCTTCCCTTGTGAGATTATCGACATGGGGCCTAGGAGTGCAACGTGTTGGAACTCAAAATTGCATGCTCATTTTGAGTCACAAGTTGAGGAAATTGTAAAATTGAAGCCCTTTAAATGATTTTCATGCATATGTACCCGACTGTCATTTTGAAGCCTATGAGGTGTTCCAGGTGTTTGACATACTCCATTCAGTATGTGCATGCATTCTGTGATGTTATTTTGTCATCCTGAATCTTTCGATGAAGTCCTATTTTGAGCAAGTGTCAATTTGCACAATTCTGCCTAAGTGTCAAATAGAGTACAGTAGCCTAGTTTTCCTTTGAATATTTTGCATCTAGAAATGTTTCATGACCTGCCACTTTGAGGATGTTTAGTATGCATATCAAAGAACCTATGTTTCAATTTTCAAGTCATTTTGAATCCGTTTGATTAGGTTTCGAACCCCTCAAAGTTGGTAGTTTATTGTTGTCATGCACTAGTGTAATTGTTCAGAATTCTAGAAGGGCTTGTTTGATCAGTCATATCTTTGACCCAGTTGACCCTATTGAGAAAATTATTTTTGCATCATATTCCAGGGGTCAAATACTTCCTATGTTTCCATTTTGAGGTCATGATGAATCTGTTTGCTCAGTTTGCAAATGTGATTCCAAATGCAACTTTTGATGTTTTACAAGTTGTGAAATGTGCAGATTGATTTGTATCCCTGTTCATGATGTTGTAACTTTTGACCCATGATTGATGAGCCTGAACGGATTATACCGTTGTGTTCTACTCTAAAAATACTACAAGTATGCCAAGTTTGAAGTTGTGACGTATCTTTTAACATACTTTCCCAGGGTGATTCCATATGCACGAATCACTATTTTACTATGTTTCCCAATCTGCAATTCTGATAGCCTATCTTTGCCTGATTGCCAAGTGCACCCTATTATTTGTCATGAGCCCTAATTGTGGAATTATACTCTCTGTATGACAAAGAATCAATGCCCCTATTTTTGAATCCTTATGTCATGTTTGGCCTAGTTTTCTAAGCCATTTCCAAATCAGATTTCTATGATTTTCACTGTTCTAAGTTCTAAATTTATCTAACGAGCTGACTTTGGCATTTTATTGTGATTAGAATTTAAACTTTCTAAGGAATCTAATGATGGATCTGTATTCCTTGAGTGAGGGTGAATCAATGCCCAGGCTTGTGGCTCTCGAAGGTTTCAGTCGGTCAGTTTTTGAGGCCGGTTCCGGAGCCAATTTATGTGATTTGACAAGTGCAGACAATTATTTTCAATTGGCCATGTTTGATCATTGACAACTTTCAGCTAGAGTCTTCTAGGGAATTTTCCTCTGACCGGCATGTAATAATGTTGGAGGTTAGCATGTGTGCTTAGTGGCGCTCTCTTGTCGGGCTGTTCAGTCAGTTTTTAAAGCCGCTTTCAAGAGCTAGTTAGTGTTATTTGGAAATCTTTGCAAAGAGTGAAAGTGGAATGTATGGCATGAAATTTGTCACAGTGAGTTTTAAATGTTCTCATTGGCTGGGGTAACATTTTAAGTTGATGTGTATCAGGTGTAAGAACTATGAAGTGGAATGATAATCAAGACTCAACACACATGGACTGCCTAAATTAAAAGAGAAATATGTGTCATGAAGCTTGTTAGACACCCTAATATTATTTGTCCACATGAGGTTTTGGAAGTCGGACAAAGATCTATATTATTTTGGAGTTTGTCACTGGAGGTGAATTATTTTCTAAAACTGTCCTTCAACAATGACTAAGTGAAAATGAATCATGGGCATATTTCCAGCAACTTATTGATGAAAGTGATTATTGTCATAGTAAGGGTGTTTACCATAGGGATTTGAAGCCTAAAAATCTTCTCTTGGATTCCCAAAGAATCTCAGATTTTGGATTAAGTGCTTTGCCTCAACAACTAAGGGAAGATGGACTCTTACACACTACCTATGGAACACCAAATTATGTGGCACTAGAGGTTCTCAGCCGCAAAGGTTACGATAGTGCATTAGCTGACTTATGATCTTGTGGAGTGATTCTTTATGTGTTAAATGGCAGGGTTTCTTCCATTTCATGAAGATGATCTAACAACATTCCATTGAAGATCAATGAAGCTGAATTTTCATGTCCAACATGGTTTTCCCCTAGTGCCAAGTCTTTGATTTCAAGAATCCTTGATCCAGACCCACGGATGCGCATAAATGTCAGCTGCATACGGGAAGATGACCGGTTCAAGAAGAATTATGTGCCTATGAAACCTTGTGAAGGTGACTCACGCCTTTGTGATATAAAGCTAATAGAATAGTTTGTGAGCTAAGGCAGCCTTGCATAAAGAGATGGAAAGCCAGCGTAAGCATCTAATATACTTGCGTAAGAGGGGAAGCCTACATAAGTTTATTGAGGCCAGTCAAAATAAAAAAGGGGCTTCATGTGTGAGATGTCATTGGGGACTTGCGCAGATGTTCAAGGTTACCAGTGCACGTGTATCTCATATGTATGTTAAAATATAATGGGGTTGCTAGTATGAAGAGAAGGTTCGCATTACAAAGGGCATGAGCAGCATATAAGTAGAGGCACATTTTGTGAGCATGGCACTAGCGTAAGCCAAAGGGAGTTCCCGTGGCAAAGCATACATAAAGGCCCCCAAAGTGGAAGCTCATGCATTTGATTGGAGGGGTTTACGCAGGGTGAGAATCACACCAACATAAATGAATGGGGTCCCCTGCATTAAGACCAGAGGGATATGTGGTAGGTTTCTTTCATTTTAATAGGCTAGCCCGTATTCATGTAATGGGAACCCATGCAAAACAAAGAGATTTCCAGGCCTACACAGTATAAAGAGGAAATTGCCAATACTTTAAGTGAAATCTGCCAGCGTAAGACTTTATACAAAGGGAGTTTCACATTAATGAAAAGAGGGACTCATGCATTGAATAGGCAGCTGATCCAATAGGAATTTGTGTGAGTAAATAAGGGGGTTGCCTATTTTGATGTGAGGAGGTGCACTAACAACCAAAAGCACTCACGTTTCTGCAGGTTGTGAATGTGAAAGGATTCATGCACATGTTGTGATAGCAAATGCACAATAAAAGCTAGCAATTAAACATAGGAGAGGCATGATTTTTAGGTTGCATGCTAGTGAAGGAGCTTTCAAAAGAATTGGGTACCAGTGCCAGCAAAGAGGAAACCTTGGGCAATGCAAACACCCAGACCGCAAGAAGATTGCAACATTGGAGTATACCAAAATGAGGGGATGTGCCAATCTAAACCATGTGCGTGGGGTTGCAGAGGGAATGTACGCACTTGGCACCTAAAATGTGTGCATGTGTTTGCATTTAAATATGTTGTGTGCATAAATGTCAAAGGCAAGTGCAACAATGAATCAAAGAAATGCCCCCAACTAAATGAATGGAGCCTACGTAAATAGAGTAATGGTTGTTAGGTATGATGGTTAGTGCTAGAGATTGAAGCCCTGCGTTAAAATTGCAAAGGAGAGCTGCATAAGATGTGGAAGCCATTGTCAGCAAAGACATGAAAGTTGCCAGCGCACATGATTTTGAAAAAAAAGGGAAGGTAGGCCAAGTAAATATGGAAGACCCACGCACAACTAGGTCACGCAAAACACAAGGGAGAAGACCTTGCATAGGTTAATAGAGGCTGCCAGTTTAAAATGAAGGCCCGTGTGAGTATGTAACCAGGTGCCTATTGGTTTCGATGTGCAATAATAGGTATATCCCACATGCAGCGCAATGGGGATTTTTTAACATCTAAATACAATGACACTCAATATGCATTTTAAGTTAGAACGATGGAGGCTCTTGGCGGGCCCCTTAGCTGGAGGTTTCAATGCATGGTGGGACCCCCTAATTTTGGCGCAGAATGTGAGGAGGGCTTTAAAATTTCAAAACCATTAGTCCCACATTCGCCCCAGATGTGGAAAATTTGGTTTTTATATACAAGTCCATAGACACATGATGTAAATCAAAGCAGTGGAGGCTCTGCCTGCGTGACTGTTTGAAGGTGCCTTGGTTTTTGTGCTCACACCCAGGTAGAAGTAATTTTGCAGAGCGACAGAGGTGACTGGATGGAGATGACACATGGCACTTGGTCATGGATTCACTGAATAAGCTGGTGGTTACTACAAACATCTGGCAATTTGGAGATGACTGTGGTTGTGCGATTGCTAAGTTGTGATGGTTAAGGCCATATAATTCTGAGATTCAGAGAGCATTGGTCGCTAGTTCTCCGAATTCATGGTAGTTAGGACCTAGCATCTGGAGATTATGAGAACACTTGGTCGCCCATTCTCCAAGTTCCTGACAGTCAGAGGATTTCTTTCCGAGAATTAGAGATTAAAGCAGTTGTCCATTCTCCAGATTCTTGACGGTTAGTGGATTTCATTCTGAGATTTTGAGAATAGGCTTAGTCGCCAGTTCTCCAAGTCTGACCTAGGGTTAAGGACTGATTTGGAGATTCAGAGATTGTCTTATTCGTTGAATCGCCAGAGTTAACTGCAATTAAGGATTATGTTCTGAGATCTAGAGAATTCATATGGTTGTCCAATCTCCAAATGGGGTGGTCAACCTGAGGTCAAGCCTAAGCAACCAGTCACAGGATGACACATGGCACTTCTTGGTCCTTTTTGAGGGTATATGCAGAAAATGATATAATATTGCAAGTTTAAAGGGATTTGAAAAATGATATAGTTGAAACTGTAGGCTAAAATTCAAAAATTTAAAATGAGGAGCTACTCACGGATTAATTGCCTGGGAGTTCATTTTTTGACAAAACATGCAAGTGTTATATATCACCGGAAAGGTCTCGAAATGAGGAATCCAATAAAAATGATTATTTTCAGTTTCAATGAAGTGGATGAGAGCAGTTTGGGTTCAAATTCCAAGGACAAGAATTAGAATTTGATTAGTTGAGACATGATTGCAGATAATGGATTAGTTTTGAGGATCAGTTGCAAACAAAGTGTGGGAAGAACCTGAAGATATTTTGAGGCCAAAGATGGATAGTTGTTAGTGAGTTTTGAACTGACCACATTTTCTATATCCCAATTTTTCTTCTCATTGTAAAGGGATGTTGAAAATTTATGCTGCTAGGATAGCTTCAGGCTTCTGAGTCTTGTATTTTTTGTGTTCATAGTTTTGCAATATTGTACAGTTTCAGATAAGTTTTAATGAAAACAATGGAATCCCTATTCAGTTCTTTGTTTGATGTCTTTGTATGCATTGTTTAAATTCTCATATATTGACTTGTAAGGCATGTTAATATACCAGTTATAAGGTATCTATGGGTTTTAATTTGAGTTTCTTTCAAAGAGAGAGTAAGTCTTGATTTCAAATTCTGAGAATTCTAGGTCTGCATATGAATTTGATGTCTAGGTATTGAAATGAGAGGAATGGTTTGCAAGGCATTCCATTTGGGTTTTTGAGTTGGAGTTAGGGTTTTTTGGGATTGTATATTTGTTTGACTCTGTTGTCCAATAGATAAGGCACTGGTCTTGGCTTGAATAGCAGTTTTCTTCATCAAGCATTAGTTGAAATCATTTTATTTTCCTATTGTTATGAACATTTATGTCTAATTGTATTCAAGAAGTACAATTCATTTGTTGATTCCTTGAGGAGTGAATCACTAGGTTGCCCCTCCTAAAAAGGGAAGAAGGATGAAGATCCTTGTCTCACTGGTTCTTTCTATTCTCACAATCATGGTTTATCTGGTTAAACTCTATCTACAGTTGAT
The DNA here is from genome assembly GCA_027943335.1 of Chamaecyparis obtusa. Taxonomy (NCBI): domain Eukaryota; kingdom Viridiplantae; phylum Streptophyta; class Pinopsida; order Cupressales; family Cupressaceae; genus Chamaecyparis; species Chamaecyparis obtusa. Next base: position 325,284 of record BSBK01004132.1, read on the forward strand.
TTTGGTCATCTGCAGAGTGTTTCATAGGTTGGTTAAGTAAAAGGTGAATAGCAGAACAATGTCCACTTCTATATATACTGTGTAATCAGTCATTTGTTTTACGTACACCCGCCTGGGTCTATGGAGCCCGAAGTGTAGAAGGAGTTTCTCCTTGTCAATTAGTCTTTTCTTGCTTGGAATCAAGAGTCAGGGAATCAAAGAATTATATTTAAGCACTCAGGGCTGTGTCTTACGATTCAACAAGAAAAATAGCTAACAAATTGGTGACTCTGGTGGGGATTGAAATAAGTTTACCATTAAGAGTATCCCAGAGTCTTGCTATATTCAGTTTGGGAAGAGTCTCATAAATGTGATTATTTGAAAGTTGTTTTCAGATTTGAAAGTATATTACCTGGATTTGTTGTTGTAAAAATTTAAAACTATATGTGACTTTGTTGTGAGGAATGCCCAGAATCTGTTGATGTTTTAAAGAAGGCCAGTGAAAATTTGTGTCCTCTGAAAAGAGGTGGTGACTCTGAGCTAAGAATGAACCTGAGGTGTGAAGCGTTGTTTCAGATTTCAATCAAATGTGAAGAGAACAATAGCAATCAGCAAAGGCTTCCAAGTATTCTCCATTCAGTATTTCATGTGTTCACATGGTCCTTATCATATGGTTTTGTCATTAAAGAAAGGACATATGAGTGTGAAATTACACACTTCTGGTTTGAACCGTGAGTTAAGTGAAAGTTTTTGAAGTGTGTTTGAAGAAGTTAATTTGGTAGAAAGTATATAGATCTACTGCAAGTTATAAATCAAAATTATTTTGGTGAATGAGTTCCAAAGTTTCAAAGAATGTCAAATTTCTTTTCATCAAGCATGTAGCCAGTTAGTGTCAAATTTCTTTTCATCAAGCATGTAGCCAGTTAGTGAAGTTTCTAGATCTATTTCTACCAGGAGATATATGCCATTATGTTTTGATGGTATTCATGGTTTTCCAAATGTCATTCTTAATTATATCAGGAATAGTTTGCCTAAGTTTAATGGGAACCATCTTGTTTCAGCCAGTCATCATGTTCAGTTATTTTGTGACTTGATGTGTGACTATGAAATTGCTCATGAGGATGTGCATATGAAATTGTTTGTTCAAACTTTAGAAGGTGATGCTAGGGACTAGTTTTCTTTTCTACCAGTATGTTCTATTTCATCTTGGAGTGAGTTACACTCAGCCTTCATGGAGCAATTTGGAGAAAGGGTAAGCATATTTGATTCTTATAGTAAGTTTTTGAAGATTCATATTGAGAGAAATGAACTTGTTCCTCAATTCAATATCAGATTTGCAAAAGTTTTAAATGAGATCCCTGAAATTAATAGACCCAACGATCAAGTGTGTGTAAGTGTCTACTTCGATGCATTTGATAAGAAAATGAATTACTTATTGAGGGATAAAGAACCTAAATCATTATATCAGACATTTATAACTACAATGGATATTGAAAACAATTTGAAGTATGGATTGACTAGAGATAATTTTTCCATGAATGTTTGCCAGTATAATGAATGTGAAAGAAAAGAAGAATGTAGTGTTGATACCTCAATTTCAAATTAGCGTATCAACACTTCTTCTATAGTTTATAACCAAGTTGAAATTTTAAATCAGGATATGTGTATAAATGTTGTTGAGTCCTTTGCTATTGATGAAACATGTGTTCATGATGCTACAACAGTAAGATATATTTCAGACTTTGATAGAATTGAGCAATGTGTTGATATTCTAAATGAATTAGCTACAGTAGTGAGTTCTTTTAATGTTGATTATGAACATGATTTTGCTAATGTTTCTAGACATGGAGTTGCTGCATCTATGTCTCAATCTTGTGCAAATGAAGAGACTGAAAGTTATGTCTCTAATGATGAACTTGAAGTTGATGATCTGACATTTCAAGAAGAGTCGGTAACACAAGATGAAGAATGTGATTCACATGCATTTCAGTCACAGTCAGAGGAACATAGTGCTGAAAGTGGTTATTCAAGTGAGAATGGTGAAGGTAGTGATATTGAGATGTCTTCATATGAGTCGGATGCAACATGGGAAGAAGAAAGTAGTGATGGAAGTGAACACTCCTTTGAAAGTGAAGGTATGAATTCTTTTTCTAAATCTGAAAATGAAAATGCATCTCAATTTTTGCATTATACAAATCAGTTTGAATATGAAGATTTTGAGAGTGATTTGTCCTCAATGTATGAAGATAAGGAAACAGTGATTCAATGTGATATCAATGAGGTTGAACATGAAGATTTGAATGAAAGGTTACCTAATGGTTCTACATTGGATAATGAAGTTGCAGCATATAGCAGAGGGTTTAGGGGTGAATCATGGTCTTGCCGTAATGGTTATCCTAAACAAGATAATAAAGAGGATGTAATTATGGACACTATATGCTTGGTAGGTGATGTTGACAATGAATCTTCATATAGTTCTGATTTTTCTTCATATGTTGAGAGTCTCCATGAAAATGAAATGGGTAGTGAATTTAAAGTGTTTACTAATGCTTTATATGATGAGGATTTTGATGATGATCAGCCCATTTTTTGTCATAGTGTTCAAAGAGGAGTATTACATGGAGTTATCAATCTGTTGTTTGAGGAACACGTGGAGGTTTCAAATTTAGTTAAGCTAGATGTGAATGATGACATACTGTCATACTGCTATGAGAAATCAGAGTGTTCTTCTTCCATGTATGACAAAGTTTTAAATGATGATGTTGCATTTTGTGAGTTTGATGAAGTTCTTGATAGAGTTGTATTTGAAGATCAGCTGACACTTTATAGTAATTTTAAGAATGATTTAGGTGATGTGAATACTAATCAGCATTGTGATTATGGAGATGCATTCAGAGGTTTTGGAGTGGTTTCATAATTTGATGATGATGAAATGTGTGAGTATAAATTTGATTATTCATTTGAACTCCAACCGGCTACTCTTGAGTATATGCAAAGTCAAGGTATGAATGATGATTTTTATCAAGTAGAGTATGAGACTTTTACATTTTAGATTGATAGCATGCATGAATTAGTAGATAAAGATCAATTTCAGTCTGATGGTAGTATTCATGAGCATGTTGAGTCTTATTTTCATAGTGAGCAAGATGAAGAAAGTGTTTCAAGTTTCTACATGCACTATGAAAATGAAGATAGTTATTTTGTTTTACCTAATGAGTTGATTGAGAGTATTGATATGATTGGTGAAACAAATGAGAATAAAATATCCAGCTTACCTCAAGAAGAAAGAAATGAAAATCAGGTATATCACAAAGGTAAGAAGTTTTGAAAATTTTCGGTGACTCGAGGCCATCATTTGTACATAGTAGGAGTAGTTTTCTTGCTTTCAATAAAGCTGTTCGAGAGAGGTTTTGTGGGGTGGTCTGCTTCTTCCAAAGATATGAATCCTTTCCATGCCCGCAAGGAGCATGCATCCACAGTCAGAGCCACTGTTGGAACTCAAAATTGCATGCTCATTTTGAGTCACAAGTTGAGGAAATTGTAAAATTGAAGCCCTTTAAATGCTTTTCATGCATATGTACCCGGCTATCATTTTGAAGCCTATGAGGTGTTCTAGGTGTTTGACATACTCCATTCAGTATGTGCATGCATTCTGTGATGTTATTTTGTCATCTCAAATCTTTCAGTGAAGTCCCATTTTGAGCAAGTGTCAATTTGCACAATTTTGCCTAAGTGTCAAATAGAGTACAGTAGCCTAGTTTGCCTTTGAAAATTTTGCATCTAGAAATGTTTCATGACCTGTCACTTTGAGGATGTTTAGTATGCATATCAAAGAACCTATGTTCCAATTTTCAAGTCATTTCGAATCCGTTTGATTAGGTTTTGAACCCCTCAAAGTTGGTAGTTTGTTGTTGTCATGCACTTGTGTAATTGTTCAGGATTCTGGAAGGGCTTGTTTGATCAGTCATATCTTTGACCTAGTTGACCCTATTGAGAAAATTCCTTTTGCATCATATTCCAGGGGTTAAATACTTCCTATGTTTCCATTTTGAGGTCATGACGAATCCATTCGCTCAGTTTGCAAATGTGATTCCAAATACAACTTTTGATGTTTTACAAGTTGTGAAATGTGCAGATTGATTTGTATCCCTGTTCATGATGTTGTAACTTTTGATTCATATGATTGATGAGCCTGAACAGATTGTACTGTTGTGTTCTACTTTGAAAATACTACAAGTAAGCCAAGTTTGAAGTCTTGACGAATCTTTTAACATACTTTCCCAGGGTCATTCAGTATGCATGAATCACTCTTTTACTACGTTTCCCAGTCTGCAATTTTGAGAGCCTATCTTTGCCTGATTGCCAAGTGCACCCTGTTATTTGTCATGAGCCCTAATTATGAAATTATACTCTCTGTATGACAAAGAATCAGTGCCCCTATTTTTGGATCCTGATGTCATGTTTGGCCTAGTTTTCAAAGCCATTTCCAAATCATATTTCTATGATTTTCACTATTCTAAATTCTGAATTTATCTAACGAGCTGACTTTGGCATTTTATTGTGATTAGAATTTAAACTTTTTGAGGAATCTAATGATGGATCTATATTCCTTGAGTGAGGATGAATCAATGCCTAGGCTTGTGGCTCTCGAAGGTTTCAGTCAGTCAGTTTTTTAGGCCGGTTCTGGAGCCAATTTATGTGATTTGACTAGTGCCGACAAAATTATTTTCAATTGGCCATGTTTGATCATTGACAACTTTCGCCTAAAGTCTTCTAGGGAGTTTTCCTCTGACCGGCGTGTAATAATGTTGGAGGTTAGCATGTGTGCTCAGTGGCGCTCTCTTGTCGGGCTGTTCAGTCAGTTTTTAAAGCCTATTTTAGGAGCCAATTAGTGTTATTTGGAAATCTTTGCAAAGAGTGAAAGTGGAATGTATGGCATGGAATTTGTCACAGTGAGTTTTAAATGTTCTCATTGGCTGAGGTAACATTTTAAGTTGATGTGTATCAGGTGTAAGAACTATGAAGTGGAATGATAATCAAGACTCAATGCACATGGATTGCCTAAATTAAAAGAGAAATATGTGTCATGAAGCTTGTTAGACACCCTAATATTGTTTGTCCACATGAGGTTTTGGCAAGTTGGACAAAGATCTATATTATTTTGGAGTTTGTCACTGGAGGTGAATTATTTTATAAAATTATCCTTCAACAATGACTTAGTGAAAATGAATCACGGGCATATTTCCAGCAACGTATTGATGTCAGTGATTAGTGTCATAGTAAGGGTGTTTACCATAGGGATTTGAAGCCTGAAAATCTTCTCTTGGATTCCCAAGGAAACCAGAGAATCTCAGATTTTGGATTAAGTGCTTTGCCTCAACAACTAAGCGAAGATGGACTCTTACACACTACCTATGGAACACCAAATTATGTGGCACTAGAGGTTCTTAGGCGCAAAGGTTACGATAGTGCATTAGCAGACTTATGATCTTGTGGAGTGATTCTTTATGTGTTAAATGGCAGGGTTTCTTCCATTTGATGAAGATGATCTAACAACATTCCATTGAAGATCAATGAAGCTGAATTTTCATGTCCAACATGGTTTTCCCCTGGTGCCAAGTCTTTAATTTCAAGAATCCTTGATCCAGACCCACGGATCCACATAAATGTCAGTTGCATACGAGAAGATGACTGGTTCAAGAAGAATTATGTGCCTGTGAAACCTTGTGAAGGTGACTCACGCATTTGTGATATAAAGCTAATAGAATAGCTTGTGAGCTAAGGCAGCCTTGCATAAAGAGATGGAAAGCTAGCATAAGCATCCAATGTGCTTGCGTAAGAGGGGAAGCCTACATAAGTTTATTGAGGCCAGTCAAAATAAAAAAGGGGCTTCATGCGTGAGATGTCATTGGGGACTTGCGCAGATGTTCAAGGTTACCAGTGCACGTGTATCTCATATGTATGTTAAAATATAATGGGGTTGCCAGCGTGAAGAGAAGGTCCACATTACAAAGGGTGTGAGCAGCATATAAGTAGAGGCACATTTTGTGAGCATGGCACCAGCATAAGCCAAAGGGCATTCCTACAATAGAGCATACATAAAGGCCCCCAAAGTGGAAGCTCACGCATTTGATTGGAGGGGTTTACGTAGGGTGAAAATCACACCAACGTAAATGAATGGGGTCCCCTACGTTAAGACCAGAGGGATATGTGGCAGGTTTCTTTCATTTTAATAGGCTAGCTCGTATTCATGTAATGGGAACCCACGCAAAACAAAGAGAGTTCTAGGCTTGCACAGTATAAAGAGGAAATTGCCAATACTTTAAGTGAAATCTTCCAGCGTAAGACTTTATACAAAGGGAGTTTCACATTAATGAAAAGAGGCACTCATGCATTGAATAGGCAGCTGATCCAATAGGAATTTGCGTGAGTAAATAAGGGGGCTTTCTATTTTGATGTGAGGAGGTGCACTAACAGCCAAATGCACTCACGTTTCTACAGGCTGTGAATGTGAAAGGATTCATGCACATGTTGTGATAGCAAACACACAATAAAAGCTAGCAATTAAACATAGGAGAGGCATGATTTTTAGGTTGCATGCTAGTGAAGGAGCTTGCAAAAGAATTGGGTACCAGTGCCAGCAAAGAGGAAACCTTGGGCAATGCAAACACCAGGAACACAAGAAGATTGCAACATTGGAGTATACCAAAATGAGGGGATGTGCCAATCTAAACCATGTGCGTGGGGCTACAGAGGGAGTGTACGCACTTGGCACCTAAAATGTGTGCATGTGTTTGCATTTAAATATGTTGTGTGCATAAATGTCGAAGGCAAGTGCACCAATGAATCAAAGAAATGCCCCCAACTAAATGAATGGAGCCTGCGTAAATAGAGTAATGGTTGTCAGGTATGATGGTTAGCGCTAGAGATTGAAGCCCTGCATTAAAATTGCAAAGGAGAGCTGCATAAGATGTGGAAGCCACTGTTAGCAAAGACATGAAAGTTGCCAGCGCACATGATTTTGAAAACAAAGGTAAGGTAGGCCATGTAAATATGGAAGACCCACACATAGCCAAGTCATGCAAAACACAAGGGAGAAGACCTTGCATAGGTTAATAGAGGCTGCTAGTTTAAAATGAAGGCCCGTGTGAGTATGTAACTAGACACCTGTTGGTTTCAATGTGCAATAACAAGTATATCACACATGCAACGCAATGGGGATTTTTTAACATTTAAATACAATGGCACTCAATATGCATTATAAGTTAGAACGATAGAGGCTCTTGGCAGGCCCCTTAGCTGGAGGTTTTAGTGCATGGTGGGACCCCCTAATTTTGGTGCAAAATGTGAGGGCTTTAAAATTTCAAAACCATTAGTCCCACATTCACCCCAGATTGGGAAAATTTGATGTTTATATACAAGTCCACAAACACATGAAGTAAATCAAAGCAGTGGAGGCTCTACTCACATGACTGCTCGAAGGAGCCCAGTTTTTGTGCCCATGCCCAGGTAGAAGTAATTTTGTAGAGCAATGGAGGTGACTGGATGGAGATGACACGTGGCACTTGGTTGCAGATTCACTAAATAAGCTGGCGGTTACTACTAACATTTGGTGACTTGGAGATGACTCTGGTCGCGCGATCGCTAAGTTGTGACGGTTAAGGCCATATAATTTCAAGATTCAAAGAGCATTGGTCACCAGTTCTCCAAATTCATGGCGGTTAGAACCTAGCATTTGGAGATTATGAGAACACTTGGTCACCCATTCTCCAAGTTCCTGATAGTTAGAGGATTTCTTTCTGAGAATTGGAGATTAAAGCAGTTGCCCATTCGCCAGATTCTTGACGATTAGTGGATTTCATTTTGAGATTTTGAGAATAGGCTTAGTCGCCAGTTCTCCAAGTCTGACCTAGGGTTAAGGACTGATTTGGAGATTCAGAGATTGTCTTATTCACTGAATCGTCAGAGTTAACCATGGTTAAGGATTATGTTCTGAGATCTGGAGAATTCATATGGTTGCCCAATCTCCAAATGGGGTAGTCAACCTGAGGTCAAGCCCGAGCAACTAGTCATAGGATGACATGTGGTGCTTCCTGGTCCTTTCTAGGGTATATGCAAAAAATGATATAATATTGCAGGTTTAAAGGGATTTGAAAAATGATATAGTTGAAACTATAGGCTAAAATTTAAAAATTTAAAATGAGGAGCTGCTCACAGATTAATTGCCTGGGAGTTCATTTTTTGACAAAACATGCAAGTGTTATATATTGCCGAAAAGGTCTCAGAATGAGGAATCCAATAGAAATGATTATTTTTAGTTTTAGTGAAGTGGATGAGAGCAGTTTGGGTTCAAATTCTGAGGACAAGACTTAGAATCTGATCAGTTGAGACATGATTGTAGATAGTGGATCAGTTTTGAGGATCAATTGCAGACAAAGTGTGGGAAGAACCTGAAGATATTTTGAGGCCAAAGATGGACAACTGTCAGTGAGTTTTGAACTGACCACATTTGCTATATCCTGGTTTTTCTTCTCATTGTAAAGGGATGTTGAAAATTTATGCTGCTAGGACAGCTTCAGGCTTCTGAGTCCTGTATTTTTTGTGTTCATAGTTTTGCAATGTACAGTTTCAGATAAGTTTTAATGAAAACAATGGAATCCCTGTTCAGTTCTTTGTTTGATGTCTTTGTATGCATTGTTTAAATTCTCATATATTGACTTGTAAGGCATGTTAATATACCAATTATAAGGTATCTGTGGGTTTGAATTTGAGTTTCTTTCAAGGAGAGAGTAAGTCTTGATTTCAAATTCTGAGAATTCTAGGTCTGCATATGAATTTGATGTCCAGGTATTGAAATGAGAGGAATGGTTTGCAAGGCATTCCATTTGGGTTTTTGAGTTGGAGTTAGGGTTTTTGGGATTGTATATTTTTTTGACTCTGTTGCCCAATAGATAAGGCATTGGTCTTGGCTTGAATAGCAGTTTTCTTCATCAAGCATTAGTTGAAATCATTTTATTTTCCTGTTGTTATGAACATTCATGTATAATTGTATTCAAGTAGTACAATTCATTTGCTGATTCCTTGAAAAGTGAATCACTAAGTTGCCCCTCCTAAAAAGGGAAGAAGGATGAAGATCCTTGTCTCACTGGTTCTTTCTATTCTCAAAATCATGGTTTATCTGGTTAAACTCTGTCTATAGTTGATTCTGGTCATCTGCAAAGTGTAGAAGGAATTTCTCCTTGTCAATTAGTCTTTTCTTTCTTGGAATCAGGAGTCAGGGAATCAAAGAATTCTATCTAAGCAGTCAGGGCTGTGTCTTAGGATTCAACAAGAAAAATAGCTAACACGATGAGTGGAGGAATTGTGGCCATGTTGGCAACCACAGGAAGAAGATTGCTTGTTAGAGATAGAAATATTTGATAACACTCTAGAAATAGTACAAGGGGCATTGCTCCAATGCTGAAGTAATTCTTGCAAGTGGGCCACCTCAAAGGAACCTTGTTAGCTTGCACTCGAATCTACATCATGACATTATTACATATGGAAGCTTTAGCATATAAAGAAACATTGATATCAAGAAATTTATGAGTAAATAAAATTTCATTTCTATCTTTCCATAGAGGAAATAGGATTTCCATCTTGAAAACATGTCAATTCTGCAAAAATTTGAAGGGAAGTCTAGGCAAATCTCCTAGCAAGATCATATGCCAAGAGTTCAGGCTTCTGACCTAAAAGGCCAGAAGAAGTTATGAATCTAAATCCACAATTACTGGGCTCTTATGTAATACCAAAAAGCATGAATGAAAGTCTTAACTTGTCCATAGAAAGGACACCTAGGGTCTGGCATAACCAAATGTTAGAGATGAGAGTCCAAAGACAAGCTCTGGAAAAGAATACACCAAGAAAAATGAGCCACTTTAGGCTAAAAAATGGTAGACCAAATAGTAAGGAATCTATGTTTCCAGTGTTAGATAACTGAGAGGGGGGGGTGAATCAGTTAGTTCCAGTTATCATACAGTCCCAAATCTCCTAGATGTATATATTCAAACTTTTCAAACAAATTATCAACTCGGTAAGCTATCAATAATAACTTTCTCTTCATCTACCGATTGACAGCCAATTCAATACCGAGTTTACCGATCTGACTAGATATGCAATGTGCAAAGTAAAATAACAATCCAATCACATTAAATACACATAACACATAGATTTTAATGTGGAAACCCTGTTAGGGGAAAAACCACCTGGGACCAGTAACCCAAAATAATTCACTCTTCTGAAGTGAGCTCAGTTAGGAGCCAACCCTGTCAAAGGTTACAAAACACATTGTAAGGTGTGACCTGGTTAGAGGATTTATCACTAACAGTTCTCCCTTGACCAACATTCACTATGAGTTCAACAAGAAAATAATCAACATTCATTGAATGTCATATTGAAATACAAAAAAGACTATTAAGTCCACTCGATGAAGAAATTTTGCTGTAAAAATGGTTAAAATGATACAGTAATGATCTCATTCAAATACAACTAAGATTAGCATATTTTCATATCTATTCTAGGCTCAAAATACCTCATTTGATCAATATTCAATTCAATCCTTCATATCCACCAACTTGTTCAACTCGGTGAATAATGTTAGGATTAAGTAATACTGAGAGGGGGTGGTGAATCAGTATTACAACACTTCAACTTAGACTTAAACCAATTGCAAATAAACCATATCAATGCTGAAATGAAGAGAACATAAACATATAACACATAACTCATAACACCATTATTTGTTTTCGAGGAAACCCTGGCCAAGGGAAAACCCCGGTGGGGATGGTATCCACAACTATGCACTAAAATATAGAATCCCTGTTAGGATATCTAGCCCTGTTAGGAGTTGAGTATTACATAGTTTATTTCCTTGTTAGAGGAATAAAAAACCTTGTTAGGGGTATACAAAAACCTTGTTGAAGGTGTGGTGAGCTGATAGCTCTTACAATCAAAATTATGTTACAAAAGTGTTCTTCAATAAGTGAACTGCACAAGCATCTGCTATGCTTTGATAGTTCCAAATATAGCTCTGTTAATCTCCGATCTCACATATGCTATCTTCCTTTTCTAATATCCCAAATTCCCATCCATCACATATCCATCTCTATTACACTTATCGCTTCCACAAAACACTCTATACTTATATCAATTCTGCCATCCAGTTGGCTCTCAAATATAATACAAAAATAACAATTACTTATACAAATGATTAATGTAGAGTCGACGATCTTGTATTACCAAAGTGCTGGAAATATAAAACTTTCATCTAACTTAGCACGTTACCATTCCATCTAACCTTCCCTCAATCATCGCGACTATTCATATACCCTTTTTCACTGTTTCTCTGTCTTTGCATACCTTCATATCATTGTATCTATCTGATATCAACATCAAAACATGTGCGACCTTAACAGAAGGTCCTACATATCCAAACATGTCTTCCTCTAAGTTTGCAAGCCATAATACATCATATATTATCTTCGCTAACCAAAACTATACAATAGTATACTGTTATTCTGATTCTGTACTTAGTCATTTTAATGACTGCATCTCTGATACCTACACTCACTTCATACAATCACTCCAACATAAGTGTTTCCATAAATGACAACCCTTAAGTAATCCCTAGTGCTCTCCAATCATCACTTGCCAACAATATCTCCCTTTTGCATTGATGGCAACACTTAGCGAAAAATGACTCCCTTTTGCATTGATGGCAACACGTAGCGAAAAATGACTAAGTGTCAAAATATTATCTTCCTTCTACTTCTCTATATACATATTCTTTCTCCTTTTTCTTTTTCTTATTTAATTCTTTTCTTCTTCTTCTCTTCTCCTCATTTTTCTCCTCTCTTCTTCTCTCCCTTTGACATCAATGGAAAAGGTATTTGCAAAATTTCAAAATCTTAAGCACAAAAGACTTAGTGCTTACTCACCAGATCCAGAATGTCTTGGAAGGAGTCTTCCAAGGTCTTCACTTCATCATCCCATGACTTGATCAGAAGTTCACTGACATGGATCAGTCCATTCAGTGCATAAGATGCAGTCTTTGCTGCCTTCAGCTTGGTGGGTACAAAAATTTTAATTGATCCTTCTATCTTCTCCATCTTTGTGAGATGAGCTTCAAGAATTGATAGCTTAGGAGTGATTAGACTCTTTAGCAAACCAAATCTTTCCACTACTCTCCCTTTCTCTATATTCAAAGCACTTATCTTATCCAAAAATTTGGATGTCTACTTGTCCATTTCCAACACAGTTTGTGAAGAGATTTCACAAATGTCCATTATGTTGTCTAATGTAGCTTTGTCCTTGGCTATGATATCTTTAATATTCTTTATGTGTCTATTGGGATTGATGCAATAGTTGTAGAGTTTTCTTCCTTTTGCCATGCAGTTTTTAGTCTTAATTGTGGTTGCCTTCATAATGCCCAAGTCCCATGAGATGGACTGGAAGAATTCCTTCAACTTATTTTCTAAGTACGTCTTCTCAGCCTTATCCTCTGTGATCTTCAACAGTGACTCAAGATGATTGTCAAAGTTGTCCAATGCCAAGTTCAAGTTCTCTGCATCATCCTTTCCTTGAAATATGAGAGGTGTAGGGAGTATTTTATTTACAGTCTCTACTGCCCTAGCAATCACCTTTACCTTCTTATCCCCCTTTTGTTCAGACCTTTCCTTTTCCTTAGCAAATTCCATGAAGGATAACCTCATGAGTTCATCCTCATCCATACTTTCCACATCCATACTTTCCACATCAGTGCTTACCGGTTTGGCCATACTTTCCAACAATAGGGTGGATACGGTTCTTGTTTAAGCTCAATTATTACCTCTTCTTTTTCTTCCCCTATCTCTTTTTCTTGCTTTTCCTCTTGTTGTTTCTCCTTCTCTTGTTCTTTCTCTTCCTGTATTTCTTTTATATGTTCTTCCTCTTTCTATTCTTCCTCTTCACTGTTATCGCAGTGTCCAGATTTTCTTGAAATGGATCATTTACATCAAGTGAAGTGTCTAATGATATAGGTGTATGCACCCTAAAATGATTGCCTAGACTTTGGGCCCCCATTCATCAATTTATCATTTCTTGAATCAATGCTTTGCAATATTTTCAATTTAAATCAATTTCCTTGATTAAATCATAATTAATTTAATTATTTCAAATATTTCCTAAGGTTTGATCATTTTATACTAAGTTTTATTTAATTAAGAGAACATGCTCCCTTTTAATTAAATAATTTTTTTTTGGGTAAGTGCACAAAGATGGGGGACCAAAAAGGGGGTATAAGATGCCACTTTTTTCCTTAAATCAGCAAACTTTGAACTTCAACAAGAAATTGAAGATAGTTAGACTCAAAATTTTGAGATGCAACAAAAATAAGAGTTGTAATACTCTGAATCTAGTTCCTAAAATACTAACTTATTTTGAAAATGGTGCAGATTAAGACCCTCAAAAAGGGGGAGCACAAAAAGTGGTCCTATTTTTTGTCCAAAAACATAACATAGCGTCTGGTGTGCTCCCCCTAAAATGTTAACACCACATAGTTTATCTCGGAATTTTTTGGTAATTTTTTGATGAACGTATAATTTTTTATGAATTTACGAAGTGCACACATCCTGAAAACATGAAATTTATGTGTGCTCCCCCTAGAAATCATTTAAAACTAATCAAAAATTAAATTTTCTTTTTTTTAAAGTGTGTAGAATGGAGTCTAGTTTCTAAAAATGTAACTTATTGCAAAATTCGATGAACGAGCCAAAATCTATGCCCAAAATACTGCATGTTGGTTTTTTACAAAAAATGGACATACAAAAGAAATTAGAGTTGAAAAGCTTAACATAATCATAATTCAAAATAAATTATATGCTTAGATAGCTAACAGAGAGATTTGCAATATCACGTCGTCTAATTTTTACGTTCTTGAGCCACGAGTAAACCTGACGAGGAGCACACAAAAAAAGATGTCATTTTTTTGTATGTCTACTGGAAAACATGTCTCAAGCCTATTTCAATCATCCAAGCCTTTGGGTTGGATCTCCAAGGCAAATCCAAGCCTTAGGATTGGTACACTCAAATCCTTTACAAAGTGTGCATGCCCTAAAGCACAGATGCCCTATAGGGCGTGCGCCCTATGTAAATCATAAATTTACATAGGGTGTGCGCCCTATGTAAGATATAAATTCACATAGTGATGAGAAAAATTCAAAGTGGGAGGAAGAGAGAGAGAGAGAGAGAGAGAGAGAGAGAGAGAGAGAGAGAGAGAGAGAGAGAGAGAGAGAGAGACTTTCTCTCTCCCTCCCCCATACTCTCTCTCCCTCTCTCCCCCTTATCACACTCTCTCTCACCTTCTCACTCTGACCTTCTATATCTCTCTCTCTCTCCCTTCTCTCTTCTCTCTCTCATCACCCTCTCTCTCTCTCTCCCTCTCTCCCCCATACTCTCTCTTTCTCCCTCTCTCCCCCATACTCTCTCTCTCTCTCCCCTTATCCTTCTCTCTCTCTCCTACTCTCTCCCTTTCCCCTTCTCTATCTCTCCTTCCCCTTCTCTCCTACTCTCTCTCTCTCTGTCTCTCTCTGTCTCTCTCTCTGTCTCTCTGTCTCTCTCTCTCTATATATATATATATCACCTTCTCACTCTCTCTCATCACCCTCTCTCTCTCTCTCTCTCATCACCCTCTCTCTCTCTCTCTCTCTCTCTCTCTCTCTCTCTCTCTCTCTCTCTCTCTCTCTCTCTCTCTCTCTCTCTCTTATCTCTATTCTCTCTCCCTCTTCCCTTCTCTCTCTCCTTACCCTTCTCTCCTACTCTCTCCATTCTCTCTCCCTCTCCCCTTCTCTCTCTCTCTCTCTCCCTCTCTTTTTTTTCTCCCTTTTTCTTGTTTTACATAGGGTGTGCACCCTATTTAAGACTATGAATAACATGTTTTTTTTTTGTATAGGGTGTACACCCTATAGTGTGCTCGTGCTATGTAAAACTAGAAGAAACGGTCTTATTTGCGAAGGATCTCGTGAAAGAGGCCCACTTTTTCTTATGCTGCTTGAATTCTGCATTTTCTCCGACAAGCTTTCGCTTTTCATGGTGTTGATAGTGACAAATCAAAATCATTTTTGCACCATAGTGACAAGTTTTTGCTTTGCACCATCGTGAAAGTCAATTATTGGAATCAAAAAGACAAAAATAGATTGAGGTAAGTTTTTTATTTTTTTACATGTCAAATGTGAATAAATAGTGTTTTGGTTTATAATTGGTATGATATAGACTTGTTCTTGATAGATAATTTGATATAAGTGTAATAAATTTATATTATAATTTGTCATATTGTAAGAGGTTTATATTATAATTTGACTTATTGGTTTACATTTATATTATATTTATAAAATTTTAATCAATTGATATGTAGAAGTCATCATCATGCCAAGGAAATGAGAAAAAAATTTAACATCGGAAGAGCATGAAAGAGACAAAGAGAAGAAAAGGGAAAGAATGAGACAACTTCGTGAACAAAAAAAATTAGATACTATAGAAGAAGATTTTTCTTTGGATGAGGAACATGAAACATCAATACAAAGTAAGAGAGAATTGGAATTGGAATAAAAAAGACAATGAATGAGAAACTTGCATGCAATGAGACAATTGAATTATGAAGATGCAGGGACATCATCCAATGTTTGAGGCACACCAATGTATCATGTTGAAGGCACACCATTGTCTACTTCTGAAGGTGGAGGCACACCAATGTATCATATTGAAGGTACACCATTGTCTACTTCCGAAGGTGTGGGCACACTCTTCTATCATGTTGAAGGCACACCATTATCTACATCCCAAGGTGTAGGCACAACATTGTCTCATGTTGAAGGCACACCATTATCTACATCCCAAGGTGTAGGCACACCATTGTCTCATGTTGAAGGCATTGAAGATGGTATGCAATTCACAAATAATATTTTTGATGTTCTTAGAATTATTAAATATAGAAAACCAAAATATTTGATCGATATTGATACTAACATTTTGCAAGCAATGCTTGACAAGATTCCCAAGTGTACTTGTCAAAAAAATGTTAATCATATTTGGAGATCATTTTTTGATAATTTAAACATGACAGGATGATTTCAACTATTTGTTGAAATGATGAGAAATCTGAAATTTAGGCCCATCATGAAGATTCTTGGGCTAAGAACGATGGACGAGTCAAGTGAAAAAATCTATTGTAAAGAATCTAATGACTGCATATGAGAGTGTGGGTTCTACATCATGCACGAAAGATAGTAATGTCACACAACGTGTACTTACATCAACGATAGTAAAAACTCAAATGAAGAAATCTTGACTCATTACAAAGACAAGAAAAACATTGAAAATAAGTAGAAAGTCTCTAATGAGAGCCCTGGGAAGGCATCAAAGAGTGGAAGATCCAAATAGCAATAAGTTATGGGCATTTTCCGATAGACTACCGTGAAAAGATAAAGCAATTGTTGAAGCTTTGAAATCCTTGATTGAACAATTTTGTAAGAATAATACACAGGTATCTCCTAATCAAAGAGATGTTGTAAGAAGGAGGATTGGTAGTCAAATTAGTGTTCCACATCCAAAACATTTTTTGGATTCAACTTAGACACAATTCTTTGCAAAATTTATGCATAGGTATCCTCAAATTAAAATTAGTCAAAGATATTTTGAAATGTGTAAACCTTTTTATGTCAAGATAAATCACACACGCACAACTCGTTGTTGTAGGGTACATATTGAATTTTCTAGCCATTTTGATGTTTATAGGAATATATGTGTAGGTTTGCACTCTAACAATGTTTTGTAGGATTGTAACATAAATGTCCCACCTAAATCTTCAAGGGAATTGATATCTACCATTTTATGTGAAAGAGTGGATGGTCAACAATTTTACAAGTTCTCATGCTTGAATGGTACATGCATAGATTGCAGAGGTTTGCGATGTTTGCCAATTTGTCAACATATGGAGAGTACACATGCAATTGGTAATGAAATAGTGGAATTTGGAAAATATAAGACCGTGACATACAATCTAAAAGATGGAAAAGAGGCTAAAAGATGTGATTTAGTAATTGAAAAAATTCTAGTGTATCAATTCATGGACATTTTTTGTAAAAAAATTATTTATGAGTATGCAAGGCATACACATAGAGCGTGATGGTTAGATATGCAATTCAAGTTGTGCAAGGACACATTTCCACTTGGTACCATTGTTTTAGTTGTGGACTTTGCAGACAACTACACACTACAACCACAGAATGAGGTGCAAGCAAAGTATTACAGCTCTCAACAGGATTCTATATTTGTTCATATAGCATTCGTGCATGGACCAAACAGTACAGAGGAGAACAGGAAGATATTGAGGGAGTATCATTTTTATATCAACGATGATCGCTCACATTCTACAAAGTTTGTACATGGTTGGTTTCAACTATTTTATGGTCATTTGGCAAACAGGGGCATAAAATATCATCGACATATCATTTGGTCAAATAATTGTGCATCCCAATTCAAGAATTCACGGATGTTTTATTAGTTGTACAGGATGCATAAGATTACTGGAATTCAATATATGTGGAATTTCATAGAGGCCGGTCATGGAAAGGGAAAGCACGATGGCGTAGGTGCATGTATTAAAAGAGCCTTAGCACTTGAAGAATTAAAGTACAAAGAGAAAGCAACATTGTTAGATGTGGGATGTATTGTCCAATGGTGTAACACTACAATGGGTCCAGGTAATGAAGGTGAGTCTACGGTTCATAGATTTTTTTGGTTGATGGATGAAACTAACATTGCACCGTATGAGGATTGTTGTACATTGACATGATCGAGTGAGCTACACTCTTTTAGAAGTTGTAATGCAGGTTTATGGAGTATCCACACACAACATATGGCGTGCTTTTGTTCATCATGTGTAGATGAAGATTGGGATGGGTGTGAGTCAAAGGAATGGGTTGACGAATGGTATACATGTATTTTGAGTCCACTTGCCTCCTATCATCCCCATGAATCTCTACAACTGACATAAATGGAATCATCCATTGACTTTGATCGCTTATCTAATCTAGTACAACCAGGTCCACATTTTCCACATACAGATAATCTCAAATTTAGTACTTTATCATAAATATTTAGTAAACTAATGTCCTTATTATGTTTATATCATTACAGGCCATGTTTTTGTTGTTATTGCACCTGAAGACAATGAAGAAGGGACAGATTATTATTTGTGTCGTCACTAGTAGAATTTGGCAAATAAATGACTAGGTGACTAAAAATTTTAGTCACGTGACTAAAAATTTTAGTCATGTGACTAAAACTGATCATGTTCTACCATTTTTTTAGTCACATGACTAAAACTTTTAGGCATGTGATTAAAAATTTTAGTCATGTGACTAAAACTGATCATGTTCTACAAATATAAATGACTAAATAAATGACCAATTTGGTCATCAGGTAAAATCACAACTAAAATGACTAAATAATTAGTTTTTAGTGAAAGTGATTGCAAGCCTAAGTCATCTTGGGATATTGATTTTGGAACCTCTTTTGAAAATCATTGTTTTGTCCTTTTGGAAAGGCATTTTGACTTATTGGTTGTGGAATGCTTTGCATCAATATAAATAACCTTTTTCAATTAAAATTATGGAGGTGCATATAATGCATATATAATTGTTTAAAATTATTTTGAAAGCTAATTAATTAAGATATTTATGACAAAATTAATATTTTGTCCTTAAAACATAAATTATTATTTTAAATATATCGAATTAAAATTTATAATTAAAATTATTTTAATTATCTTAAATTAAAAAATAAAGACCAAAAAATTAGAGAGCTAGTTCTATACATCACCCTAGATAGATTATTTATAATTTAGTTACCATCAAACTAATTTCTAGTCATGGTGTATTGTTTTGAAGTGATTTCTCATGTTCTAAAAAAAACTCCACATTGACCTTTGTATCTATCAATTTTCATTTAATTAGTTTAATATCTATTACATGATTTATAATAAAATTATATAACAAATATTAAATAAAAAAAATTATACAAAAGATACAAAATAATAATATATTTTTATATTAATATTTGTTAAGGAAAATAAACATGTCACTTAACAAATTTTAAAATTGAAAAGAAAATGTTAAAGAAGGGAAAAATATTTTGGAGCGATTAAAGAGTGTTGGCAATATAGAATTGCTTATTTTCAAGCCTATTGGTAATTTGAGATGTGGGTTCCAAATCCCTAATGCTTGGTAATCTCTCTAGTACTAGAAGTGTCAAATCCAAAGAAAGATCCACACACTTTTCTTGAGGCTGGGTAGCTAAGGACCAATAACTAAGGTAGGCAAGATTTTTTCATATCTAATTTTTCAAGACTAAGGGGGTGTTTGAAATACTGAATTTTAATAAATAGATTGAATGCATTTTGATAGTCCAATTTATGATTTAATGCAACTCATATGATGACACCAAAAAACACTAAACTACTAGAATTGAAAGGTGTTAAATTTGATGGATTCATGTGCTTATATAAGGACTGTTAAGGAGAAAGAAAGGAGTAGATCAGTGTTTATAAATATCCACTTGGGAAACAAAGTCTCTATATTTAGATGAAGTTATTTTAATCAATTTATCACAAAAGACCCATGCTCAAAACGTAAAGACAATCTAGACTCTACACATATTTAAAAAAATAATTGATAATTAAAAAATATTAATTGAATCTACTTAACAATATTGAAACATTCAAATACTTTATTATGTTGAGAAGATACCATACATTATTCACTACTATAAAAAAGTGTATTTTAAGATATATTTTTAGACAAAATTAAAATTTCATCTTAAATATTTAAGTTATTTTAATTATTATAAATGAAATGGAAACTATTATTATTGTATTAAATTAAAACTTATGTCAAATGCTCAGTCATTTTCATTTAGGCGGTTCATTTAGGCAGCAATGAGAGGGAGAGGATGGCGGGAGATAGAGGTGGTGGAAATTTCAGAGAAAAATCAAGAGATTTGAGAATAACTTTTAGGGATTGCATTTAGATCTCTCATTTGGGTCCATCCAGTTAGGTCACAGGTCATACAAAACCATTGAGTGACTTTTTATTCTCATAGAAACTTCCTGCAAAAGGGATTTGATGTGTTTTCCCTCCTGAAATTTCTAAAATTTCTGCAAGGCCGCGAGTAAACAATGTTGAATTTCTACATACCTTAACTATTGAAGTGTGAGAAGGAAGAACTTGTATGTGTATCTATCTATTGTGTATTTGTAATTTTAATCCATGCCTGTGTTTTTTTCCAAAGGCTAATATTTGACATTGGGATTGTTGTGTATTGTAGGTAAAGAAGAATGGAATTTCCATAGTCCTCATGCCCTCTGAAATACTGGGGACATTATTAGCTCTGTGGGTTATCTTGCCTTTATTCTCAAACATTGGCTGGGGTCAGAGTGAAAATATTGTGTTTCTTAAGAATCACATAGGAGCATCATTTGAGCACTGTCCTCAACCTTGGATTGCAAATATTAGTACAAATGATATTCATTCTAGAGATTTCCTGGCCTTGTCAAATATTCGTGGTCGTTGGGGAGGTTTTGAGACTCTAGAGAAATGGGTAACTGGGGCATATGCAGGGCACACTTCAGTTTGCTTGACAGATGAGGAAGGAAAGCTTTGGGTTGCAAAATCTGGGCATGAAAATGAAAAGGTAATTTAATCTTTAACTAATATTTAAGGTATAGCCTTTTGTGTGGTAGAAGTGGTATAATACACTGGTTGCTAGGTAAAACTTATTTTAGATATCACCTTTAAATAATATAAGGCTCGGATGAATCATAGGTGGTATATTTTGTCTATCAGCTTTCATTCAGTATGCTATAATTCTCAAATCTTTGTCCTAATTTTCTCAAAGTTAGGGATACTTGTCTATTTGGCTAAAATGATAAATTATTTTTACTTCTCTAGTCATTCATTGTGAAAGTTAATAACATCTTCTTAACTATTTTTTGGAAGTCTTCAAACTCATCTGATTAAAAATTGAAATAACTGTGCACAGAGGCTTCTGGTTTTTAATTGTGTTTATCTTTTTGAATCAACGTTTTGGATCATATCCTATAATTCATCATCAAAATAATGAGGTAGAAACAAGATTTTAATATCTCTGAATTGTGCACATATCATATCCTATAATTCATCATCAAAATAATGAGGTAGAAACAAGATTTTAATATCTCTGAACTGTGCACATATTAATTGATTTGTTTCCTGAATAGTAAAATTGAAAGGGAGAATGTTAAAATTGAAAATCTGAATGACCAAAGTAGGTCAATGGGAGTTTGAAAGAACAAGTTACAATGGTAAAGAACTAGTGTAGAAAAGAGCTTATGGAGTTTAAATAAATAAATAAACAATAAAACAGTCAAAATAACTAGAGGGATCAAGCCCTAAAGTTGTGCAAGCTAGCCATATGCTTCAAGAATAGATACAAATAGCAACGAAAGGGGAAGATCCCTCAAAGAAATGGGAAGTAGTAAACCAAAGGTGAAGACCAAGATTGGAGAGTAAATATGTTCTTAAAGATCCATGTGGTAGTAGAGCAGAATTCTTCTGTCATGTGTTTAGCTTTAATGTTTGCAATAGAACTACAGATTTCTTTGATTCTTATGAGTTACATGACTAGATCAAATTGCTAAATTTTAGCAAGAATCATTACTTATATGATTCAGGGATACTTTCTTCCCTTGACTATAGAAAACAATGGAAAGAAAGTATGTTTACAGGATAATATCACCTTGGAAATTTACAGAACTCAAAAGAAGATGGAAATTGCGACAAAGATTTTCTTATTCATCACATACGTTATCCAATCATAAGACCATTGCAAGGTACCAAGGTGGGTTCCAAAGGAGAAAATATGTTATGTGTGCACTTATCACTGCTTGCAGGAATTATTTCATCGCCCTGCATACATGATGACACACATTTGTTACCAACATTTTGATAAATGCTATATTTATCATGTTATGAATCTACACCAACCTTTTCAATATTCCTTAAGAAAATTGTAGTGTAATTGGTTTGAGAATGCAAAGCCTGAATGAGATCTCCGAGCACCATCTGAGGTTGTGAAATAGCACCATCAAACCAATCTGCAGATGAATCAGAGTGACCACTTATAATCATCTTGACCTGATCCTATAAACTTATTTATTTTGCAAGACAAGGAAGTTTTTCTAGGCACAAGAGCACTTGAAAAGCCATAAACATGTCTCGAATACAAACACCTAGTGTAAAGTTTAGAAGTGAAAAGCAAGCCTTTGCCTATATTAAAGGTATTCCAAATCCTTGCCCTGCTTTTCTACTTACCATTAAAATTCCTGGTATCAAGCCCTATACATTATGTGCTCTTTTAGATTCTGGTGCTGATTGTAACATTGCTCGTCCTCAATGCTTTCCTATAGATTGTTGGTCACCTACTACCACTACCATTCATTCTGTGACTCATAAGAACAATCCCATAAAAGCCCAGGCCATTATTCCTATACAATTTTCCACTGCTGTTTATCCTACAACCTTTTTGCAATATCCTGTGAAACAGTATGATTGTATTATAGGAAGTCAGACTCTACAAGATTGGAGTCCCTATACCGTTGGTTTGCCTGGTACGTCTATTACTTTTTCTTTTGGCAGTGTTCCCCAGATTAATGAACATCGTGCCTATAGTCCTAAACTTCATTTGCCTACTCTTCCTAAGGTTATTTTACCTGGATCCCGTGTTTGGTTTGTTAACCAGTCTTTTTCTACCCGGGGGGAGTTGGAGCAAATTCAACAAGACTTTTCAGCTACTGTCTTAACAAAAGATTTTCACAAGTATGAGCGCCAGTTGGTCTGCATATTACCAATGAAAGTAGATGCTCAAGGTAATGAACAATTTCCTAAGTGCAAAGCTAACTATCTGATTCTGTCAAGAACAGAACAAGAATTGTGTGAAAAGGAAATTGCTGATCTGTTAGAGAAAAAATTAGTAAGGCCCAGCTCAAGTCCTTTTCCTTGTCATGTGATGTATGTTCCTAAAAAAGATGAGCATG
Source organism: Chamaecyparis obtusa (assembly GCA_027943335.1). Taxonomy (NCBI): domain Eukaryota; kingdom Viridiplantae; phylum Streptophyta; class Pinopsida; order Cupressales; family Cupressaceae; genus Chamaecyparis; species Chamaecyparis obtusa. Next base: position 348,406 of record BSBK01004132.1, read on the forward strand.
GCAATGAGATTGCTGAAAAGAGATTAGTTGTCAATTACAAGCCTTTGAATAGCTGTCTTGCCGATAATCAACATCCTTTGCCTAGTAAAGATTATATATGGCAGCGCATACAAGGATGCAATGTGTTTAGCAAGTTTGATTTGACAAAAGGTTTTTGGCAAATAACAGTGCATGAGAAAGATCGTTTCAAAACCACCTTCTCTGTTCCACAAGGTTTATTTGAATGGAATGTTCTTCCATTTGGAATTAAAACAGCCCCTTCTATTTTCCAGAGCTTCATGGATAAGATATTTTCCCCATATGCTAAGTTCATTCAGCCCTGTATTGATGATATTTTAATCTTTAGCCAAGATTATAAATCTCATCTAGAACATTTGAAGAAGTTTCTGTCTATCTGTCAAACTCATGGAATCTGTCTCAACCCTTCCAAATTAAGTTGGTGTACAGAGAGTTTAATCTTCATTGGTACTCGAATTGAGCCCAATGGCAAGCTTTATCCTCAAGACCATTTGCTGAAAGCCATTCAAAAAGTTGAGGTTAAAGATAAGAAAAGCCTACAAAGGTTTTTAGGCATGGTTAATTATGTTGCTGGATATTTTAAGAATATTGCAGAAGCCCGTAAAGAGCTGAATAAGCTTTTAAGGAAAAATGCTCCTGCATGGTCTGATAAGCATGATCAAGCTATACAGGATATTAAGCAACAATGTCAAAATTTGCCACCTTTGAGAATACCTGGAAAAGGGAAAAAGATAGTTCAGACAGATGCTAGTAATGAAGCTTGGGGAGCTATTTTGCTAGAAATTGTTGATCATCAAGGTCACTCTAGAGAAGAGATTGTTCGTTTTGAATCAGGTACTTTTAAAGGATCTAAAATAAATTACCACTCTACCCATAAAGAGTTGCTTGCAGTTGTGCATGCATTTGAGAAATTTCAGTTATTCATTGGAGATCAAAAATTTGTGTTAAGAAGTGATCTTCAGAATTTGCCTGGATTCTTCAAGAAAGAATCTAAAAATAAGGTTGTTAGAGCCTGATTGCTCAGATGGGCACAGTTTTTAGATACCTTTGAATTTGATACAGAACATGTAGAAGGTACTAAAAATGTCCTTGCTGATTTTTTAAGCTGTGAAGGATGTTCACATAATATCAATAGTCTTAATCAGTTTGTGTTTCATGAAGATGAACTCCACATTCTTCAACCTCATCTTCGAGATTCAGTCCTTGCAACCCAAGAAGATGTCTTGTCTAATTTGCAGATTGTTCTTTACACACAACCCAGCACATGGGAAGAATGGAATCAACAAAGACAAGTTCTTGAACGTGAAGAATTAAGAGCTCAGAATCACCAAAATGTTCGAAGCCTCAGTGCTCCTGCACCTGCTTCTGATATACAGGTACATCAACCTAATCTTCACACTGATTTAGAAACTGTTCAAGATAATATCATTCTTCATCTACATGCAAATCTTCAGGACATTGATGATGGTTTAGCCGATCTCAGATATCAAGGAATTCTTGATGAATGGAATAATGTTCCTATACCTGAATATAATATCAGAATGATCAGAGAAAGAAAAGAAAGTTATAATTTTGTTAGCCATGTTAATTGGAATATTGACACTCTGTCTGTCTCCAAATCTATCTATTATGATTTGAGAAATCTTCACTTTGCTGCATCTAGAAATCTGTTGACAGATTCAATCATTCAGAAAGCCCCGTGTCAACCATCTGAACAAGAAATAAAAGTGTTCCTGCAGCATTCTCAGACAGGTACTACATCATTCGAATGGCCAGTTCATATTCTCAGTAGTACTCATATTCCACATCAAAGGAGATGGTTAGTTGAAGCAAATCCATTTGAGAATTTCTTCAGGGGAGTATTTCCTCACTCTCATGACCTGATGCCCTCAGTTGATAATTATGGATATTTGTTTAAACTGATTTTTCATTCATATTTGTCTAATCCTATTAATCAGTTTATCTTTGATCATTATGGACCATCTTAGTTTCAAGCTGATACCATGGAACTCAGAACTCTGCATCATTTTGTGACAACCAGAAAGCCAATATGGGTGTTTACCAGATTTCACACTTTGCCTGAGTATCACAGTGATAAAGCATTTGTTCGTCTCACACGCAGTATTCTCTGGTATGAAGACACTATTGAAGAACGTCTTGAAGACCTCAATCGGATCTTTGATAATGACAGCAACGATGATGGTGCTGAAGAAGGATATGTTTCATCCCCTTAGTCATTATCAGCATAAACCTAATAAGTGGGGTTGTCACTTATCTGAGCAACCTTCCTCTCAGAAGGAAAAGGAGGCATGGACCCTACCATGGTTTAAAGGAGGTAAAATACTACCTAAAAGTATTACGAGTTATCCTTCTCGTGTCAAAAAGATGTTTGTTCTATTCTCTTGTTACTGTTCTATCTCATTCCTGGCGAGATTCCTGCAAGAGGATAAGTTCGAATAAAGTAGTGTTCGATGCTTCACCGACGAAGTGATAAGATTCTTGATAAGATGTCCACGTGGCATGCTCCTATGGACGGATTTCAAATGTTGTAAAACTCTTTTGAAACTCAAAGACGGTTCCTTGCCTATAAAAGGGATGCAGTCCTCACTTTTAGGGGCAAGTCGAGAAGAGTAAATCTTAGTAAGAGTCGAGTGAAGAAGTCGAGTCTCTTAGGATAATAGCATAGAGAGTATGCTCTCTTCCTTTCAGGAAGATCAGAAATCAGACTGCTATTCTAGATCTGCTTGAATGTCTGTTGAGTCAGAGTCCTGTAAACAAGTTGTCTGCAGTATCATTATCATTGTAATTATTCTCATATGCATTGGCATATATGTCTTATGTAAGCGCCCGATGTAATGAAATAGATGTGCATTTCGTATTTCTCGGAGATAGTCATGAAGAATAGGATAATCATTTTAATGGTAAGTAGAAAAGCAGGGCAAGGATTTGGAATACCTTTAATATAGGCAAAGGCTTGCTTTTCACTTGCTGTATTTGATGGATCATCTGGTTCATCTGGTAATGGTGCTTGAACAGCAGCTTCCTTCTTCACAAGATAAGTATCCAGAGAGGTATACTTATCATCTTGAATTTCTTTCTGTATACTAGCTATTTCTTTGCAAACATCAGCACGAACTGTATAAAGAAATGCTAGTCGATTTTCTAACCACTGCATTCTAGCAGTTTTAGCAAAAACTTTTTCAGCAATAGGACAAGGAACATACCCATGAGAAGATTGAGAACTTTCTCCTTGTGTATACAAAGCTTCATAACACTGTAGATCAGGCTCAGTGTTTAATTCAGGATTTTCTTCTAACAATTTCTGTCGTGAAGCTTCCAACTTTTTAAATTCAAGCATCAAATTCTGATGTTGATAAGGAGTAAGAAATTGTTTCCTTTTCTCTTCAAGTTGTTGGGCTTTGATTTGTAACCGCTGCAATTGTTCTGCAGGGCTTGGCTGAAGCCAATTTGGATTACTTTGGGTAAGAGACTGTCCACGCAGTCGTCCATATTCTGAATTGAACATATTGCATAGAAATGATATATCAGAATCTGAAGATGAAGATTCTTCAGATTTATCTATCTGAGAAACTGATTCTGATCCTTGTTGCAAATTCATGACTTGCAAATCATCTTCTTCACCACTTGACATATCAGTAATACTGATATCATCAGAATCAGAGGCTTCTTTAACAATAGTCAAAGGCAAATCATGTAAAGCATCTCGAGTAAGTCTCCTTACTCTCTTGGAATTTTTTTTTGACTTTTCTGGACACTTGTTGGCATAGTGTGCACCTTTGCAAATGTAACAGACAGGTGTAAACTTTTTGTGATGCACCTTGTTCTTATGACGTAGGTAAGTTTTCTTTCTTCTTCTAAAAGGCTTAGAATAGAAGTTGTCAAACTTCTTTCCATATTTCTTATATTTCTTACCTGACTTAAAACTTTTCTTATGTCCAGAACATCCATAAGAATGGCTACATTGACATAAATCTTTTTTCACAAAAGGAAGAACTTCCTTTTTCTTCTTTCTATTCAATCTTTCACTACACAGTTGATTATTAATTTCCTTGATGAACTGTACTAACTGTGTGAAAGTGACATCATTGAGGGACATGTCAGGTGTATTCATAATACTTTGAAGGATCTTTTCTCTATAATAAGACTGAACTTGACTGGGAAATCCTTCTAGAAAAGTATTATACATCCACTGATTATTATTTGTTTGACCTGACTGATAAAAATTCAAATATTGCTCATTACAATAGGCATCCAACTGCTTCATATCACAGAGATGATTCTCACAAAATCTTGTATAAGCAGCTCTCTGTTCATTATCATGCTGACCCACAAACATTCTATAAAGTGCTTGACAGACACTATTAACACCATCATGAATCAAATCATCTTTATATTCTGGTTTTAAAGAATCCCATGCAGATCTGGCAATACCAGTAATAGCATTTAAAGCTTTTCTCAAAGCCTGCTCTGTTGACAAAGAGTGAGTAAAAATGGCATTATCAACCCATGTTCTAAATGCATCAACAGTGGCTTTATTCTTAGTGGGATCATAGGTGTCAAAATTCAACAATGGCGGCACTTGTTCTGAAATAACTTGCAGAGGGTCATGAGTTTGAGCAAGATTGTGTTGGACCATATTGACATATTTCCACTGACCTGTCCTAGGGTCAAATTCCTGTAACTTTGGTTTTGGGACATTCAAGGTTAAGGACTTACCTTGAAACTGACTTTGTAATCGTGCAACATCAGCAGAGGAATCAGGAAAGCTACATGTGGAAGTTTGAGGCGGTTCATGGTGTTGGGAAATAACCTCTTGAACACTGGTAGTTATGGTAGGAGCTATTTGGGAAATAGCTTGACTATCAGCGAGTTGTTGACTACGAATCTGAGTAGTGGTTTGTTCAATGCGAGCTGTGGTTTGAGTAATTGTGTGCATTGGAGGTGCAGGGTCGTTATATTTCGCCCACCACGCTTCGGCAGATTGCTTAAAAGCAGCATAATCATGGCGAAGAGTAGCTAGTTCAGCAGCAACATTCGCATCTAGAAGGGCGCGTAAGCGACTTTCAATGGTATGTAAAGTAGCAAGAATATTATGAAAGTTGGTATTCATGCTAGTCTCAGCGCGTTGATGGCTTAGCTCAGCTTGGACAGCTTTTAATTGCATATCAGCTTGAATAACCAGGGCTTTGCGGATACACAGATTAGCATAATTAAGCATTTTGGTTTGTGTCGTGGCTTCAGGTTGACCAGAAGCAATAACATGATGTGGCCAAAATGGAATTTGAAACTGATCTTCTTGCAAAATAAAATCACGCAAAGGTGGTACAACTGGTTCAGTAAAATTGGATTCAGAAAAAGCTGTAGACTGTCCAGACAAAAGCATTCGGACATGGAAAATAGGTTGAACAAACGAACAATGATTGCATTGCATACTCCCATCATCTAACTCAGTAAACTGAGGATGTGAACATTGAGATATTGACTGAGTCGAAGGATTTGAAACTAATTTCTGTTGATCATATGACTGGTGACAAATAGTACAATAGAAAGTACCATAAGGATTGGCAATAGCATCAGGATGGGAACATAAAGGTTTTCTGATTAAGGTAGACTCTGATCTAGCTAGAGGATAGTCTCTATATGAAAATGAAGAGCTAGTAGAGCTAGAAGTTGAAGGCTTCTCACTGGCAAATGAAACTCTTGCTTCAGTAGCAGTTTCATGAACATTTGATATCACAGTAAGATTCTTAGGAACATCTAACTGTTTAAGGGTTCGAACATCAATAACCCATTCCTTTGGAACTTTAATATCAGCTAGATTAACCATCTTGGGGACAGTTAATTGAGCTCCCTTTTTCTCAGTTTGCCATAATAAAGAATATTTCTCTTGAGCCTTATCTCCTCTTGGGTCTTTCACAATGGGTATAGTTGTATTAAACAACCGACCATATAAAGCAAAGAACAAAGCATGTGTTCTTGATCCAGTCTTCATGTCAAGATATTGAGTACCAAACTGAAACATGAGCACTTTATCTAAGTGATCATCCAGAAGACTAACAGCAAAATTAGGAACAACATCAAAAACAGTAGCACCAGCAGCCATAGGGGCAGAAATGCCTCCCATTATCATATCAGAATATCTATTATGACGTGCATCAAGCAAAGTCATCATAACTGTGGCTGGGATACCTTTTCGATATAGTGGTTCAACACCGGCTATAATGTTTCGTATATGCAAATACTTGAAACCATTTTTTTGCTTGGCCTGAAGGACCAAATTTTGAATCTCTTTACTAGATAAGAGATTAATATAGCTATGAGGCTGATCATTTTTGACAACTACTTGCATCTCAATCAATTTACAGACAGACTTAGACTTATATGACAAGAAACCCAAATCTCCATATATTTCATTCCACTTCTTAGTAGGTAACTTGAAACGCTCACTAGGCAACTCTAAACTATTCTAATCAGACTGAAAAGGATTATCTAGATTAACATTTTGAACAGTATCAAAAACTGAACTTAAACTTACAAGTTCTTCTCCTTCAGTATTGCTTTCATTCTGAGTATTCTAGAGTCCTGCCATCTTGGTTAGTTCTATCATGCGGGGTAAAAGAGAGCGCTACCTTCCCTGCCTCTAAACGCCTTCCACGGCTTAACATGAGGACTTACTTCACGCAACAACCCAAATAGAACACCGAAGAACACAGACCTATAATCCAGAATAACGAATACAATACTTCAAAATAAAACAGTAAGTTTAAAACTCAACAAGCTCTGATACCAAATTTTGACAAGCTCCGAGAAATAGGAAATGCACATCTATTTCATTACATCGGGCGCTTACATAAGACATATATGCCAATGCATATGAGAATAATTACAATGATAATGATACTGCAGACAACTTGTTTACAGGACTCTGACTCAACAGACATTCAAGCAGATCTAGAATAGCAGTCTGATTTCTGATCTTCCTGAAAGGAAGAGAGCATACTCTCTATGCTATTATCCTAAGAGACTCGACTTCTTCACTCGACTCTTACTAAGATTTACTCTTCTCGACTTGCTCCTGAAAGTGAGGACTGCATCCCTTTTATAGGCAAGGAACCGTCTTTGAGTTTCAAAAGAGTTTTACAACATTTGAAATCCGTCCATAGGAGCATGCCACGTGGACACCTTATCAAGAATCTTATCACTTTGTCGGTGAAGCATCGAACACTACTTTATTCGAACTTATCCTCTTGCAGGAATCTCGCCAGGAATGAGATAGAACAGTAACAAGAGAATAGAACACCTAGTGTAAAGGTTAGAATGATTATCTTATTCTTCATGACTTCAGGATTTGACCATATCTTTCGACATTTCAGATCAAACTCCATGATCCATCATCAGGAATAGAGCAACAAAGAAGAGAATTGTCCTAGTCTAGTGGGACTGTATGTTCTGATGGATAAAACATTTTAGTTCTTACCATTACTAATGGTACAAGAGCTGCTAATTTGCTTATTGTACACACAAAAGTAGTGCACTTCTATGGATCCTTACAATCAAGAACACTCAAGAATGAGGCCTCAAAAATTGATCCATAGCTATCTATGCATGGAGTTGCAAGATGTAAAGTTGCTCTCAGCTAGAGCTATGAAGCTAATGACCTTGCTAGTCAACCACACAATGAGAGATTCACAATAAGGACAAGGGCAACAATGCCAATATCCCCAAATGGAATCAAGATATGAAAATGCAATGCAAACTAATATGAATATGCAAGATTAATCTATCAAAATGAAAGTATAATGCAACTATAAAAGGAAATAGCAATGGATTACAATTTCTCCTAATTAAGCTATGTGAAGCTAATTTATTGCATAAAAGGAAATCTATGCTAGAAATGCCATGATCATGCAACTAAACAAAGGAAATATGCAACTAAATGAGATGCAACAAAGATCTTCAAAGCTTGGATGCAATATGTCTTCAAAGAGCTCCAAATAACCTAGAAAACCTGCAGCATAACAATAATATGAAAGAGATGGATATGCAAGTGAAGGAGAGAGCTCTCCTTTTCTAAGAAATGAGGTGAAATGGACCATTGAGATTAAGAGGCAAAGGACTTAATCAACGGTGGAGAAAAATGGAAGCTTGATCCTTGTACACAAATATCCTCCAATAGGAAAATGGGAGTTGACTTTACGTCCATATGAGATAAAAAGTGTTTTTTTCTCTTTTTATAAAATAAGAATGATGCTTTATTTGTGCAACTTAGGATAATAAGAAAAGGTGGGGCTTTTTATTTATTAAAAGGGGAGGAAATATTCCTTTTGAATAAATAAAGACTTAGGATAAAATGGTTAGCCCAAGGATAAAAATCTAATATATGATTGAAATTAAGATTTGATCAAGAAATTGATAATGTTGAGAATATTGATTATTGATAAAACTGATTCAGGATTGATAAATTGAATAAATGGGGCCCAAAGTCTATGTGACCATTTTTGGTGCATACATTTGCCCCTCTTTGACTAATGTGTGATCGATTTGGGAACACATGCAGTCAAAGAAGAATTGAAATGTGAGATCGATTTGGGATCACAAAACAACTTAGATATGAGGTCGATTCGGGATCACACCCGGACAAAGCATAAACGAAGGCCTTTGAACATGAGGTCGATTCGGGATCATATTCAAAGTAGGAGATAAGAATCTCAAATTTGAGCAAAAGCTCACAAAAGATGTCTGAATTAAGAGAATCAAGGAATCAAGGATTAAAATCCCATAAATACTGTCCCTCAGAGTCAAAATTGAAATCAGGTAGAGGAGAGATAGAAAATCAATAAAGATTTGATCAAATCGAAATGAAATCATAATCAAAGATAAAGGTCAATAGGAAAACCATTAGGCAACAAAACATGCCCCAGTGATGAGTTAGAAGAAAGAGATAGGGCAAATGAAAGACTAGAAAATTGAGAGACATGAAAAGGAAGAAAGTCCATCAAAGATCGAAGAATTATGCCTCAAAAGGTCAATCAACTGCACAGAAGAGGGAGAAGATTTGAAATACAATTTTGACTAGCAAGATGACCTTAGATTTTGATTTTGAGTCTGAAAATGGATCTAGGACGTCGAAATTAGCTAGGGGTGCAATTTTTGTGCAATTTTGAGGTGTTTTGAAAATTGGTCAAAAAGTCAAAATGCTATAAAAGGGGTGAAAATGACATTTTCAAAAATCATTTGTCTTTGATTGATTTGAGAATTTTGAGAGCTCTGAGAGATAGCGATGGCTCAACCAGCAGGAGTTCCTGTCCACAGACACTGATTTGAGCGCGCCCGGTTGCACAACCGGCCTCCACATTATGGTGCCCCGGTATGTATCCGAAAACTAGCTAGTGCTTGAGTCATTTATTGCATTTAATATATTAAAACATGTCAAAAATCTAGACTAGGGTGACATGTCGCGTGACACTTTACATGTGTCACGCTACATATTATTATGGCCTCTACATACAGGCAGTGCCAGCGGGTCAGAGGGCTCCTTCCTACTCAGCAGTGGTGGGCAGATCAGATATGGTTCCAGATGTGGCACCACCCCCTCCACCTCCCGGTCCTCGAGATGGCGGCAGCGAGTCTTAGGTTTAGGCTTAGATTTAGATGTTTGGACATATCATGAGACTGTTGATCCAAATTTTGGGATCTCATATTGTATTGTATATTGTATCATGGCTTTGATGTATATATATGAGATTACTGGATGTTTGATATAGCATGTGTTTACATCTCACTTGTGATGGATGTATCAGTTTATGTATTGCCTTGTCATTTGGCCCAAAATATTTATGTATATGCTCATGTATGTTCTCTCTCATAGATGTATGTTTGATTTTCATGTGTATGATATAGACTCATGTTTCTTGAAAATGACAGTTTTGATAAAGATATGATGATATGATTAACCCCTTGTGATGACAGGAATAGGTTATGAGATGAAAGACAAGGAGTGAAAGACATGAGTGGAAAAGGTAAGGTGAGCGCAGTTGATCGACATGTCCACGTAAGATGAAAAAAAGAGCTCTCTCCATATGCAAGATGCAAAACTAGACTAACATGAACCTAAAATGCAAGCTACTATGAAAAGTGGTTGACTTGCAAGGTCATAATGCTTATAGACATCTAATTATCATCATCGAGCATTATTGGTAGCGTCGTAAGATCATACAATGCACACTAGCATGACTATGTGGATATGAATATGATCTTTATCAGATAGAAATGTGGAAATTCCACCTAGTCATCAAAGACATGGAGGTCAAGATGACTAATGCAGTGAGATTACCTGTTTGATATGGCGAGATTATGCTTGTATCAAGACACATGAAAGTCAGGATAGCTAGAGGCATGCACTCGCAAAACAGTCAAGGATAATACCTTGTCAATCCATAGTGTCAAGTAGGACCAGCAAAAATGCTCATGACAGTTAGGATCAACGAAATATACCCACAAGCAGATAAAGAAAGAAAACATGTTCTCATACCCTCAGTCTTCTAGCTGTGCATCATCGAAAACTTCTCAGGGAGAGACCACTCATCAAAGAAATCCTTATAGACAACACACAAAGAAAAATAAAGTCAACATATCTCAAGTGAGTTGATTGTTTAAGTGCATGTGTGTAGGTCATAGAGTCAAACTCTGGTTATCACATCTGTCAATGAGAAATATCGCATCATACAAGACTGTTGGTTAAGACATCTGATAAGTGTTAAGAAACACTCGATGCAAGGTTAGTGTTGAAAAACACTGTTTGGGGTGGTGTTGAAAAACCCCTGTTGTGAAATGCCCCCAAGAGACAAACGCACCTAAAGGACCTATGCGAACAATTATGCCCCCTAGACAAAGACAAAGACCAGTTCCAGACCAAGTCAAATAAGGTCAAGGCATGATGGAAAGTGGCTAAGTGTCAAGGACGCATGCTAACAAATAGGGGTGCAGAGGCCTCAAGTAGCGCTTGTTTTCAGGTTTTCACCACTTGGATTCTTTTTTCATTTTTTCATTTTTTTCATTTTTTTTTGTATTTTTGCTACCAAGGCGCCTGTTTCCAAGTTTTCACCAAGGCACTTTTTCTATTTTTTTGAATTTTTTGCATTTTTTGATTTTTTTGTATTTTTTAAAGACTTTTTATGCTTTTTAGGATTTTTTTCAGCATCATATATCAATTTTTTTTTTTTGGTATTTTTTTCAGGATCATAAAATATGTACAAAGGATGCCCCCAGACAGAACGGGCATCAAGGATAGAACTTCTTTAGGTGCAAAATGTTGATGGGCTCAGGGAGCTATTCTCCATCTTCATCTGACAGTAAATATGCACCTATACCAAAAGCTACTGTAATAATGTATGGTCCAAGCCAATTGGGTTTGAACTTGCCCTTTTGTTCTCTGTTCTGTTGATTCTTAGGGTTCTCTCTCAAAACCAGATCACCTATTTGAAATTCCCTAGGGCGAACCTTCTTGTTGAATGCTTTGGACATACGCTTCTGATATACTCTCATGTGATCAAGGGAAGCCTTACGCTTCTCATCTAGAAGTTCTAGTTCTTGTAACCTCATGGCGTGGTAATCCTCATCTATAATCAAACCTTTGAGTGAGACTCAAAATGAAGGTATCTCTACTTCTAAAGGTAATACTGCTTCAGCACCATAGGTAAGGGCAAAAGGCATGGCTCTTGTAGGTGTGCAAATGCTTGTTCTATAAGCCCATAGTGCTGGATTGATTTGCAAGTGCCAATCCCTACCATTCTTGTGCACTGTTCTGTGAAGGATTTTAAGAATGGTTTTATTAGAGGCTTCTACCTGTCCATTTCCCTATGGAAAGTAGATGGAGGACTAGTGTTGCTTGATTTTAAACTTTTTGCATAAATGCTTTAGGTCCTTATTCTTGAATTGGCCTCCATTGTCAGTAATAATCTCAGAAGGCACTCCAAATTGGCAAATGATATGATTCAGAATGAATAAGGAAACTGTTTTGTCTGAGGCAACAGAAAGAGGGACTGCCTCTACCCATTTCATGAAATAATCAGTAGCTGTGATGATAAACTTATGTCCACCTGATGAGTTGGGGTGAATTTGCCCAACAAGGTCAAAGGCCCAGCGCTGAAATGGCCAATGAGAAATGGAAGGAATTAGCTCCCTACCTGGCGCATGAATCAGGTTTCCATGTTTTTGACATTTCTCACAAGACTTAGAGAAAGCTACTGCATCTGTCTGCATTGTGGGCCAGTAATACCCTGCCCTAAGCAACCTTCGGGCCATGGCAAGACCATTAGAGTGTCCACCAAAAATGCCCTCGTGGATGTCTACTAACGCTTGGTTGGATTCCTCCTTTTCCAAGCACTTAAGAAGTGTCCCATCTAAACCCCTCCTATATAAATCACTAGAGATAAGGGTGTGGCGAGAGGCATTTCGAATCAGGTTTCTACTTTCTAATTGGTTGAATGTGTCAGGGATGATGCCATCACGGAGATATGAATAGATAGCACCATAGTGGGAGGACTCATGTGTGACAAGGGTACAAATGACATTGCTTTCAGATGAGTCAAATATGGGGTGGTGTAGCTCTTCCACCAGGAATTCAAATCTGGAGTCATGTTGTTCCAACTATAGGAGTGAAGCTAATGTGGCCATAGCATCTACAGCTTTGTTCTCTGTCCTAGGGATCTGTTGAAATGTCACGAATGAAAAGTAACGTCTCAATGATTCAACCATCTTTTTGTAAGGTACCAATTTATCATCCTTGGTTTGATACTCCTTATTGACTTGGTTGATAATTAACTGTGAATCCCCAAAGACATGTAATTCTGTTATGTTCCATTCTATAGCCATTTTCAATCCATTGGTCAAAGCTTCATATTCGGCAATATTATTTGTACATGGGAATAAAATTTTGTAAGACTTTGGAATGTTGTATCCATGTGGAGAGACAAATAATACTCTAGCACTTGATCCATTTTTCATGTGGGAACCATCAAAGAACATCTTCCAAGTGCGGGTAGTCATATACAATATGTGTTCATCTGGGAATTCTACCTAAATAGGCATACTATCCTTAACTGGGAAGTCAACTAATTGGTCAGCAATAGCTTGCCCTTTTATGGCCTTTCTTTCAATGTACTCTATATCAAATTTAGATAAAACCATCATCCACTTGGCAAGCCTACTCGTGAGGGCAGCCTTACTAAGCAAGTACTTAAGAGGATCAATTTTGGCAACCAAATGTATAGTATGAGCAAGCATATAGTGTCGCAATTTTTGGGAAGCAAACACTACTGCAAGACAAGACTTCTCAATGTTATTATAATTGATCTCATAAGATACTGGAGTACGAATGATATAGTATATGGCCCTTTCTTTCCCAGTGTCATCTAATTGAGCCAACAATGCCCCCAAGGAAGACTCTGTTGCTGAAATGTACAAAATCAATGGTTTCCCTGGAATAGGAGGCATCAAAATTGGAGGATTAGCCAAATACTATTTTATTTGATCAATTGGCAATCCTCATTCCACACACATGTGACTCCCTTATGCAATGTTTTATTGAAAGGTTGTGCTCTATCTGCAAGTTGTGAAATAAACCTCCGTATGGATTGGAGTCATCCTTGAAGACTTCTCATTTAACTTATGTTCTTTGGAGGTGGAATTTCTAAGATAGCTTGGACCTTTTCAGGATCAACCTCTATTCCTTTTGCTGCAATTATGAATCCTAGAAGTTTACCTGAGGTAACTCCAAATGCACACTTTTTTGGATTCAATCTAAGTTGAAACTGTTCCAAGCGATCTAGAATCACTTCCAAATCATTGAGGTGTGTATCCCATTTTCTTGATTTAGCCAAGGTATCATCCACATAATCTTCCATGTTCTTATGCATCATATCATGAAAAATTGTGGTCATAGCTCGTTGGTATGTTGCTCCTGCATTCTTTAGGCCAAATGGCATGACGTTCCAACAATAGGTTCCCCATGCACATGTGAAAGCTATTTTCTCTTGATCTTCGGGAGCTATTTTTATCTGGTTGTATCTAGAAAACCCATCCATTAAGGAATATATCTCATAACCCGCTGTCATATCCACTATCATGTCTATGTTTGGGAGTGGAAAGTCATCCTTTAGGCATGCTTTTTTGAGGTCTCTGAAGTCTGTGCAAATGCGAATGGACCCATCATGTTTTTAAATTGGAACAATATTGGAGATCCACTCAGCATAGTCAATAGCTCAAATGAATCCTGCGCGTAAGAGCTTTTCTAATTCAGCTTTAACAAGAAGAGCTATATGAGGATGCATTTTCCTCAACTTTTGCTTAACTAGTTTTATTCCTAGAGCTATAGATAGATGATGCATAATAAGATAAGTGTCAAGCCCTAGCATATCAAAATATGTCCAAGAAAAGTTGATTTTCTTCTTTTGCAAAAACTTTGTATATGCCTCTTTTTCTCCAATTGATAGAGACTGAGCTAGGTGCACTATTTGGGGAGCCTCTTCTGTATTCAAATTCACTGGTTGTGTGGGCTCAATGAGAACCGATGACCTGTCCTGGAAGTAACTTGGCAAGTTATTAAGTACCCCATCCTTGGGTGCCTCAAAAAGGTTTTCACCTTCGGATACGTCTTTTCTTTTTACTATTTTGAGTTCTGACACCGCCACAAAGTGGTTTTCGCCATCAGAACCATCTTTCTTTTTTTCTTTTTCTTTTATTTTTAGACTGAGGTACTTAATATCAGGCTCCGTCATACTTGTTGTCAGTTCACTGGTGGAAGAGACTACAGGTTCAAGAGCATTCAGATAGCAGGCAATTTCGTAGTCGTTCTAAAAAGTGGGGAGTTTAGGCTCTTGATGTCGCTGAGACCAGTCAATTAGGTGGAAATGGACAAGGGGTAGGTCAATGGCTGGTTCAACATTGTGTATGTGGAAGGTGTTATCTCTGGTGACCATACGAGTGAGATTCATCAAGTCCCCTCCTAAGATACCCAAGTCAGGATTTGTCCTACCAAATGAAGCGTCATCCACTAAGGCAATTTGAGGAGTACAATCCTCTAGTCCTACACTAAGCTCGTTGGTCACATCGGGTTGAATACTATAAGTATGGACAACATCCATGTCCAAATCAACTGTTGCATCTGAAAGTGAGTCCCATTCGAACTCATGTGAGTCTGTTTCTGAATCATTATTTGGGATTTGTGATGTAGAAGCCTCAAGATTGGGAAGAGTTTCCCCTTCTCCAACACTAGCATTGTTACTATCTATCGCAGCTAGGATAGCAACACTTTCCATTGTCAATCTAGCATTCATATAGTCACTATTTGTCGCAGCTAGGATAGTAGGACTGTCAATTGTCAAATCTTTTGAATCTCCCCAAAGGAGATTTGTTGAAGGCACTCAATCATCAAACATGTCTTGCTGATTAAAGAGATTAGGTGTGTATTCTGAGTTATTGTCACTGTCCGTCGCAGCTAAGATAGGGACACTTTTCTATTTCTTATTTGCAAAACCTAATCCAAATGTTGACTTATCCCTTCGTGCAAAGAGTGCATGATCTAAAGATTCAGACCTGGCATCCAATCTGTGACTAAGGGGACCATGTCCTGGATAACCCATATTCTTGACCAATGTATACCCTCCCCATAAGCTCTAGGGGAAGGTGCAAAATTCTCATTATGTAGGTATTTCTCTTCTTGGTAAATCCAGTCCCTAACGACAACCTCTTCTTTTTCCTCTTGAATCGGAACTGAGGATTACACAAACTTGTCGAATAATGTCATGGTTGAAGATGAGGGTTTCATATCTTGAGAAGGTTTGCCATAAGACCTAGGGGAAATTGGCAATTTTGTAAATGAATCCAATTTGTAATCCCCCATACCAAGATCTATGGTCTTGAATTTATTCTTGCATTGTTCAAATGCAGTATCAAAAGTGTTAGCCTCTCTATTCAAAGGAATGTGAGACCCTGCTGAAATTGTGTTGACTGATAGTGTGTTGTCTCCAGGTATACAAACTTCTATTCCATTGTAAGGGAACTTTACACACTGATGATAAGTAGACGGGACTGCTTGCATCTCATGTATCCATGGTCTACCTAACAAAATATTGTAAGCCAAAGGACCGACATCAACAATCTGGAATAAAATATCTTTCTCTACAGGACCAATTCAAATAGGAAGAACAACCAATCCTTTAGAACTACATTCTGCTTCATCATAAGCCTTGATAGTTATCTTCTTCCTTGTGTCAATGACTTCTTCAGAATATCCTAGAACCTTCAACAAACTCATGGTACATATATTTAGCCCTGCACCCCCATCTATCAATACGCGCCTAACACGGGTCTTGTGGATCATAACCTCTATGTGAAGGGCCAAATTGTGTGGGTGGCTTAATGACTTGTCATCTTCTTCTGAGAATGTAAGGTAGTGAGGGCTAGCCAAGTGGTTGACCATATTCTGGAATTGATCTACATCTATATCATTAGGGACATTAGCCGCTCGCAAGGCATCCTCAAGGACACGCTTATGCTTAGGGGAAAATTCCAAAAGCTCAAAGATTGAAATCTGCGCTGGTGTACATTGTAATTGGTCAACAATATTATAATTTAACTCAGGACCAATAGTAGATTTAGGAAGAACACCTTTTGACATTGGCTGCTTAGACTTACTAGAGTTAGGACCTCTAATAACAATGGGAGCTTGAGACTGACTTCTAGTGACTGCATTGAGGGGTTGAGACATCCTTTGTGAGTGAGGACCTCTTAGTACCACAATAGGTCCTTCATCAGGCATAGGAGTTGAATCCACATCATATCCATAAGGGTCTTTCCCTCTCATCATGTTGACATTATCATCAACAACTTCAAGCATATTAATAACATTTTCAGCATTTGTGTAAGTGTAGTTGATAGCAGCCTTGCCATTCTTGTTGTTAGAATTCTCTCCTTTCTCATATTTGGGCAAGGGTTCTTTAAAAGCTTTGTGATCCACATTAGTGGTTAAACCATCAACTTGTAATTTATTGCTCTCAATAAGGTCTTGAACAAGATGCTTAAGTCTAAAACAATTTTCTATATCATGTCCAATTCCATTGTGAAAGACACAGAAGGCCTTCTCATCCCACCAATGAGGTTTAGGATTTGGTATGCGGTGCTTGGCAGGATCCTAAGGGTGTGCTAAATTGTGAGCAATTAGTGTCTTGAAAATGTTTGCATAAGAGTCCCCAAGTTTGGTAAATTGTCTCTTTTCCTTTTTAGGTCTCCCTTGATACTTGGGTTTATTCTCTTGTTGTCCTGAGGATGTTTGTAGCTTCATGGCTTGGACTGCATTAGAGAGATTAATAACTCCTTCATTCTTAGGTTGTGATGAGTCAACAACTCCGTCATTGACCACTTGCTTATTCTTATTCCAATAGGAGGTCTTTTTGTCCTTGTTACCATTATTATTATTATTTTGGCCATTGTTGTTGTTAGTTGTTTTGGCCAAAATTCCTTGTTCTTTCAGGACATCCTCTATGCGACACGCCACTTCTACCATGGTATCAAAAGAATTAAATTGGATTTTTCGTACTTCATACCTTAATTCCGGTACCAAGTTACTCACAATGATGTCTATTCTTTCCTCCTCATGAATTGTCCTTAGGTATTTTGAGCACAAATGTCTCCATGTTTGTAGGAAGGTAACAAAGGATTCCCCTTGATTTTGCTTGAGTTTGCACAAATCAAGCATGGTGACTGACCTTGATAAGTTGTAAGCAAAATGTTGAACAAATCTTTCCACAAGCTCCTTAAATGTCTTAACTGGAGGAGTAAGGTTAGTAAACCATTCCATGGCTTGACCCTTGAGACTCCTTGGGAATAATCTCATCAAGTAGGAGTCTTCATGGTGAAAAGAAAAGCTCATTATGTAGAACTGTCTAACATGGTCATGAGGGTCACCAATGCCATCATATTTGTCATAGGTTGGAAACTCAACTTTCTTAGGAAACTCAACCAACACCACACTCTTGTCAATTGGGTTGGGACATATGGAATCCAAATTAAATGTGCTCTTAGGAGCCCTCATCCTTTCCATGTCCTTTTGCAGTTGTTTGATCACCTCGTTAGTTGACGGATCTTGTTTCTTTACTTTTCGGTCCACATCAAAATTATATGGGACTTTAGCACCTTTGTTGATGAGACTTTCTAGGAACTGATCCTTGTTTTGTTCCACATACCTTTCTACATATGCTTGAAAAGATGGCTCTTGTTGCATAGTCATAAAATCTATATGATTGAAGTTGACATAACTTCCTCCATGTTGTGAGCCATGATGTGCTCGTTGGGAGGGTTGTTTTGAAAGTCTAGGAGATGACTGTCTCCTATGGTGATCATATTTTGAAGTCCTTCTACCTCGAGGATGTGGAGATCTTGAGGGCGTCCTTGACCTTCTTCTAAGACTTGGTGAAGGGGTAGATGGGGGTGAGTTGGTCCCACTATTGGTACCCCTCCCATTAAATTTCTTTTGGAGTTGTTGTGCATAGAGTCTATCTTCTTCTTCTTGAGCAACTCTTTTCCTTATGTCCAATAATGCACGTTCCTCTTCCTCTAGTTGTCTAAATTTCTCTTTTTTAGCATCTTGTTCATCCAAATAGGCTTGCTTCTCCCTTTCAATGCTTTTCAACCTCGTATTTGCATATCGAGAGGTATCTTTAAGTGGAGAAGATTGTCTTGAATGCCTTATTGTGTTGGCTGCGTTGATGTGATGGTCACTAAATTCATTGTTCTGGTCTTCATGTTGTGACCCTGAATCTGAGTGAGTTTGCTTATAATGTCTCTCAGCTTGTTGGTGAGCATCAAAATACTTTGCGTTGTTGGGAGGTGACCCAGGTGGACTAGCATGAGAAGAACCACCGTACTCTCTCTTATGCCGTTGGAAGATATCCTGAAGAGTTTGATTCATGGCTTCTCTTTGTTGTCGAGTGAAAGTGTAACTCATATCCATGCTTGATGAAAGTGGTGCTAAAGAGGTGCTCACTTCACTAGGATTACCTTTTGGATTAAAACAAACCTCAAATTCACTTTTAGGAGATTGATCAAAAAGGGGTTCTTTTCCTTTGTGCTGTTGATGAGTCTTAACTGGTGGTAATTGGCTAAAGACAACAAGGGGTTGCTTCTCTTGATTGACTTGGTACCTTGTTGTAACTGACATGAAAGAAAGAGACTCTTAATGATAAGATGACCTCTCAAAGTGTCAACACCAAATTAGGATAATCAAAGTGCTCTATTGTCCAAAGAGAAATGAAAAGATAGAAATATCAAAGGGGCTTTACCAACACTGTCAAAGAGGTGCTTCAAATCAAAGGGTGACTACCCTTGCACTTTTGAATCAGGAGGTTGGACTAGGCCGGAATACAACTGAAATTGATTAAATGAAAGTGATTTGGACAATAAGAGGACTAAAATTCTCCAAAAATGTAGCTAACAAACCTAGAGATAAACTTTCTCACCAAAAAGACCTTCTAACTTGACAACTATTTCCAAAGTGGCCTTGTAAACCAAGTGATGTTATTCCTAGAGGGCAAAAACCAGAGATTTAGAGCCAAAATAGGTCTCCAACAATAGAGCAAGAAACCCACTCCAAGACTCAATTTGACTAGCAGCAACTGAAACTGATTGAAACTAAAAAAAAAATAGTAGAAATTGCCTAGGCGACACTTTCCAGGCAAGGAGGGCGACAGTTATGTTTAGGCGACACTTCGCCTTAAACCAGGCAACAGTTTACCCTTAGACGACACTTCACCTTAAACCGGGTGACAATTGCCAGGCTATCAGCGCACCACTTCTCGTCAAATAGGGCGATAGTCTTTCAGGGGTGAACTGGTGCGCGAAAATTCTCACAACAGGGCGCGCCACTTGTTTAGTGTCATACGACTCTATGACCAGTGAGTGTCAAAATCTTAGTTTTAAGGCTTGTTCGTTCAATATTTGCAGTCTGAGGGTTAATTTTTTGAATGTAATCACAATGACAATAGTAAATTAACAGGTTTGCAAACAGTATGGGATCAAATGTGTGTCCAAGCACTTGAAACAAGGGCAAAAGCAACCTTGCCAAGACAAACAATTGTGATATCAAAATTGAAAAAGTACCCTATGCACGCTACCGATTGTTTGTATGTCGAGAACATTTACACTAGTATCACACAATCGAGGACACTTCAAACAATATCTACCTACAAGACAAGGCTCAATACTTATCAACTTAGCCCACAACTTGATGCCCCCTTGCCTCACACCAAGTGGTTGCCCACAAGAGATATTGGCTTTGTCGTGGAAGTGTTAAACAACACAACCAAAGGGACACATATGGTGAGTATCTTGGGGTGATCCGGGTTAGTCCACTTGGATCAATCCTTGCACTAAGAAGATAAGCGGCTAAATAAAGGTGGCCTCTAACCTATGGTTCTTAGTAAGGGCTTCTGTTCATAACACCCCTCTTACTCCTCATAAAGGACTAGGACCTCGCGGCCTCAAGAGTACCTTAAGCATTCTTGCTCAATGCTTTCCCCATGGTCACAATCCCATGAGTTACTCACATCAAGCAAAGACAAGTGTTATGTCTACCAAGGTTTTGTGTCCTTGATAGCCTTGAGATTATAGTGGGTCGGAATAGCCGGCAAAAGGCTTGTCCCCACTTGGGTCGTTCCCCTTGATTGCTCAAGGGCAGGCCCGCTAAATGATTCCTATACTAAACAAAGAGTGGATGATTTTTGAGATTTAAGATTTTTTGGTTCACCACAAGGGTGAAGAGCATAATCCCTTATCTCAAAAACTTCTCCCAAACACACCAAGAAAATTCAATTACCCCCTTGCTTTCAAAATTCCAAGATGGGTCAAGATTTCTGTTTCACCACAAGGGTGAACAACATACTCTTCTACCACTGCAAAATTCTTACAACAAGGTATTAAGTGCCTATAAAATGAAACAAGTAGTATATGCCGCACTTAATAAAGAAAACAATTAAACAATCACTTGGTTTGGTTTTTATGCTTAGGGCAGCCCTGCAAAAACCATTAGTAGCCCTCTTTGACATGCATTTTTTTTTTTTTTGTAAATTTTCAAGCAATGAGAGCACCTACAAGCACAACTCGTTAGCTCCACAATGGTTAGAACAATCCTAAAATCCAATTAGCTCTGAGCAATCCACTATCAACAAGTATTTAAAGCACTAAAGGTGGAACACTTAACTCTTCAAGTAAACATGAAGCGAGTCCAAAAGTGGGACACTTAACCCTTCAAGTGAATGTGAAGCGAGTCCAAGAGTGGAACATTTAACCCTTCAAAAAAATATGAAGTGAGTCCAAAAATGGAACATTTAACCCTTCAAGAGAATGTGAAGTGAGTCCAAAAGTGAAACATTTAACTCTTCAAGAAAATGTGAAGTGAGTCCAAAAAGTGGAACACTTAACCCTTCACACAAACTCAAAGTGAGTCCAAAAGTGGAACATTTAACTCTTCACACCAACTCAAAGTGAGTCCAAAAGTGGAACATTTAACTCTTCATACCAACTCAAAGTGAGTCCAAAGGTGGAACATTTAACTTCTCACATCAACTCAAAGTGAGCCCAAAAGTGAAACATTTAACTCTTCATACCAACTCAAAGTGAGTCCAAAGGTAGAACATTTAACTCCTCACATCAACTCAAAGTGAGCCCAAAAGTGGAACATTTAACTCCTCACATTAACTCAAAGTGAGTCCACACTTTAGAAAACAAGTAAGTTCCAAAAAAGAACAAAAGGGTTGCCTAGTGGAGCAATTAACGCTTCTTTCTTGTAGACCCCTCCCCTTTAATGTGGCGCTGATCTTGCAACCACGGGGTGAAAATGAGGGGCCGGCGGATTAGCGAGTCCAATAACCCAAGATAGCAATCTAGATCAATCACAAGCAATCTAAGACTGCTAATCAATACTACTCACAAATGAAAAAGGGTTGAACAATAGAATATTTAACTTTCCAAGTAAACATAGAGTGAGTCCACAAAGTGGTGCATTTAACTCTCCATGTAAACAAGGAATGAATCCATGCCTTCAATCACTCAAATGAGATGTTTGATATTGGAAACCAAAGAGCATTTACAAACTATCAAAAGCAAATCTATGTCTTTTTATTAACCCAAAAGAGATATGCCTATGAAAGCAAGTAAACCAACTGAAATTTGGAAATGCAATCTATTTAGCCACAGCAAATCAAACAAATCAATCTAAATTCGGCTAAAAGGGGCTTAAAAAAAAAACTCACTGTCGAGTACAGGCAATAGTACAGTCACCAGAAATGTCGCACGACACTTTTTCATATACGGGTGCGACACTTTATCCCTAGGCGACAGTTCGTGCTATACTCGGGCGACAGAACTTTCCAAATAGTGCGACACTTTTTGTCAAAGGGGGTGACACTTTTAGCTGTAAAGTGTCGTGCCACTATACAGAGAACTGTCGTGCGACACTGGAAAAGTGTCGCGCCACTATACAGAGAACTGTCGCATGACACTGGCAAAGTGTCACGCGACACTCTGAGACAGAAAAATCAGAGACCGAAAATAAAGCCAAAAATTGATGAAATTTTTTACGAAAATGCAGAAAATAAAGGACAAAGTTAATCTACTCTGCCCCACGGTGGGCGCAAAAAATGTACACACAAAAGTAGTGCACTTCTATGGATCCTTACAATCAAGAACACTCAAGAATGAGGCCTCAAAAATCGATCCATAGCTCTCTATGCATGGAGTTGCAAGATGTAAAGTTTCTCTCAGCTAGAGCTATGAAGCTAATGACCTTGCTAGTCAACCACACAATGAGAGATTCACAATAAGGACAAGGGCAACAATGCCAATATCTCCAAATGGAATCAAGATATGCAAATGCAATGCAAATTAATATGAATATGCAAGATTAATCTATCAAAATGAAAGTACAATGCAACTATGAAAGGAAATAGCAATGGATTACAATTTCTCCTAATTAAGCTATGTGAAGCTAATCTATTGCATAAAAGGAAATCTATGCTAGAAATGCCATGATCATGCAACTAAACAAAGGAAATATGCAACTAAATGAGATGCAACAAAGATCTTTAAAGCTTGGATGCAATATGTCTTCAAAGAGCTCCAAATAACCTAGAAAACTTGCAGCATAACAATAATATGAAAGAGATGGATATGCAAGTGAAGGACAGAGCTCTCCTTTTATAAGAAATGAGGTGAAATAGACCATTGAGATTAAGAGGCAAAGGACTTAATCAACGGTGGAGAAAAATGGAAGCTTGATCTTTGTGCACAAATATCCTCCAATAGAAAAATGGGAGTTGACTTTATGTCCGTATGAGACAAAAAGTGTTTTTTTCTCTTTTTATAAAATAAGAATGATACTTTATTTGTGCAACTTAGGATAAGAAAAAAAGGTGGGGTTTTTTATTTATTAAAAGGGGAAGAAATATTCCTTTTGAATAAATAAAGACTTAGGATAAAATGGTTAGCCCAAGGATAAAAATCCAATATATGATTGAAATTAAGACTTGATCAAGAAATTGATAATGTTGAGAATATTGATTATTGATAAAACTGATTCAGGATTGATAAATTGAATAAATGAGGCCCAAAGTCTATGCGACCATTTTTGGGTGCATACACTTATCATATCTCCACACACTCTGATTGGCTATGAATGAAAAATTATCATTTTCAGATACAAGAGTATTTTCAATGAATGTTGATAGTGTGCAATTTTATGGTACTTCTGCATAGCTCTCATCTATGACAATATCCAGGTCCTGAATCAATACAGGAAGGGAAGCTAATCTTTAGTGTAGATAATACATAAATAGGGCTACACTTGAAAAGTTAAATGATACCAAAGGCATCTTAATGTTGGTAGAAAATACACTTACAGATAGAATGCAGTGGAAGGTTTCTACATCGGATGGCAATGACATGTTAAATGTGTTTATGTAGACTGAATCATCCAGATTTGAGCCGCCAACATCTAAAACATACTGTCATTCACCCAATTCAAATGTATTGTCATTCATAAGTGATGGGTACCATGCTTCTATTTTGTTAAACTTAGGACATAATGCACAGGTCAAGTGGCAGACAGTGATATCCTTTGTTCAGAAACAAGGTGCCAAAGGCCTAAATTTTTCAGGACAGGCATAAACTAGAGGTAAATTGGGTGTCATAATTGCATTTCTTTTCAAATCAAAGGAAGCTTTGACATATGTGTTTACCCTGTCTGATAGACTTGAAAGCCATGATTATAGGGAAAGAAAAGAAAAACCTGCAATTTTTATGTTGTATTAGAAAAGGACCAAGTATCCTGCAAAAATGAAGCAACACATGCAATCAATATATACTCTCTTCTGTATGTTTTTGGAAAAGTTTCCAGCCAGCCACTATTAAGCAAGAAATCAATTTCTTTAACCATCATAGCTCTTCTAATCTTTTTGTCTCTAAAAAAATTTCTTGAACATTTATCTATGGCGCAAGTTTCCATAATACTTTTGGACTGCAAATGTATGCAAGATGATTACTCTTGTGTGAATGCTTCCTTAGGGTTTCAGGAACTTAATTGGCATACCTTGTCAAATGTCATCCATGCAACCGCTGGCTTTGTGGAAGCATTCATTGCCAATGCACTTAAACACAAATAATTCTCCTCCACCTACATGAGATTAGGTTTTAAATCAGAATTCATTCAACATTCTTATATTAAGTCAAGTGACTTTACAAACTATGATGGATAGCCTTTTGCCAATGAAGATGATCCAATTCTCTGGGATAAATACATAAAGATAATTCAACATTCAAGAAGAGCACTAGTTAACCAGAAACGAGAAATTTTTTTTCTTACCATTTTAAATATGGTATTAGCCCTGCCTTCATAGTCCATCAGTGCTGCCACATACTTTATCCATTCTGCATGCTCTGCAATACTTCAAAACATATTTCATTAGTAGTCTATATTTAGCTAAAGGACGTTGTACAAGTTAATAAAACATGTTGAGAAAACCGGAAAATCCTCACTTTTTCTTTTAAGCCTAAACCCTCACTTTTTCTATAAAGCCAAAACCCTAGAATCCTGATAAAGATCATGAACTATTGAACTGATTCTAATAAAGATCATGAACTGGCCATTTGATTAGATTTGGGTGTTTACCTGCAACGATTTTAGCTCCTTAAAAGGATCAACGCTAATATAATTGCATTTCTGTTCTGCAACTGAAGATGAAGTCAGAAATGCGGAAAATTGTAAAATCTGTTCTGGGTTTTCTTGATGTATTTGTTGAACATCACCATCAGCAATGTACTTGAACTTCATCAGGCATGGTGAAGATGTGGATTCTGATGTTATGCCTTTCAAGTTATCTAGTACACCTGGTAACTGCAAAAACTCTACTATAATTGCATTTCTGTTCAGCACATTCAGATTAAAATGAACTTCACTCTATCATAACCCAAATCTCATTGCTTATAACATCAGTTTACTTACCTCCAGAAATGACACTGCGAAGTCCACCAGATGAAAGAAGGTTACAGTCAATAGAATACTAATTAGATCAATAAGGAAAATTATAACAATTAGAATGACAGACTAAATGTTCCTATTAGTTTTAAAGAACCTTTAATCATCAAGATTCCAATATGTAACTATTTACTTTTGGGATAAGAAAGCATAAACAGTAATCCTAATGGTAGCATATATTGCAGTATCATTAGAGAAAACAAGTGTAGTCACCTGGAACCTTGGTGTTATCAACAGAATAGTTTGCAAAGGGTGCAGTAAATGATTTGAGCTTGGCACTACAATGGGTACTATTTCTACTTGGCATTTTGGATGAATCCTGTTACACTACTGATTATCAAAAAAAAAAGAAAAAAGGACACATTGTTTAATGCATAGAATCCATCAATCTGAAATCATGTCATTTGCACCTCTAGGAGAATGTAGCCTGTATTGATGAAGAAGTTCTCCACAACTTTGTACTTGTATTCTTTTCCATAGAAAATGGTGAATCCTTGAGCTTGTTCAGGCTTGGAAATCTCTGTAGTTTTGGGTTCAACAAGTGAGAGTAGAAGCACTACATTCATGATGATAGCCATTGGCATGAATGGATGAAAATGTCAGTCTATTCACTTCTTGGAAATGCAATGTGAATTGGGTGCTCATGAATTCAAGATATCTTATCTGAACTGTACTTTCCAGCAGTGGCGATCAATTTAAAAACTCAATTAGCATAAAGTGGGAGACACCCATGACATTGAAAAAGATACAAAGGTGGTTTAGAATATCGTGTGTGCACTGTGAAGTACGACAAAACAACATGATGCTCTGAATATTCTGTGAATGCAAAAGTCTCACATTCTTTGTCATTTTCCTCTGCTTTTCTATAACTTATATGCTTTTCAGATGAAAGTTGCCATGGCTTCCAACAGTGATTATTTGCAAGATTCAATTGTGGCAATCAGTGGCTGTGAAAATGGTTTATCACAAGAATGAGAACTTCATATCCTATTTAATGAGATTATAACTGTCAATTACTTAAACAACCTTAACAAACCTAACACTTAAAGGACCTTACACGCTTCAAAACATAAGATTCCCTTCAAATGAAGTGAAAAATGCACTGCAAAGATGTCCAGAAGGAACAAAGAAAGAAGACGCATTGCTAAAGACTTATTTATGTTAGCCAGGTATTCTTCCAAGTGGAGGAGATTTCCATGTTTCAGCACAAGGATGCCTCATAGAAGGTGACATGTATGATATAATGCCTTGTGGAATTCCATGGTGGCAAGAAATATAAAACAACATCAGGGTTTACTTTGAATCAGTTTAGTAGTCTAAAATAATGTTTGTCACAAGCAATCTTTGAAATGGAAAGGTGTAAGAGCTCCCTATTTTCACTAGAATAATCTTGTCCTTTGAATAAAGGAGGTAGGAGTAGGGTTTGGTGGAGATCATCCTTTCAGTGAAGAATGGAAGGAGCAGGGGAAGGGGAAGAGGTTTAACAGATTAACGGATGACACATCTTCTTTGTACTTCAATGGAAACAAAATAATTAGCTATTTAGTAAATTAGTAGTACTGCATAGTGCATACACTTGTGTACAACGGATGAATAGGGAAGCCTAGCTTGGAGAGTGTCTACTACCATGCCATTTTTTCTAGGTGGAAGACGTCATAAGCATATTTAAGGTTGAAGAGGAAGAGCACAGGGTAAATTATTCCATTTCAAAATTTTGAGCTGATCTAGCTATCACCAATCTACCAAGCAAATTAAGCCTTATCAATTCACCTTTGGCAAGGCAAAAATTCATGCCTTTTTCTCTCAAGTAGTAATTTGATATCTTAACCTTACAATTTAAGAAATTTTTATGCCGAAAGAACAATTTGATTGTGATTTTGTAACGTTTTTGAAGCAAAATACTTTCATGTGAATATAAGTTCCATGATCTTGAAAACCTGCAGCATAAATAAATATTTCTGAGCAATTTTTGCTGAGAAATACATCATCTCAGCCAAACCCCGCCTGAATTTTAAAATTTGTGGATTGAAACTATGTTTCACGTAGTCTCTACTATTAAGATAATTCAGTGGCTGTATTATACGTTGACAAAAAATCAGGTATAAGCCAATGCTATGTTCTGGAAGTAGTGTCTTCAATAAAACTCATTGACAATGTATTTTCCCAAGCAATAGACAATTTATGTATGGAAGTAGATGTTATTAACCAAATGAATATTTGTGGTGCTTGACATTTACAGCAACAAATTATAACTTGGTTTTCTCACCAAGAAAACTTGACATCATTCAAATGGAACTACTAATATTAGTTTTTCATTTTACATACCTAAATCTAAAGGTTAGTGTAACAATGTGGTAACAGCTCTGGTCTGATGTCAAAGAACAGAAGGAAGTTACTTCAGTGATGAAAATAGTTTTGCAAGCATTCGTTGCCAAATGCATAAATGAATAGAGAAGCATGTCACTGTTGTTAATAGGCAAGCCCATCATTTTCAAGAAAGCTCATCATTTTCAAGAAAGCTAATAACAGTCCTAATCAATGGATATACAACTTAATATCATTTGCAAGACAGTGACACACAATACAACATAGCAATCAGTGATGACATAATAATACAAGGAAAATGCTACTGAGCATATGAGGGGACTTTCATGACAGTCATATACAAATGCAAGCAACATATAATTAGACTATAATGTTGAATGACAGTCCAATATGTAGCATGTATTGGGAGCAGCCTAGGTAGCCAAAACATTGATTCTGGATGTTTGAAAGAAGTGATGAAGAGATGAGGAAGTGACATCCAAATTCAAAGGGGAATCATATGTGTCAGGAATGACAGTGACTTGAAAGATTGAAGAGTATGAGCTATATGCTTTAGTAGTGATCTGTGCTTGGAATAGTCATGAATCAGTACTTTGAATGCAGTTTTCATTGCAAAGAGGTAGTAGTGTACAATGTCGAGGGGATAATGACATGAAACACCATAGTCAGGGTAATGTTATAATATGGCAGTCAGCATGAAAGAAAATATAACTATTAGGATAGTGATGGTAGTCAACAAAGAGACCATGGCAATCACTATTTGAAAGTGATAGTAAAGGTATGTGTTGGCATCTGTCATGATACAATGAATAAAAATAGTGTCTTTCATAGAAAGCAGTGATATTGAATAGAAAATTGTGCCATCCAATACAACACAACAGTCATAAAAAGGCAGTAAAAGACAGTGTTATTGTATCACTATTATAAAGGTAATGTTATTGTGTCACAGAGAATGAGTGTCAAGGACAGCATAGAGCAGAGCCAAAGCAAAGATAGAGAGTTTTGGAAGACCATAGGAGAATGATATTATGCAAGAGTTTGTTGTTTTCAAATACCTCCAAAACAAGGATTAGTGTTATAGAGCAGTAGAAAACACTATTAGGGCCACAAACAGGATAAAATGAATTTAGACTCAGTTGTAGAATCCACATGGGTGATTTAGTAGTCAAAAAAAGATTCGGGCCCACCTAGCGTCATTTTGGGAGCTTTGTAAGGCCTTTCTTGCATCATTTTAAAGCATATCCGACCTAGGGGTTTTTCTCTCTATGTTTTGATAGATTTTAAGGATATTGCATGGATTTGGATTTGGATTCCAAAATAGAGTTGGTGGACATGTTAGAGTTTTACTTGATTTTGTGGGACAAAAAATATTGGTTAAATTTTCCTAATTTTTGAGGGCAAGTTTCCAACTTTAGCCACCTACCTACCCCAAAATAAAGGGGGGTGTCTGGATTTCAAATGGAATTAATCAAGGACCTATTCGGGATTTTTTTTCATAAAAACGATATCAAAGGCCTCTTTAGTGTTTAGTTCTTTATTTTCCCTTTTGGCATGCAAAAGGTGAATTGCATTGTAACTGATTTTCTGAAGCAAAGTATTGTTGTTCTCTACCGGTTTTGTACTAATCAATGCATTTCCTTACCTTCGTTGCCTTCAGCACCTTTAACTAATGACCCATAGTTTTTCTTATGAATCTATTTTTATGGATCATAATTCACTTGCTTAGAAGCATGACGAGAGAGAAGATTTTGGTTGATTCCTCAATCCATTTTGTGGTGGTTCAGCACATGACCATCTTGTAATTTGGAATCAATATGTGTTTGTTTTTCATGATAGACAAGATCCTTTTAGGTCTTCCAACTTGTGGGAGTAAGTGTTTATCAACCAAAAAAGTAGGACTTGCAACAGGTCTGTACTCTGGCGAATTTGTTGCAGTCCTATATTTCACACCACAGGTGTTGAATGGTGTTCAACTGTTGAGTGGAGTTCTCTGGTTGCCACAATCAACACATTTCTTGGCATTCACTGCATCCTGCCCATTTCTCATAAACCCCTTATTGGAATCAGGTTTTGTTTGCTTGGAAACAGGATAAACTGAACCACTACATTCTCCCCTGATTAGAATCAGATTTTGTTAGCTGTTTCAATTTAGTTTCAATTTCCATTCTCTATGTGTAATATATTTGAAAAACTTATGATGAGCTGAAGACAATAGCTAACTTTTGCACATTTTTTTGGTAGTTTGAACTTGTTGGATGACTTTCTTTAGCTCCAAGGAAAGTTATATTGTGTTTTATGCAATCTTCTTTACATTTTTTGAGGTCTGTGTCCCTTAAAAGTATTTAGTGATTAGATTTGGAATGCTGCTTTTTTGGTCAAAAGTGCAATGCAAAACATAATTAGTATATGTTAAAATTATGTTAAAAGCTTAAGGCATGTCTCTATATTGAGTAGATTATAAGTTGTAAATATGTCGTTATAGTAAAAGCACATTGCAAATTAAAGGCAAATATCATGAATCACAAAAAAAAAGTATGTCAATAATCACCGTCGAATGTGCTCCCCAGATTCTCCCCTTGCCCCCCAATACATTGTCCAAGCATATCTTCCTATTGGCGTAACCATTGCACCTCGTTCAGGTGCAATCGCTAGTTTAGAATGCTGAATGATTTTTGTTTGTGCCTCTGATTAAAATTTAGATATTTGAGTATTGGTGGCTGACTGTATATGTGCTGCTGAAACTTTATATACAATATTGGCTGATTGGAATGGTTGAGTGTGCAGACTGAGTTTACTGTATACTTGTAGAATTGTGCTTGGCTGTTTCAAAACTAAATATTTTTATCCTTTCTGTTCGATGCCTGTAAAATACTGAATATATTCTTATATGCCTCCCCTACTTATGTGTTGACTGAATTTATCCTAAGAAATGCTTATCAAACATTACTAGTGCTGACTGGGAAATGAAAATGCTGATGTTTTGATATATATTTGATATTTGACAGTAAAGATGCTTAGTTTCCTCCATTGTATTTGGAGACATCAATCACTCCACATGTGATTCTTATAGGGAGTTGATATCCTACAGTTTGATCCCGTCTACTCATAGATGCACAGACAATAACAACTTATTCAGTAATCTCAACACTTGATCAATAATAAACTAATGAAATAAGTGTCGTCCAGGAAGCGCTAGACACTCAGGTTATTTCTCCACTCACAATGATCGCCCTTTTCTCTGTTGTTAGTCCCTGCCATTTAGGCAGGAGACTAATATTTTCGCTTGAATTTTTCTTATTAATCAAGCTTTTGGAAAATGTGTCTAAGTCGCTTAACCTAAGCTCTTTCACAATAATTCTATTAATGTTAAATTGCTCGTAAGTAATTCTTATTTTCTGATTGGTAGTTTCAATTTTAGCTAGTGGTTTGGCCATTTTTCCATGGGAAAAAATTGACATAATTTATAGCATCTTGTTAACAGATTTTATGAAGTTTTTATTGTTTATTGGGTGCAGGCACGTGGTCTGCATGGCAAAAGACATGGAGGATTTTTCATTAAAACAAGTGTCAGCATCCATCAAATTGCTTCCTCCATCATAAAACTTGTTAACGCCAGTCATATATAACGCTTCTGGTTTGAGTTGCATATCTTCATGGGATAGATTGTATCAATATTTAAGAAATCAGAAAGTTGTTTCTCATGTAGAGTTGTTTATGGAGAAATTTCTCGATGGTGATCCTGCACAACATCTTATAGAAGAACTTCTCTTCCGGGCAGCATAAAAAGCTGGTAAGTTTTCATATTTTAATTTGGCATCAAAGAAATTATAGCTGATTTTTTTTGGCATGTCACATGTTTTCTACCAGCTGGTTTGTTGCTCTATTATCTAGCAGTTGGGTACAGTTTTGATGTAATTGTCGAGTATCTTATATAATGTTCTTATATTGCGGCTTAAATCAATTTTGTGCTTAAATTTAAACAGTATAGTGTTCCCATGCAGAATAAAATTAAGCATATGTTCTGGAAACATTGACATTCCTCATTACTGCCAAAAAGATCATTACATCAAATGCTATGGCAGAAGCATATTATCCCACACACTATTTTTCCATTCCTTCCAATTATAACTTAATCTACTATTTAACTTGAATGAAAAACACAAACACTCCACCTCTCCCATCTTGACCCATGGACTTTTTGATATTCTTTCATGCAGGCTGCCCTAATTTCTCTTTGCCAGTTTCTCTCATTTTCCAGCCTCATTCCTTTTTTATAGCCTCAAAATGGCTTCAAAAGTCTATCTTCCAAGACAAGTCCAAAAAGTCCTCAATCCTAAATCCAGATTGAGTATAGTTTATATTTTTCAGCAGACATTACCAGATAGAAGATTAATGGATGGAGAGATATAATGATTTATCTTCTTCTGAAAGTTACAAGTTTGTATGCTCACCATCTTGTTTAGAATCCTTTATTAGCTTTTGAGAAGCCAGGATACACATCAATTTTCTTCTGTTGTGTTGTCGATGTTCCTATTATGCCTTCGCTTGATGTTTTCCATTGATTTAAACTGCTATCCAATAGTTTAGTAGCTTGTTTTGGTGTTTTGAAGTCCTTTAAGGCTTAATTGAGTTGAAAATATGCAAAACCTTATCTCTGCCTTTGATCAAGATTTTATCAAACAATAGTATAAGCTTCTCTGAGACCATTATGTCCTTAAAACCTTTGTATAGATTTAATTTCTTGAAATGCATTCAGAAATACTGATTAAGACTCTTCAATAGCTTATAAGCTTGCTATTCCTTTTAAAGGCATTGTAAAGGTCTGCATTGGACATTAATCCAAGTACATTCTATTACCATTTCTAATGCAAATTTGATCAATGGTCCACAAGAGTCCAAGACCTTTCATGTTGCAACACATTTGTACTCGAAATATTTCTTAAGGCTTTCACCATTGTCCATGTTCTACATCATAGACTGTAGATGTGTTTCCACATGGATAATCATTTGCCATTGATCCAAATTGGATCAACGATTCTCTAGATTTTTTCAGCTGCAAATGTTTCAGATCTAGTAGCAAAGGGTTTAGTTCTCAACAAGATTGAATTATAGGTTGTGGATATGGTGGATAATCTTTAATATATTATTGATCCAGATTGGACCAATGGTTATTCAAACTTTTTGAGCCCTCAAAAGACATGCACACTGCAGTTAACAACAAAGTCCTTGAAAGGATTTCCATGTCATCCATCTATTGTGAGATCATTCATTGATTTACTTCCACATGTTTCCTTTCGGGGATAAAAGTGAGTGAAAGCTTTTTAAAGGTTTCAAACTTTTCTTGTGCTGTTATGTTGGCACCTTAGTTAAGATGGTTAGGTTTCAAGTTATAGCTACAACAAGCTAGTTGAATGGTTAATCTAATTACACAGTCACCCAATCTCTTGATGATGTACAAAAGATGTTTGAAATGATAGACATGGGAGTCCGTACATAAGGGAAAGGACTTGAAGAAGCAAGAGGCCACCCCAAATTGTAGCTTTGTTATCCTTTTTGGCCCACCTTTTAAAAGTTTAGATCTCTTTTTTTGTTGATGCTTTTCTTTTAAAGGAGTTTCTAAATCAATGTTGCTATTAGATTAAAATATCAACAAAAAAAGAGATCTAAAATTTTAAAAGGTGGGCCAAAAAGGATAACAAAGCTACAATTTGGGGTGGCCTCTTGCTTCTTCAAGTCCTTTCCCTTATGTATGGACTCCCATGTCTATCATTTCAAACATCTTTTGTACATCATTAAGAGATTGGATGACTGTGTAATTAGATTAACCATTCAACTAGCTTGTTGTAGCTATAACTTGAAACCAAACCATCTTAAATCAATTTTGTGCTTAAATTTAAACAGTATAGTGTTCCCATGCAAAATAAAATTGTGGAAAAAGAAAAATTTGGAATCTTTTCTTATTTGTGTGGAGCAGCTATTTTTAGCAAATGAAAATAAGCTGTGGGAAAAGAAAGGGCTAGAAATAAGTAGCAAACATTTCATAGAGCCACTAGCTCTACAAATTGTGTCATAAAAAATGAACAGCTGCTGCTAACAAAAATAAGCTAAACAGCAATGCTGATCCTTTCTTATCATATTTGATTTGATGTTAGACTCTTAGTTAATTTTCCTTATCATTGCATGAAAATATTATGTCTATTTTGTGTGAAAGTATGGTGAAAAGGAATATGAACTAATTTCCAAGGATCAATACATAAGGAATTTGATGCATTTATAGGCAGGAATTCTATCTCTCTCTTTTTGTTTGAGGCAAAAGGAAATTGTTTAGAAAATAAAACACCATTAAAGCATCTTCCAAATGTTGTGCGACTTCAATTATTCGAAAAACATTGACTGCTGAAGTAGTATTAATTTTTTCCTTTGAAGGACCGGGCGAGAGAAATGCTTGGAACTTTCGCTTTGATTAATTAGCCTGGAGTAACAAATATTATCTTTATGTCATGACAATATCACTTGAAGGAAGGATATGAAGTCCTCTGGTAAGTATAATTGAATCTGATCATTGAAATGCAATTTTTTGTGATTCCTGCACATGGCGACTTGGACACTACTTTCTTTCCAATATGAAACATGGTTTAATAAAATGCCACGATTGTGTTTAAAAAAACACACTTGATAAAGCTGGGAGAATTTTTATGCAAATGCAATTGGCAGGTGTAAATCCAGATTTGGTAACATCTGTCAGCATCTTTCCAGAAAGTGCTGAAAGAGGAGCTTCAGAACAGGGTATGGAAATCCATCAGAAAATAATCAGACCTGTATTTTATTGGATGATGTTGTTCTGAATGCATTAATAAACATATATGCCAAATATGGACATGTGCAACTCGAATTTTGCCAGATGTTGTAGTTGTGACTGCCCTAACATACATGTATGCAAAAGTTGAAGTATATTGAAGGCACATGGATTGTTTGACAATATGAAACGTGCTTTCATACAATGCCATGATTGTAGGATATTAACAAAACATGCCTGATTAATCTGTGAGCATTTTTATGCAAATGCAATTGGTAGGTGTGAATCCAGTTTTGGTAAATATTTGTTAGCATACTTTCAACGCATGCTGAAAGAAAAGCTTCAGAACAAGGTATGGAAATCCAACAGAAAATAATTAGAACTAGATTTTGTTGGACACTGTTGTTCTAACTGCCTTAATAAACATGTAAGTCACATATGGTCAAGAATGGTGTAGGTAAATGGTCGTGGGGTATGGCGTCACAGTCCCCTGAGCTGTCCAAATGACAGGTTGCATGGAAAAAAGAGGTACTTGGGAAATTTTTAAATGCTCACAACCTCATTAATCTGCGCTCGGACTTTGCTTGTAAGAAAATGTGGGATAAGGGGCATGATGGATGGAGAAAAAATATAGGTGAAAGGGCGAAAACAGAGATATTTGTGGAGAAAAACATTAAGAATGAGAGTAACCGAGAAGCAAAAAGGAGTAAAAGGCAAGTAAACATGGAAGTAAACCCTTCATTCCCTATCACTTATAATTGGAAAAGAACTTAACAGTTTCAGTGACTACCAAAAAGAAAGAACAAAGGCAGTTTTGAGTGGATGTGGGAGGAAAAGCATTGGGAGGCCAAGTGTGAGGATTGAATACAATATCAGAACTGCAGTTGCCAGGTTAAGTGATTGCTTAAGGATTTGCTTCACAAAAGAGACTATTCGGGATGCCCTAGGATTTGCTTCAAGGAGGTACACTTCACCAGTAGGAGTTATTGCATATTGACAATTCATTAATTCATAAACTTGAAGTTGCTTTGCCAGCTTATATGTCCATGATCTAATGGTTGATAAGCATGCAAGTGAGACTGTTTTTGTTGGAGGAGAACAAGCCGAATCTCAAGAGTGTATCCCAACTTGTTCGATGCGCTCCATGATACCACAAACAACCATATTACCTTCAAAATCTGACAAAGAATCTATATCAATTTCACAAGCATCTATGCGATATTTGTCAATAAGTTCTGGCCTTTCTGGGTCTACTTGAATAGTAGTTTCCAAATATTGCTTCAATTTATCGTCACTATAGACAATTTCCATTGCACGGCCACCTAAAACATAAGGTGGTTTGACAACCACAGGGTATCCAATGTTTTCTGCTATTGCCAAAGCATCTTCATCACTTTTAGCTATACCTCCTTGAGGTTGCTTGATTTTTAGCTGATTCAACATTGCATTAAACCTTTCCCTATCTTCAGCAGCATTTATTGAATCAGGAGATGTCCCCCAAATACGCACAGGCCCTTCCCCATTAGCAGACATGGGCTTAAATTCATTAAGGTAATGTTGTATAGGCAGAGCGAGTTTCAATGGAGCTTGTCCACCAAATTGTACAATTATACCATTGAGCCTTTCTAAATCAATAACATTCAAGACATCCTCTATCATTAGTGGTTCAAAGTACAGCTTGTCATCGGTATCATAATCTATAGAAACAGTCTCAGGGTTTGAATTCAACATAATGGTTTCATATCTTGCATCCTGCAAAGACATGAAAGGACGATGGGTCATAAATAGGTTAAAAACATAATTTTCATTGTCACTTTTGTGTGAACATTAAACAATAGCCTTCTTAAAGAATACTTTGAGGGATGATAATACCATACAAACCTGTAGTGCATATGATGCATGACAACAACAATAATCAAATTCAATGCCCTAACCAATATGATTGGGTCCTCCTCCAAGAATCAAGACCTTCTTTATGCTTGGCGCTGCTTCGCATTCATCATCATAGGATGAGTACATATATGGTGTATTAGCCTCAAACTCAGTTGCACAAGTATCCACTCTTTTATAGGCTGGACATACACTCTTTTATTTGTTTTAGGATGTCAATTGGTCTTCAGTAAAGGATTTAAGTTTAAAGAAATGAAACTGGTGTGCATAAGCTATTTTTGATCTTTGTTTTATAAATGTTGTATTGCTGTTCAGTTTCCTATTTGTTTGTTGTGTCAGCATTGTGTTTATGCATCTTAATATTAAAAAGCAATTTAGCTTTGGTATTTCTGTAACTTCCATCTATTTTTCAATTTCTTTTCTTTTACCTAATAGAATTTCCTACCATTCACACTTGAATATAATGGAGGAGTAAAGGATGAAAACTCAAACATGGAGCAAGTTGATCCACATATGGCATCTAAAGTTGCCGTGGAGCTTCAAGATCTAGGAAAAGTGTACACAACTAGGAAATGATGGGAATTTTGGTCATTTGACAATATGATAGGTTATCAAACTAAGAGAGTCCAAAAGGAAGTTGAAGTTGTAAAAGGTGTTAGCTTGAAATTCTACGAGGGTGAATGTTTTGCCATTGCAATAAGTGCTTTTTGGTTTACTTGGATTTTTTAATTATTTTTACTTTTCAAACGCCTACAACAATCTTGGTTTTGAGGGAAATTTGATAGAAAATATGTAGAAAACTAGCATGTTTGAATTTCTCTTTGTAGGTAGGGGTAATATAGGTTTATTTTTTCAGAACCTGCAAAATCTAATAGTCTTTTGGTGTGTTTCTTATCAAGGAGACGCTAGGCATGATAGATATTTTTTATAAATTTGTTTGATTTTCAAAGAAACCAGTTAACATTGTATTTTAAAAAAGTAACGTTGAACTAGTCGATTTAGTTACTTTTATTATTTTTTTGTGACCTAGGTATTTGGTCATAATTGGCAAACTAAAGTGTTCAAACAATGATTAGTGATTCCAATGCATTATTGACTTGTGGCATCCTTAAGTAGTTTTAAGGTTAATATTTAATATTTTGTGTTTTCTAGCTATGATAAGAAAGATGCTACGTTATTAGTTATTAATGTATCTTAAGGATTAGTATATACCACAAATAGGAGATCTTGGAAAATGGCTATCGATTTTTATAAGTTGAATTTAGTGTGTATCAAATTTCCTTAATAATACTAATTTTATGATTGATTTATTGGATAGAAGTGCAATAGATTGGTAGGTTATCAGGAGTGTGGACTTCTAAAGCAGTAAAGCTTTTGATGGGTTAACTAGGAGTGAAAATGTAGAAGGTATGATCATTGGTACATACTTTATCTCTATTTAATGTGGTTGGTTTCCCCTAAAGATATATGCTTGTCATTATAATAAGGGGAACAAGCCACATGTAATGTATTTTCCAATGATGTCATTCACTTCATTCTTATATTGCACATTGAATAATTTCACCATTGAGTTTAAAGTATCACTAGTCATCCTCCCCTTAAGCTTTGCTACCCTTGAACTATAGATGAAAAAACTTAAAATCATGTTTAGTGGAAAGTACTAGTATACATGGTATGATTATTCTTTAAAGGGTACTAGCTCAATGGAAGAGCACCTACTTTACAAGTAGGAGGATGATGGTTCGATTCCATCGTGCTTTAATATGACTAAATATATGACTAAATTAATAACTAAATATATGACTAAATTAATGACTAAATATATGACTAAATTAATGACTAAATATATGACCAAATAAACGACCAAATAAATGACCAAATAAATGATCAAATAAATGACCAAATAAATGACCAAATAAACGATCAAATAAATGACTAAATAAATGACCAAATAAATGACCAAATAAATCACCAAATAAATGACCAAATAAACTACCAAATGACCAAATAAATCACCAAATAAATGACCAAATGACCAAATAAACGACCAAATAAATAACTAAATCAATGACCAAATAAATGACTAAAATAGTTTAGTCATAAATTTGGTCACGAGATAAATGACAGGCAATAAATTACCACTGGTCACGTGACCAAATTTGGTCATTTATCTACTATTTTTGGTAGTTTATTTGGTCATATATTGCTATTTTTGTACTAGTGCATTGTGTAGAGGCAAAAAAGAAATTGGATCACTCGGTTATCGATGGTGAAGAATTAAAATACCCTATAGGAGCAGTGGTTGTAACTGGTACATGGCTTAGACAGTATGCTATGAAGAACCCTAGGTTGTGGTTGTTCGAGGATTGGGAGACACACAGAAAGATTCTTCATTATTCAAACCTCATCGTTGCATCAAATGTCCACTTAATCAGATATGGGGGAAGGTCGCAAAATAAAACTCTTTGGAAGGTTCGTGAGTCAGACCACGAGGCAATACTTGAGACAATCAAGGGTAGGGCAGACCCAATTGGTTCATTGGACTAAATGGAGATACAAAATATTGTAACATGTCAAATTTATATAGCACTATAAATTGGGTGGACTATAAATTGCTCATGCATTACCCAAGCCAAAACCAACTTCTAAACAATCCTTCCATAAACACCACGTACAAAAACCCTAAAATCTTCCAACAAAACCTAACCCAGAGTAGTAGGAAACTTGGTAACAGCCTTACTTCCTTCAGAAGCAGCATGCCTAGCTAGCTCTTGAGGCAGAACAAACTTGACAACAATCTCAATTTCTCTAGAGGAAAGTGTCACGATCTTGTTATATTTCAGCAGAGAAGCAGCCTTAGGAGTAATCTTATCAAAAATATCAATCATGAAGCTCTCCATGATATCCATGGCATCACTGGATATTGCCTTGGAGGGATGCACTTGTTTCAACACCTTGTATTCTCATATTTCATTGCTTTGACTACTGAATCCTTTGTGGGCTTGAACATCACTTTATTTTCTTTTCTCATCTTTGGAGA
Source organism: Chamaecyparis obtusa (assembly GCA_027943335.1). Lineage (NCBI taxonomy): Eukaryota > Viridiplantae > Streptophyta > Pinopsida > Cupressales > Cupressaceae > Chamaecyparis > Chamaecyparis obtusa. Next base: position 388,078 of record BSBK01004132.1, read on the forward strand.
ATCCTTTACTTCATTCTCTCCTTTCATATCATCTTCTTTAAGACTCCACACCTTAGGTTTCCTTCAGCAACTCCATATCCACCATATCAAACAAGTTCTTGGTTCATGTTTGTTTAAGCTTGCCAATTGGTTGGACCATCAACCAAATACTTGATGACTCTAATTAGAAGATTCTACCATCAATTTGAATATTTGACACTTCTAGATGTAAAAGCCCCAAATTGGTCCCCAAACCCCCTAGAAACTAGGGCTCGCCCAATGTCTTGTCTCCCAACACCATAGAAACTGAACTAAAGTTGATTCACCATCCTATGATGGATTCATGCATAAAATACCCCATCCAAAGGCTAGAACATCTACTGTTGTACCCTTGCACCAATTTGATGACCCTTATGCACCCTTCAAACTCATCAAACTCCTTCAATCACTCTCAACTTGCAAACTCTTCTTATTTCCTGCATTTCCAATGTTAGAATACTAAGTTACAAGGTTTGGATCCATCCCCAAGTGACAAAAAATACATAAAGGGGATGGATCAATGAATTGCACTCCAATCACTTCCAAGTTCAAACGGTTATTGATTAACCTTTAAATGAACAATATAAGATGATCCAAATCATCAGATATCCCTATCCTTAAGACCAATCTTTTGGTGCTACCCTTGCCAGAACCCAAGCCAAAACCAACTTCAACACATAAACCCAAGCCAAAACCAACTTCTAAACAAGCCTGCCATAAACACCACATACAAAAAACCTAAAATCTTCCAACAAAACCTAACCCAGAGCAGTAGGAAACTTGGTAATAGCCTTACTTCCTTCAGAAGCAACATGCCTAGCTAGCTCTCAAGGCAGAACAAACTTGACACTAGTAAATTTTACCTTAAATTTTGATGAGAATTAGTCAAATTTTCTACAACAATTGGTCGAATAGGCGACTAAAATTGTCGCCGATCTTTTTTCGTCGAATTTTCTACATGGTAAATAATAGTCAAAATTTCAACCCCATAACTGGTCGAATTATTGACAGCAACAATCCCTTGGAACTGGAAGAATAAGACATCGATTGATTGGTGTAATGGTTGAAATTGAGACCATTTTGTCGTCAAATTATCCACCCAAATTCGTCGAAGTGACCGTCGAATGTATAGCATCCTGGTCGAATTTAGTCTATTTTATCGTCGAATTATCCACGCAAATTCATCGAATGGACCGTCGAATGTATAGCATCCCGATCGAATTTAGTACTGTGTAAAGGATGAAATTTTGACCAATACTAACTTTTGTTTAAAAAAAAAAATGTGACACCATTTTCAATATATTCCTGCTTTTAGTTGAATATATTGCTTGTCTATAATTAGTGTGCATATATGAATCTATGAAGCTTTGATTTAGCTATTTTCTTCTATTTAGCACAATTAGATTATTTCTCAAGTAGGCCCACTTGAGATACATGTCTCTACTCTTTTTTTTCATGTTTGCATAGATAATTAAATTTTATAGTCAGTAACTTGGCTTCTGCTAAACATTACTATTGGACTATGTGATGCTCTTGTAGCTTAGACCATGACATGCTAAACCATGACATGCCTATGTCCTTGGGTTGATGTTTAAATGTATTATATTGTCCATAAGAGGTTTTTTTGTTAGATAACCTATCTTTGAGTTTATGGAGAAGGAAATTTGTCAAGCTCAAGATTGATGAAATCTCAAGGGATGAATCAACCTGATTCCACATCACTTTACTATTGTTTGTGAAGTGGTATTTTCTTGGCTATGATTTAGGAACGTGGTGGGCACCTTGGCAAAAGCATGCAAGAAGACTCATTTAGACTCATGAAGGTTTCATGATCTAGGAAGATCAAATTTTGAATGTAATTGGACCTATGGTCCATTTTTGTAATCGATGTTTTAAATGTGATAAGCCTAAACTACAAAGGCATGTAACAGAGGCAAATGGCATTGAAAGGTCAACATGTACCTAAAGGGGTTCATTAAAGGTTGTTTTGTTGATCCTAGTCTATCAAAGGGATCTAAAGGCCTATAAGGTCTTTGAACAATGTAATAGGGTCTCTAAGGACAATTTAAAAGGTTGTGAAAGCACCAAAGAGTGCCCAAAGTTGTAATGTGCCATGTTGGCAATTAAGGCCTGATAAGGCTTATAGGAGATTTAGGAAGTTTTAGGAGATTTGATAGGTTTATAGGCAATAGATGACAACCTAAGTAAAAGCATGCACATATAGTGCTAAACCATGACATGCCTACATCCTTGGGTTGATGTTTAAATGTATTATATTGTCCATAAGAGGTTTTTTTGTCAGATAACCTATCTTTGAGTTTATGGAGAAGGAAATTTGTCAAGCTCAAGATTGATGAAATCTCAAGGGATGAATCGACCTAATTCCACATCACTTTACTATTGTTTGTGAAGTGGTATTTTCTTGGCTATGATTTAGGAACATGGTGCAGGGCACCTTGACAAAAGCATGGAAGAAGAGTCATTTAGACTCGTGAAGGTTTAATGATCTAGGAAGATCAAATTTTGAATGTAATTGGACCTATGGTCCATTTTTGTAATCGATGTTTTAAATGCGATAAGCCTAAACTATAAAGGCATGTAACAGAGGCAAATGGCATTGAAAGGTCAACGTGTACCTAAAGGGGTTCATTAAAGGTTGTTTTGTTGATCCTAGTCTGTCAAAGGGATCTAAAGGCCTATAAGGTCTTTGACCAATGTAATAGGGTCTCTAAGGACAATTTAAAAGGTTGTGAAAGCACCAAAGAGTGCCCAAAGTTGTACTGTGCCATGTTGGCAATTAAGGCCTGATAAGGCTTATAGGAGATTTAGGAAGTTTTAGGAGATTTGATAGGTTTATAGGCCTTTAAGAAGGCTAAGGAATAGAGATAAACAATTAATGGTTATAAGTTGTCGAAGTTGACACTTTAGTGTCAACTAGACAACAAAATTTTAGTTTGTATTAATTTGTAACTAACTAGCAACAGTCAGATAACTGACTGTTACAGTTATGTAGGAGGATAAACTACTTTTGGAAGCCTATTTGGTAGGTGTAGGTGTGTGTAGGAGGCATGGAGAGATGGTGGAGTACTAAGGCTATCAAAGCCTCTAAAAGATGTCAAAGGCACTAAAAGTGCAATATTTTGTAAAATTGCCAACATTGGCAATATAAGCCAAATGGGCTTAATGGGGTTAGTTGGGTTAGTAAAGGTAATAGGGTGATAAAGGTTATCATTAAAACCTTTATAAGTCTTTAGTTTTGGCATTATATGTTTAGGTTGTCGAGTTGACAACTTTGTTGTCAACTTGACAACAAATCTCTAAGTATTTCATGTTAGTAACAGTCAGTTTTGACTGGTAACAGGCAGTTAGAGTTAGTTACATGGGACAGTTGGGTTATTTGGGGGATCTAAGCCTATTTAGAGGTTGATCCTCATAATTAGGGGGATTAGATCAATGTTGAAATGTAATGGTTTGAATTTGTAATAGTTTTGGGCAATAAAAATGAAATTCTCTACAAATACTGGAACTCTCTATCCTACGGGTACAGTGGGATAACAATGAATTAATTAAGATGTATTCAATGTGATCTTGGCTTGGTGTTAATGTAGAAACATTTTCATAGCATTAGTTTTATTTTTTTATGCCAGCATTTTAGTATTTTTGCATTTCTAAACATCAAGGAAACAACTGGTATTGTGTAGACAGTGACTATTTTAAGGAACAGTCAGCAGTTATCTTACAAACCTCAACCATGTGAAGGCACTCCCACCTCTATACTAATTTTGGTTTCATGGGAGATTCCTCTAATTTATTTTATGTAGTTCATTTGGTCTTGAATGCAGGGAAAGCGTGAAGGAAGAGTGGAACAATGTTTGACTGGTGAAGGCACAATGAAGGTGCACTTTGAAAGCACCAAATGGTGATTGAGAGATGTATGGTGGATAGAGAGGGTAGATAATGATGGGAAATGTCTATGAGGATGTATTTGAAGGTGTTTGAACCATCTTTATGGTTTTTTGTGGCTGGGAAGGGCGTTTTCTAGAAAGCCCTAGATATTTGATCAAAATAGTGAGGGTTTGTTGGTTTGGAAGGTTGGGTAAGTGGAAGGACCAAGCCAAGTTGAAAATATTGAGTCTTACAAGGTCTAGTAAGACTTTTTCAACCTTAGGAGTATTGAAGTCAAAGGGGTGATAGAGTTCCTTTGTTGGGGGAGGGCTAATTGGGCCTAAATGGTGTGCAATCAGCAGTAGAAAGGTTCACTAGTCAAGAGATGAAAGCTTGAGATTGATAGGGGTTAAATAACTATGAAAAGGGTATTAGAAAATATAAAGACATTACTAGGGTGTTTGGGAAAGTTTCATGAAATTTGAAGATTACAGTGTTGACAGGGCTACTAGCCATGCCTAGAAGGGCTAAAGTGTGAAATGGTAAGAGCTGAGTTGTTTGGAGTTGGTGAAGAGTTATATCAAGATAGATAGACCATGATAAGATGATCCAAGGTGTTAGGGTCAGTGTGAGAAGCTTGGTTGATATTTTGGTATGGTGGAGGTGCTAGGTGCACTAGGTGGCCTAGAATGGAGTTGGTAAAATGAGGGATTGAAACAAGGAAGTGGGAAGATGAACATGTGTAGATTGGTTGTGGGAATGAGCTACAAAGTCAGAGAACTCCATTTGATCTTTGAGTAGAACTGACTCCTTGAGTTGATTCCAAGTTTCTTGTTGAATCCTCGAGTTGAGTTAGCCTACTTAAGGGGATAGTGGAGGGCTTCAAGTTCAACATCAAAATATTAAAATGTCAAATGATAAATCATAACATCAAGTTCAAGTAAAGGAAATAGAGCCTGTATAACCATATTTTTTTGTCATACCCTTTTTGCAAGGAACTCAAAAATTATTCAAATTAAACAAGTATGAACTGTAAGAGACTAAGAAAGAAGGCAAAGGTGTTACCTCACTAGGATGATAGTAATAATGAGACAAAGAACCATGAAGACTAAATCCAAGGAGACCAGATTTGAACATCTGGGTTCGATCAAATTCAAAAATTGGTTTTCCTTCATAGCACTCGCAAGTCAATAGCATGAGCATTATTTTGTGTCTAGAGTGTCATCAATGTTTTTAAATGTAGAATGAAATGGTTGTAAGTATGCATTTTTTCCACATGCAAATGATTTTGAGATACAGACCTGTGCAATCCAATCTCCCAAGGAATAGACAACACCACTTATCACCATCTTTGCCAAAATAGGATTTGTCATAAAGTGATGTTAGAATAGTTACTAAAATGGTCATAAATTATGTTCTTATAGTAAAAGAATACTTTGACTTAAGAAAAAAACTACACAATATTAAAACATGACATTGTGCTTTAAAAACTAAAAAGGTACCTGTAATGAAGAACTTCATTTCAAATTGCTAATTGGTTGTCACTATTAACTCTAAGCTTGTCTTTAAAGTTTGAGCTTCACTTGGTTTCGAGAATAGTTTAATATTCTCTACTAAACAAGGCCAACCACGTGAAGGTGGAAGCTCATTTGGCCCCTCCCCCCCCCCCCCCACCCTAACATCACTCTAAATTCCCCATTAACATTTAATAACATTCATTCATTCATTCATCCATTTTTGAAATATAACATTCAATCATTATAATCACATGATAACATTCATTAACACATAAAATTCATTAACACACAACATTTATGAATAATTCATTAACACAAAATTCATTAACACACAACATTCATGAATAATTCATTAACACATAAAATTCATTAACACACAACATTCATGAAGAATTCATTAACACATCATTCATCAACATTACTAGTACAAAATTACATCCATTAAGACAACGTTCTTTCATTAGCAAAAAATGTTAATTACAATCATTTCTTTTTGGGTTTCTTGCTATTTTTTTTAATCATGTAATTTCTAAGAGGAAGATCAATGTCCTCCTTATTCCCCTCCTCTACTGATTCTAATTCCAACGCGTGTCTCCTCCTCATCTATTCAGGAACACGAGGCCGCTGCGCCAAAGTGGGGGCCTGCTATAATAACAACTACTTCATGAGTTAAATTCACACCATTTTATATTAGTGAATTACAAGTATTTATTTAAGTAAAAGAACTATAAATCAAAAAATTAATTTAAAAGAACAAAAACATAGATTTTCTTTACGTGAATGTGCCACATGATCTACATGGTGATTAGTCTGAACATCCTCCGACACTCATTCAGCATGACATGATTCTGTATCCTCTAAAATATACACAAAAATGTTACACCAAGTTCAATTTAAGATGTTAAATTGTATTAATAACTACATAATTAGTTTTAAATAGCAAATGAGCACCTCCATGGACAGTACGATGCACATCAGGGGCTTCATGATGCGGCATATGATTTGTGTCACGATTAAGAAGCTGCATTGCAATGTCATGCACATTATTATCAAATAGATTGTTGCTCAAGTATTCAATTTCTAATATATTTTTTGGCATATTTACCTGTGCACATGATGCAGGAGACTCTTCAGTTGGGCCAGTGGAAGCTTGCCATAGGCGTTCAGCTATGGCTTGATAGCCTTCCTTGAAGGCAATTTTTTTTGTGTTCTTCCGTGGCCTCTAAATTAAAATCAGAGCCCTGCATTTTTTGATTAAACAAAATTATTTGCATTTTATAAATAATTTTTCTCTGCAATTCATTTATTGCTACTTACAATTCGTGCTTTAATTTTTGAATATCCACCAAAGCCAAGTCTGTGCTACCCAATCTTTTGCAGCTTGGTCTTTGTTGCCATTGATGTGTCCTGCAACCTATGAAAAGTTTGAAATATGTTAGATGATATAGATATAAAGATCACTAATTAGTGCATTATTAAATTGTACTACTAGTTAATACTATTGCATACCTTCTCGCATTTGCTAGTGTAATTCCTCTTTGAGCATCCCCTTTCTCCTTTGCATCTAAAATGAACTCATTCCAATCCCTCACTGAAATAAAGGGAGGATGCTTGTACTTTGGGTTCTAGACGAGACTCTTTCTATATGAGTCCCTCATAGTCTTAAGATGTTTGCAAGATTTTTCTAAAATTTTCTTCTCGTCAAAAATATTATTACCAAACTCATGCTCTAAATCTTTAACAAGTTGATCTTTTAATTTTTTTTCTTGCAAGTTCCACCTTTTAAGAAAAAACACAAAATTGTTAGGTATAGCTAGTAAAAGAAAAGACCCGAATTTGGAAATCCACATTCTCCAGATTGTCATGGTCCATAACATGAAACTCAGGGATGTTGACCTATATGAAAATGATGACCTTATATTAACCATGACCATGATGTCATCATCAAATCATGTCTTATGTATTTTATAAATTATTAAAATACATACCAATGGACAAAATTCATTTCCCCCTTCAATGTGACCATGTTGCCTATAATGTTCCTCAGCTTTTTTGATTAGATATCTTCGAGTCTTTAAGCCCTTACAAATTTTGCAAGGACAATAACGTTTTCCATCACCTTTTCTTTTTAAGTTAGACCACAGTCTAGCAATTGTCTCCCTATTTTTTTGTGCATTGATATCGTCAGACATGGTCTTTCTTGAATGGAATGACTCATTGGTGGAAGAAGGATGATTTGTTTGCAACCTGTAGATACAAATTGTTATTGAACAACCATTTTCTCAACTATAAATTTTCTCAATGCAAAGGGACATTTATCATACCAAATCAAAGTTTAGAAATGGATGGTTCTGATGCTTTTCCATTACAATAGCAATAGAGGGTGTATATATAGAAAAATAGTTGTAAAGAGTACATTTAAATAAATAAAATCAGGTAAATAACTAGGGAAACTGAATAACATTTTAGGACTCCTTACCTCCATATATAGGCTGCTCTTATGTAATGAAAACACAAAGAAACCTCTCCTAATCATATGAATACAAGCATGGATTTTTTTATTTCATTGTTAACTTGAGCACCCTATTTCAAATAGAACATTATCATAAAATCTCGTAGGCCTTAATTTTTTGTATTTTTTTAATGACATTAACATGGTAGAGACTGGGACTAACCTGCCTAACCATTGAGGTGAAATTTTCTTATACTTTGTGAGTTCAGTAACTAGGCTATGACTTTCATGACATGCATCATTACACAATTGCTTTCCATGATGTGTAGTGTGCCTATGCTTGGATAGAAACACTTGTATTATAACTTTTTCACAAACTAATTATAGTTTAAATTTTCATAGTGCATAGGATTGAAACTAAGCATCTCTTACTTCCACCTAACCAAGAGTTAGATTAGAATTATAATTAAAAAGAATCAAGTTTTTATGCAAGCATTTCATTGATCAATTTCCTTCCATTCTTTCTTCATACTTCATGTTGTTTCCTTCCAAAACTTGGTTGAGTTGGATTAATAGCAGCAAGTTTAGTTTAAAGTCTTTGTTATATCAGCAGGGGCAACTATCTTTAAATAGGGTTATCTGTCAATATTTGGCAGGGTTTCTGATTTCATCATGTCTTTCATATTTTCCTACAATCCTCTTTGATTTTCAAGCATTATCTCTACATTCACCTAGGTTTCCATGTTTGGTAGAAACACTTTCAACACAAAAATATTTAGAAGAGGTCCATTCACTGTCATGGATAGATGAATTTATTGATTCTCGGAGTATGCAATCACTATTACTGAGTAGTCATATTGCTACAAAGATTGATTGTCTCAAAACAATTATGGTCTGTAATGGAAAAGTAGTGAGATTGATTGTCTCAAAAGATGCTATGAAGAACACTTTGCTTAACAAATGATTTACATAGACAAGAGACAATGCATGAAGGAGCCCAAAAAGGAAAGGCAGCCAAGAAGAAAAGAATATGAAGAAATAATGCTGAGCTAGGATAGAAAGCCATGAAATCAGTTTCATGATAGCCTGAAGTAAAGATTGGATGCAAAGGACACTATGGCTAAATAGGGGTTATAAGAGAGATCAATCATGAACTAAGAACTAAAAATCAAGTCACTCAATGATACACTCATGAAGAGAATGATATTCATGCAATGAAGGTAGGTGCTTTGATAGTCAGTAGCTAGTGTGACAGGTTGAATTTGAGGGTCTTATCAAAAGACAATAAATACTTAAGAAAACATGCTTCAAGGATCTAACTTGTCAAGGCCTTCCACAACACTCCTAAATGATGATTTTGGTTTTATAGACTCTATACACCATATTTCATTTGAGGGTCTTATCAAAAGACAATAAATACTCAAGAAAACATGATTGTGGTACCCTGTTGAGGTGAATAGTTGGGTGAAATAACATTTGACCATGATAGGTGTTGAAAAAGTTAAGCTTATTGATTCATAATGGTAGGGATTTCTAGTCTTGAGCCTTCAAGAAGATTGTGAAAAGCTAGAAACACAGTTTGTTTTGATAGTCCACATGCAGAGGGCATAAAATTTTTGATCCAGCTTCTAAAGTTGTTGTTGTGACCTATAAAAAGATTTCAATATATGCAAGACAATACATCTTTGTTGTCATAGACTATATTTTTTGATTAATAATTTTTTCTCTTGGCATTACTTTGCGCATTGAAATCAAGATTATTATAAAAATGTTTTGTAGGGTCTTGTGAGGAGAGACAATCCATGAAGTGAAAAAGCACAATATTTAACTGCCTTTTTGCCTTGGCATTTGTCATTATTTTTGAGAAATTCAGTCTATAAAAGGATGGTGAACATAAATGATAGTCCAATAGATGGAAATTCAAGTCCCATAAATATCAGTTGACAGTGCTAAAACAAAATTATGACAGCCTTCATGTTGAAGTGACAGTCTTGCCTAAGAAAATAGTGGACAATTGTAAGTCCAAACATTAAGGTTGTGTAGAAATGGTCTATAAAAGCTTACAAGCAAGACAAGAACGGCCTTTGAAAATGTTGGATGGCATGTTGATAATGGTTGCCATATAGAAACATAAAAGGAAAACCATAGAACAGTCAGTCCTATGAAGAATTTAAAAGGCTAAAATGGAAGACAATATAAATGGTCATGTGACAATCGCAAATGTTGTTGGAGTTGAACAAAGAAAACTAGGCCAAGGGAATGATGAACTAATAGGTATAATAGTCAATGTTAAACAAGTTGGTGTCAAAAGAACGTTGATCTCAAAGGATTTTTAGTTAACCGTGAAGGTAAAATTTTGAAGACAGCTGAAGACAACCAACAATCCAAGTATAGCCACAAGAAACATCACAATGAGGACAATCATCCCATGACAGTCATGCCAAACAAAAATGAGCATGTAGTAGTTCTTGATGGAAGATCAAAGGAGAGTAGACAACAAGTCAAGTTTTTGCAATAAGTACATGAAAGATTTTAGAGGCTCAGTAGCATGACTCACTAACAGTATGGAGGATGAGGTGACAATCCACTAAAGGACATTCATCCAAGGCATCATTATGCAAAGGACAGTACTAAAAAATGAGAAGTTTGGTAATGATGGATAATGGAAAGGTCAATGAGAAAAGTATGAATGGATTGGATCAATGGATTGTAATGGATATGGGCAGAGTATAGAAGAGTTTAGAATGATGTTAGAGTTTCTTGTGGATGAGAAGGCAAAGCCATAGTGCTTAGGGGAACAGTGTGATGATTGTCCCAGCTAGAGAATCACAACTTGCAGAGTCACTGTCTTTAGGACAGTCAATGGTATTGGTTGTGTAGACCAGAGGGGTCAAGGGTGTGGTCCATTTGAACAAGGGGGTAAGGGTTTTCTGATGAACTAATTGGAACAGTCAATCCCTTTATTAACACATTTATATCTTCTCTTGAGGGAAGTGAAAGGACTGCAAAAGGCAGTCATACTTAAAAGACCTATTTTCACTTTGGACCATACATTGTAATTGGTCACTGTCATTTATCTTATTGATCATGGTTTGATTATTCATAGCCCCACTCTTTTGATAGTGCTTAAATTAGTGTACTTTTGACCAAGAAATGAATGTCATTGTGCTTACAAGACTGCTCTTCAACCATTGCATTACATGACACTTTGGCTGCTCTATTCATATCTATATTGATTGAATAAATACTCCACTCCATACTTGGACTTGTTGTTATTTTAATGAACTATAGTTTGTTCATTCATTCATTATTCCTTTTACCATAGATAACCCCCTTTCTTTGCATATTACTTCTCTCTTATGGATGACTGATTCACTAAGAATATCTCTTTCACTGAGCCTTAGTCGCACTGCTTGTCCTCCACATATCACTGATTATATAATGGACATCCTAACCATCTTATACTCATATTGATTATGCATTCTTTACCTCTAATGAATGCATTTTTGGACCTTGTAATAGAAGTGATTATTGTGATAGAATTCATGATTGTGCTTCATCTTTGTATGAACCTCTCCTCTGTTCCATGTTTAAGCATTTCCATTACACCAACAATATAATAAAACAACTCGCAATACAGTCAAAGAAAGACCTGAACTAGTAACCTATCTTCTAATGGATGCTTAGGACTACTATTATCATGACTCTCTTTGAAAACACTCTTATGACTATACCCTATCTTTGATTGTTCATCTTATTCATCATGCTTTTGTTGTTTTTTGTGACTTCTCTAGATTATGATTGTTTTACCATTCATAGACATGCCTTGACCACTATTTAGACATTCATGTTATCTGAAATTGGACATTACTGTCACCACTCTGCAATGGCATTGGCATGGCATGGCATATTACTACATTTGAGGTATCTAACAATCATTTCTAATCTTGATCCTTAATCATTGTTTGGTACTTTAATGACTATTATTTGGTGCTTTTTCTACTGTCCAACAATATTTACTCCCTACTATCATGTCAGTCAATCATTGTTCCCTCATGTATCACTATCTTGATCTTATCATTGTGCTTTGATATTTTTATAATATATCTATTACTCTTGTGATATGTCAATGATTAATGTTCATTATATCTACCCTTTTCACCCATGTGTGCTACCTTGTAGAATCTAGATATTATAAATAACTAATCAAATCTAGAATTACAATGAGGGACATCAAAAATTCGTTGATGAATATAAGAATCTCCTAAAAGTCAACACTACACCAGTCTATTGAAACACTACATGTAGACCGAACAACATCCCTCTCTTTCCCAACCATCCTAGGTCTTTCCACATTAAATTTTGATGTTCTGTAGGTCTTTTTATGACCCGTATTAACTGATTCTGCTCTCACCTAAACTACCAAAAATCACTCCTGGTCACGCTCTTATGTTTTACTGTACTCTTGATAACTTGCTTAACATAGTTGAATCTATGTTTGTAACTCTGAAGGTGATTATTAATCTCTTTAGTAAAACTGTAATACTAATTATTAAACATGGTTAATTCCTATAGCTTTCTTAGCACCCAATCCATTAAGTGTATAATTGGTAGATATGTGGTATACCTTATATGCATGCTTGTTGGTAGGAATTGTCATTCAAGAATTGAAATTTCACCTTGGATCAGAGGGGAAATTTGTAGGTATTGTTGTTTTGAAGTATTTGTTACATCTCAGCTAGTTAATCTTTTATCATCATAAGAATGGTTGAAATTGATATTCTTGTTGATTTTGTCACTTTACATTGTGCAAAATTTCATTTCTTTCCACACTTCTATAATAGTACAGTACACCATGTTGCATGAAATTTGAATTTCTTCTAAATGGTTAATTTTTCTATGCTGAACAGTTAACTTGTCTATTCGGTCTGTACATAGATTCCTAAACCCTAGTCGCAACCTTCATAATTCTCGGTCATAGCATTTACAAACCCTACTCAAACCATAGTCACCACTAAATATACTCATTGATTCAATTTCCTACCAACATATTACAAATAGAGATGACTAGAAGAAAATGACAATCCACGTAATGAACAATAGGAAACATGGAAGATACCTCAAACTCCATGGAAGATAAATGATGAAATGTGCTACTAAGCTCAGGTGTAGGGTCTACATGATCTAGAATAAGCTCTATTCCTGCTAGCTTAGAAGATGGAAATCCTAATTTGTGCACTGCAACCATAAAAATGAAATGAGAATTGAAATGTTTTTTTTTAAGTTATATGCCCGTTTTGGTTGAAATTTTGACCGACATGGTATTGGTCAAAATTGAGACCAACACGGGCATGGATTTAAAAAAAAAACAAATTTTTCCTTCTATATCTTGACCAACCTAAACCTTTTTAATTAATGGTCGATAATTTTTGTAGAAAAATGATGTCAGATGTACTAGTGTGACAATAATCTCAATTTCTATGGAGGAAAGTGTCACGATCTTGTTATATTTCAGGAGAGAAGCAGCCTCAGGAGTAATCTTATCAAAAATATCAATCTTGAAGCTCTCCATGATATCCATGGCATCACTGGATATTCCCTTGGAGGGATGCACTTCTTTCAACACCTTGTATCTTAACCTTTTGTAACTTCCTACACTTCTCTTCCTCTTCTTTTTCTTATTCTCTTCCTTTTGAACATCACTTTCTTTTCTTTTCTCAGCTTTGGAGAATCCTTTACTTCATTCTCTCCTTTGATACCATATGCTTTAAGACCCAAAACCCCCTAGAAACTAGGGCTCACCCAATGTCTCATCTCCCAGCACCATAAAAACTGAACCAAATTTGATTCACCATCATTTGACCATCCTATGATGGATTCATGCATAAAATGACCACAGAGAAATTACAACACATTGAAAAAAAATATTCTTTCTTGATGCTAAACTCATTTGGTGTGGCTATATATGATATGTATGCTGTACTTTACAAAGTGTTTTATGATTATCTAATTTCAACTTATTATATGATGTAGCTGAGTGTCGACACAGTCATTATATATGGTATGTTTTACTATTTTTTTTTGAGAACTAATGGTTCTAGTGAATCCAAATTTAGTTGTTATAAAGATGAGATATTCAATATATAGAGGAAGATATAGAAAATCTTCTTAATAGAGATATTAATGTGAGAGAAAAGGACATTTCAGAAGAAAATGGTTATCTTGGTGCCATCCAAGGTATGCCAATTACTTAGGACAAAGAGACAAAGCCCATAGTTAATGGGAAAGAGTGGGAAGAGCTTCTTGGACCCATGATAGAAGTTACATATAAGGAGGAAGAGCTAGGAAGGGGAAGTGACAAGGGAAAGAAGTAAGATATGTGTGTGAGCCTATGTTAGATGACGATGATGATTACTCACCATCATCTGCTAGTAGCTCAAGTAGTGACAAAATATCTTCAGTGCACATGTACACTGACGCAAAAAATTCAGATAGAGAAGTAACAAGTGTTGTGGAATTATCCACAGAGCAATGTGAAATGAAGCCTCAAATTGGTTCATTAGTAGGCAAAGAATTTGGTCATGCACTTCATTCTAGCACCACAAATATTTCTATTAAAAATGACTAGCCATCAATGGCCTTGCATTTACGCGACTTGGGCATTATCCTTGAAATTTAAGTTCATTGCCACCTTTGGCAAGGCAGTCTCACTCCTCATTTTACAACAAAGGGCAGCCATCTATGGTCCAAGGTTTTAATTCAACTGACAAGTGGAGAGCTTCTCAAGGTACTCATCTCTTTTGTAGAGAAGTTCTTGCTTCATCTCAAGGTTCTCATTTAGATGACCAACTCCTTCGAGGTCCACAAATAGACCCATTAATTTCTCAAATTGGTTCCTTAGCAGGCAAAGAATTTGGGCATGCACTTCATTCTAGCACCACAAATATTTCTATTAGAAATTACTAACCATCAATGGCCTTGCATTTACACGACTTGGGCATTATCCTTGAAATGTAAGTTCATTGCCACCTTTGGCAAGACAGTCTCACTCCTCATTTTACAACAAAGGGCAGCCATCTATGGTCCAAGGTTTTAATTAAGCTGACAAGTGGATAGCTTCTCAAGGTACTGATCTCTTTTGTAGAGAAGTTCCTGCTTCATCTCAAGGTTCTCGTTTAGGTGACCAACTCCTTCGAGGTCCACAAATAGACCCATTAATTTCCCAAATTGGTTCCTTAGCAGGCAAAGAATTTGGTCATGCACTTCATTCTAGCACCACAAATATTTCTATTAGAAATGACTAACCATCAATAGCCTTGCATTTACGTGACTTGGGCATTATCCTTGAAATGTAAGTTCATTGCCACCTTTGGCAAGATAGTTTCACTCCTCATTTTACAACAAAGTGCAGCCATCTATGGTCCAAGGTTTTAATTAAGCTGACAAGTGGAGAGCTTCTCAAGCTACTGATCTCTTTCATAGAGAAGTTCCTGCTTCATCTCAAGGTTCTCGTTTAGGTGACCAACTCCTTCGAGGTCCACAAATAGACCCATTAATTTCCCAAATTGGTTCCTTAGCAGGCAAAGAATTTGGTCATGCACTTCATTCTAGCACCACAAATATTTCTATTATAAATGACTAACCATCAATGGCCTTGCATTTACGTGACTTGGGTATTATCCTTGAAATGTAAGTTCATTGCCACCTTTGGCAAGGCAGTCTCACTCCTCATTTTACAACAAAGGGCATCCATCTATGGTGCAAGGTTTTGATTCAGCTAACAAGTGGAGAGCTTCTCAAGGTACTCATCTCTTTCATAGAGAAGTTCCTGCTTCATCTCAAGGTTCTTGTTTAGGTGACCAACTCCTTCGAGGTCCACAAATAGACCCATTAATTTCTCAAATTGGTTCCTTAGCAGGCAAAGAATTTGGTCATGCACTTCATTCTAGCACCACAAATATTTCTATTAGAAATGACTAACCGTCAATGGCCTTGCATTTACATGACTTGGGCATTATCCTTGAAATGTAAGTTCATTGCCACCTTTGGCAAGACAGTCTCACTCCTCATTTTACAACAAAGGGCAGCCATCTATGGTCCAAGGTTTTAATTAAGCTGACAAGTGGACAGCTTCTCAAGGTACTGATCTCTTTCATAGAAAAGTTCCTACTTCATCTCAAGAATCTTTTTTAGGTGACTAACTCCTTTGAGGTACGCAAATAAACCCATTAATTTCCCAAATTGGTTCCTTAGCAGGCAAAGAATTTGGTCATGCACTTCATTCTAGCACCACAAATATTTCTATTAGAAATGACTAACCGTCAATGGCCTTGCATTTATGTGACTTGGGGAATTATCCTTGAAATGTAAGTTCATTGCCACCTTTGGTAAGGTAGTCTCACTCCTCATTTTACAACAAAGGGCATCCATCTATGGTCCAAGGTTTTAATTCAGCTGACAAGTGGAGAGCTTCTCAAGCTACTCATCTCTTTCATAGAGAAGTTCTTGCTTCATCTCAAGAGTATCCCAATTGAAGAGTAATGGAAATTCCAGTGACCATGAAGTTATTGCAGATCCAATGGGTGTATCTCCTTCACTGACAAATATAACTACTTCCAAAGACTTGAGTTTAAATGGAGACTGTCTTTTCCCAAACATACCCCAGTCGAGTAGATGAACCAGATGTTGCTTGAACTACTTTTTGAGCGGCTTGCCAACTATTTCTGTGTGGTATTTCTATAATATACAATGTCCTCATACAAGTACATGCCACGCACAATCGTTCGATCACCGCCGATGACTCCGTGCTGAAGTGTCCCTCAAGGTCCCTTAAGCATGGAATCAGTGATCTTTGTGGGGTCATATCTCAGAGCTTGTATGAGGTAGCATGGATCCGTCAGTTGCTACAGGACCATGTTGCTAGGGCCTACAAAAGCCTGTATCAATTTTTGGAGATTCAACTTCTTTAAAATTTGGCAACACATTCTCAGTCAGTGTCAGAACTCAAGGTGTTCCTCAACTGAAACGACCAATGTTGCGTATCTTTCCAACCATCAGTCAAAGCATCGAACCATCTATTCCAATAGCTCTAGATGGTTAGGTAAACACTAGTGGAAACCTCATTCAGCACCCACAGTCATTCGATCCCCGCCGATGACTCCGCGCTGAAGTGTCTCTCGAGGTCTCTTAAGCATGGAATTGGTGATCTTTGCGGGGTCATATCTTAGAGCTCGTGCGAGGTAGAATCAATTTGTTAGTTGCTATAGGACCATGTTGTCAGTGCCTACAAAAGCCTATCTCAATTTTTGGAGATTCAACTTTGTTTAAATTTGGCAACACATTCTCAGTCGGTGTCAAAACTCAAAGTGTTCCTCAGCTGAAATGACCAACATTGCGTATCTTTCAAACCATCGGTCATAGCATCGAACCATCTGTTCCAACATTTTTGGATGGCTGGTTAAACACTAGTGGCAACCTCATTCGGCACCCATAGTCATTTGATCCCCACCAACAACTCTGTGTTGAAGTGTCCCTCAAGGTCTCTTAAGCATGGAATTGATGATCTTTGCGGGGTCATATCTCAAAGCTCATGTGAGGTAGCATGGATCCATTAGTTGTTATGGGACTGTGTTGTCGGGGCCTACAAAAGCCTCTCTCAGTTTTTGGAGATTTAACTTCGTTTAAATTTGGCAACACATTCTCGGTCGGTGTCTGAACTCAAAGTGTTCCTTAGCTGAAACGGCCAATGTTGCATATATTTCAAACTGTTGATCGTAGCATCAAACCATCTATTCCAACAACTCCAAATGTCTAGGTAAACACTAGTGGAAACCTCATTCGGCACCCACAGTCATTCGATCCCCGCCGACAACTCCATGTTGAAGTGTCCCTCAAGGTCTCTTAAGCATGGAATCAGCGATCTTTGCGGGGTCATATCTTAGAGTTCATGCGAGGTAGCATGGATCCATTAGTTGCTATGGGACCGTGTTGTCGGAGCCTACAAAAGCCTATCTCAATTTTTGGAAATTCAACTTCGTTTAAATTGGGCAACACATTCTTGGTCGGTGTTAGAACTCAAAGTGTTCCTCAACTGAAACAACCAACATTGCATATCTTTCAAACCATCGGTCATAGCATCGAACCGTCTATTCCAACAACACTGGATGGCTAGGTAAACACTAGTGGCAACCTCCTTTGGCACCCACAGTCATTTGATTCCCGTCGACGATTCCGTGCTGAAGTGTATCTCAAGGTCTCTTAAGCATGGAATCGGCAATCTTTGTGGGGTCATATTTTGGAGCTTGTGTGAGGTAGCATGGATCCATCAGTTGCTATGGGACCATGTTGCCAGGGCCTACAAAAGCTTGTCTCAATTTTTGGAGATTCAACTTCATTTAAATTTGGCAACACATTCTCAGTCGGTGTCAGAACTCAAAGTATTCCTCAGCTGAAATGACCAACGTTGCGTATCTTTCAAACCATCAGTCGTAGCATCAAACCGTCTATTCCAACAACTCTGGATGGCTAGTTAAATGCTAGTGCTAACCTCATTCAGCACCCACAGTCATTCGATCCCCGCCAAGGACTCTGTGCTGAAGTGTCCCTCAAGGTCTCTTAAGCATGGAATCGATGATATTTGTGGAGTCATATCTCAGAGCTCGTGCGAGGTAGAATCAATCCATCAAGTGCTATGAGATAGTGGTTGTGGGGCCTACAAAATCTTGTCTTGGTCTTTGGAGATTCAACTTCGTTAAAATTTGGCAACACATTCTTGGTTGGTGTTCGAACTCAAAGTGTTCCTCAGCTGAAACGGCCAACGTTGCGTATCTTTCAAACCATCGGTCATAGCATCGAACCATCTATTCCAACAGCTCTGGATGGATGGGTAAATGCTAGTGGAAACCTTTTCTGGCACCCATAGTTATTTAATCCCCACTGACGATTCCGTGTTGAAGTGTCCCTCGAGGTCTCTTGAGTATGGAATCGATGATCTTTACGAGGTCATATCTTGGAGCTTGTGCAAGGTAGGATGGATCCATCAGTTGCTACGAGACTATTTTTTCGGGGCCTATAAAAGCCTATCTCTATTTTTGAAGATTTAACTTTGTTTAAATTTGGCAACACATTCTCGGTCGCTGTCTGAACTCATAGTGTTCCTTAGCTGAAATGGCCAATGTTGCGTATCTTTCAAACCATCGGTCGTAGCATTGAACCGTCTATTCCAACAGCTCTGGATGGCCAGGTAAATGCTAGTGGTAACCTTGTTTGGCACCCACAATTGTTTGATCCTTGTCGACGACTCCATGCTAAAGTGTCCCTCAAGGTCTCTTAAGCATGGAATTGATGATCTTTGTGGGGTCATATCTCGGAGCTTGTGTGAGGTAGAATCAATCCGTAAGGTGCTATAGGATCATGTTGCTAGGGCCTACAAAATCCTATCTCAATTTTTGGAGATTCAACTTCATTTAAATTTGGGAACACATTCTCGGTCGGTGTCAGAACTCAAAGTGTTCCTCAGCTGAAACGACCAACATTGCGTATCTTTCAAACCGTTGGTCATAGTATTGAACTATCTTTTCCAACAACTCCGAATGGTCGGGTAAACACTAGTGGCAACCTCATTCAGCACCCACAGTCATTCAATCCCCGTCGATGACTCTGTGCTGAAGTGTCCCTCAAGGTCTCTTAAGCATGGAATCGGTGATCTTTGTGGGGTTATATCTCAGAGCTCGTGTGAGGTAGAATCGATCATCAATTGCTACAAGATTGTGTTGCCAGGGTCTACAAAATTCTATCTCCATTTTCAGAGATTCAACTTCTTTTAAATTGGGCAACACATTCTCAGTCGGTGTCAGAACTCATAGTTTTCCTCAGCTAAAATTGCCAACATTGCGTATCTTTCAAATCATTGGTCGTAGCATCAAACTGATAGTTCCAAAAGCTCCAGATGACTAGGTAAACACTAGTGGTAACCTCATTCGGCACCCACAGTCATTCAATCCCTGCCGATGACTCTGTGTTGAAGTGTCCCTCAAGGTCTCTTAAGCATGGAATCAATGATCTTTGCGGGCTCATATCTCAGAGCTCGTGCAAGGTAGAATTGATCTATCAGTTGCTACAAGACCATGTTGCCGAGGCCTACAAAAGCCTATCTCCATTTTCAGAGATTCAACTTTTTTTAAATTAGGCAACACATTCTCGGTCGGTTTCTAAACTCAAAATGTTCCTCAGCTGAAACGACAAACATTGTGTATCTTTCAAACTGTCAGTTGTAGCATCAAACTGTCTGTTCCAATAGCTCTGGATGGCCAGGTAAATTCTAGTGGCAACCTCATTTGGCACCCATAGTCCTTCGATCCCCGCCAATGACTCCATTTTGAAGTGTCCCTTGAGGTCTCTTAAGCATGGAATCAATGATCTTTGCAGGGTCATATATCGGAGATCATGCGAGGTAGCCTGGATCAGTTAGTTGCTATGAGACCATGTTGTCGGGGCCTACAAAAGCCTATCTCAATTTTTGGAGATTCAACTTTGTTTAAATTTGGCAACACATTCTCGGTCGGTGTCTGAACTCATAGTGTTCCTCAGCTGAAATGACCAACGTTGCATATCTTTCAAACCATCTGTCGTAGCATCAAATCATCTATTCCAAAAGCTCCGAATGGCTAGGTAAATGCTATTGGAAACCTTGTTCGGCACCCACAGTCGTTCAATCCCCACCGATGACTCTGTGCTGAAGTGTCCCTCAAGGTCTCTTAAGCATGGAATCGGTGATCTTTGTGGGGTCATATCTTGGAGCTCGTGTGAGGTAGAATCAATTTGTCAGTTGCTACAAGACTATGTTGCCAAGGCCTACAAAAGCCTATCTCAATTTTTGGAGATTCAACTTTGTTTAAATTTGGCAACACATTCTCGGTCGGTGTCCAAACTCAAAGTGTTCCTCATCTGAAATGACCAACGTTGCATATCTTTCAAATCGTCAGTCATAGCATCGAACCATCTGTTCCAACAGCTCTAGATGGCTAGGTAAATAGTAGTGGCAACCATGTTTGGCACCCATAGTCATTCAATCCCCACCGACGACTCCATGCTGAAGTGTCCCTCAAGGTCTCTTAAGCATGAAATCGGCGATCTTTGCAGGGTCATATCTTAGAGCTCGTGTGAGGTAGAATTGATCTATCAGTTGCTACAAGATTATGTTTCCAGGGTTTACAAAAGCTTGTCTCTGTTTTTAGAGATTCAACTTCTTTTAAATTGGGCAACACATTCTCGGTCGGTGTCAGAACTCATAGTGTTCCTCAGCTGAAACAACCAACGTTGGGTATATTTCAAATCGTCGGTCGTAGCATTGAACCGTCAGTTTCAATAGCTCTAGATGGCCGGGTAAACGCTAGTGGAAAACTCATTTAGCACCCATAGTCATTTGATCCCCATCAATGACTTCATGCTGAAGTATCCCTCAAGGTCTCTTAAGCATGGAATTGATGATATTTGCGGGGTCATATCTCGAAGCTCGTGCAAGATAGAATTGATTCGTCAGTTGCTACAGGACCATGTTGTTGGGGCCTACAAAATTCTGTCTCTACTTTCAGAGATTCAACTTCTTTTAAATTGGACAACACATTCTCGGTCGGTGTCAGAACTCATAGTGTTCCTCAGCTGAAATGACCAACATTGCGTAT
This sequence comes from Chamaecyparis obtusa, assembly GCA_027943335.1. NCBI lineage: Eukaryota > Viridiplantae > Streptophyta > Pinopsida > Cupressales > Cupressaceae > Chamaecyparis > Chamaecyparis obtusa. The sequence continues at coordinate 409,632 of BSBK01004132.1, forward strand.
CTTTCAAACCGTTAGTTGTAGCATCAAATTGTCTATTGCAACAGCTTCGGATGGTCGGGTAAATGCTAGTGGCAACCTCATTTGGCACCCACAGTTGTTCAATCCCCGCCGAGGACTCCGTGTTGAAGTGTCCCTCAAGGTCTCTTAAGTATGGAATCGGTGATCTTTGCGGGGTCATATCTCGAAGCTTGTGTGAGGTAGAATCGATCCATCAGTTGCTACAGGACCATGTTGACAAGGCCTACAAAATCCTATCTCTATTTTTAGAGATTTAACTTCTTTTAAATTGGGCAACACATTCTCAGTCGGTGTCAGAACTCATAGTGTTCCTCGGTTCAAATGGCCAATGTTGCGTATCTTTCAAATCATCGGTCATAGCATCGAACCGTCAGCTCCAACAGCTCCGAATGAATAGGTAAACACTAGTGGCAACCTCATTCACCATGCATAGTCATTCAATCCCTGCCAATGACTCTGTGTTGAAGTGTCCCTTAAGGTCCCTTAAGCATGAAATCAATGATCTTTGCGGGGTCATATCTCAGAGCTTGTGCAAGGTAGAATCAATCCATCAGGTGCTACGAGACCATGTTGCTAGGGCCTACAAAATCCTATTGCAATTTTTAGAGATTCAACTTTGTTTAAATTCGGCGACACATTCTCAGTCAATGTCAAAACTCATAGTGTTCCTCAGTTCAAATGGCCAACATTGCATATCTTTCAAACCGTCGGTCGTAGCATCGAACCATCAATTCCAATAGCTCTGAATGGTCGGGTAAACACTAGGGGCAACCTTGTTCACCACGCATAGTCATTTGAACCCCACCAACGACTCCTAGCCGAAGTGTCCCTCAAGGTCTCTTAAGCATGAAATCAACAATTTTTGTGGGGTCATATCTCAGAGCTCGTGCGAGGTAGAATCGATCCGTTAAGTGCTACGAGACTGTGTTGCTAGGGCCTACAAATGCATGTCTTAGTTTTCAGAGATTCAACTTCTTTTAAATTTGGCAACACATTCTCGGTCAGTGTCAGAACTCAAAGTGTTCTTTAATTCAAACGGTCATCGTTGTGTATCTTTCAAACCGTCGGTCATAGCATCGAACCATTTGTTCCAACAACTTTGAATGGTCGGATAAATGCTACTGACAACCTTTTTTGGCACACACAGTCATTTGAACGACACCGATGACTCAGGGGTGAGCAGTAGGATGAGTGCAAATATGTATTCTAGTGTTTGTCATTAACAATCAGTCAATTAGAGGATAATTAGAAGTTTGTTTGTAAAAGCATAAGGTTGCACATCCACATCTTTCATAGTAATCTTATTAATAAAAGAACTCTTGCCAACATTAGGGTACCCGAAGAATCCTTATATTATATTTATACATTTATGCATTCATTTCATTACTTTTGTTATTATTACAGTTAAGGAATCGAATTTTATTGAGGACACTGACTGGCATTTGTAGCACAGTCATCAAGTTAAACATACATCGATAAACATACAAGCATAACTATAAGGCATGGGAAATTTACAAAGCAAAGACATGAACATAAACATAATTTAGTATACATCAATACACCAAACACATGAATTGCATACCTAAAACATAAAAAATATATATTCATAGGGCATGAAGTCAAATATATATGTCCAATAATGTCATACATTGAATATATTCAATATAGTAAAACTGGCTTCCTCAAAGCCAAATGGATGTACATTGTATCACTGATACTGTTATACACTAAGTTTGCACCCTTGTTCAAGCTCTCTTGGTCTTGATAACTTAGTATAACATGGGAATCATCTCCAGGTTGTGGGACCTATGCTAACTGAGATGAGACGTCCAGATTCTAGGCTGGTTCCTCTTGGAATATCACCTTAATTTGTTTCTAGATAGGAAAGTAAACTCTTGAAGGGAAAAGGGATAGAAGGAATGCTGAAAGGGAAATAATTGAAAGCAAACTACCTACTAGGTGATACACTGAATTGAAATGAACATAATACACTAACCAAATCAGCATGAAAACTCTCAAATCTTATAGAACACAATCTTTCTAAACAGGCTTGCATAAGTGTTTCACAAAGGGGTCTGGACAAAAGACACAAACTATGACCTGCAAGCAAACGTTCTCTTTAGCAAAAGGGCATAGGAATGAGACAAAATGGTAGGAGGCTGAAGTATACCCACGAACTCATTCAAATCAGATCAGACATAATAGTACACATATAAGCTGAAAGAAAGAAGGATCCTGGAGCTTCAAGATTTCTCTAACAAAGCCAATATATTACATTCAATAAGAGAAATACAGACAAGGGAAAGACTAGAGGGTAGATCAAATGCCACAGATGGCCTCTATTAAGTATGAGATTTCAATGAAAGATCACAAACTACAAAAGTCAGAGGGTAGAAATAATGCCATAGATAACTCCTAGAAAGAGGAAAACTCTTTTTACAAAATGTAAAACTTTGAGCTCTAAAAAGCTCCAAAAACATTATATACATCTTCCTTTGCATGTAGGCAGGAGTCAAAACCTAATTAGGGTTACATATGATTTGACATAAAATAATCAAAAACCATAATTCTGTCATGTTTGATCATAAATGTGTCTCTAAAAATATCCTGACTGATTAGATCTTATATTTGCGTGTCCATCCTTATACTATATCTACCTGCAGATAAGCCGCCTTGACCTATCTACCCTTTTGCAACTCGGCCTTGCCATGAATGCTCAAATCTGGTCCAGGCTTGATTTGTATTTCGAAGTATAGGAGGCCATAGGTGGTGCCACCTTAATATTTGTTTAGTGTGAGAATATCAACATGGTACCCTAAGAAATTGAAGGAAACAACCACTAGATCTTTCTCAACATTCCCTGAACTGCAACCATCCTGGAACTATCAATTCTGAGCTACCTGAAGCCACACAATCAACCAACCACTATGAACTAGCAAGAAACCCTCAAGAAGATATTTTAAATTTGAAAAGCAATGGCCAGTTGACCAAGATTAAAATGTAGCCATCGATTTCACTCCTTCCCGGTAGATCAAACGGCTTAGATCAACCTTGTAACAGTCGAGAGACCCTTTGAAAATTCAAGCACCAACTCAATGGTAGGAAGCCAATAAAAAATGAACACCTCAGCAAAATGGAGCACATCGAACCCACGACCCATTGAGATCTTCATCGGACAGTTATCGCTATACCGCGATACTAAACTTCATGCATCTTATCCAAGTGATATAATGACAACCATGAGATCATACCACAACTTAACCATTAGGAAAGACAGTTCCCACTGATAAATGCCAACTGTTTTGCCCAGCAACCTATAAGAATCAAGCATGTCAGTGCCTCTTGACAACATAGACCCATGGCATCCTTAACCCTTCATCAGACGGTTGTCGTTATACCGCAACCTTAACTCTTGAGCACCTTGCTTCAATGGCATAACGATGATTGTTGATCTCACACAAGCTTTAACCCACCACATAATAAAAAGACCGCAGGCCCACTAACATAATTCCACATCACAGCCCACTAACCAATAAGATTAAGACACCTCAAATTACATGGCAGTGGACCCACTGATAGATTGAAGCGCTGCGTTATGATGAAGATCAATGGTCATCGCAAAACTGCAAGGGGAGAGATTAAGCCTTACAAACATGCGACAATCGTCGGATCAAGTGATTAAACCTGTTAATCAAGGCCACTTAGGATTTTAATAAACTAGGCCTAGACCTACCATGTGTCACATTTTCACTCATCATTGACTGCCCCCTCAAATTCATCTGGCATAGGACCCACCTGACAGGAGCGCTAAGCTAAAGAAGAGGATTGACGGTCGTCGTTACATCATGATGTTAATCTTCAAGCACATCTCCTCAGTGGTATAGCGACAACCGTTGATCTTTCTTGGATCTTAACTACTAGCTGAGAAAGAGGAGTGGGCCCACCCAAACAGGTGTCATCCTATCACTATATCACATGTTAGAAAGTCTAACAACCCAGAGTCTTGAGATTTAACGATAGCCACAAGTTTTACAAGGTTAGCTTTTGGAAATATTACCGGGAAAACTTAGGCTTGAAGAAAATAATTAAAAGGGACCCCACCCGACAACCTAACAGTATAACACATAAAGGGGTCACTTTTAAAAGGCACATGCATTTAAAGGGACTTGAGTGGCCCAAAAAGGTAACGGGGAATTATAACCTGGCTAAGGGCTCCTAGGGTTTTTTGGGGCCAATGACTACTTTTTAAATTCAAACTTGTATTCCAGGGGGCTAAAAGAGATTGCAGAAGCCAGAAAATAAGACACGGGGCCATGAAAATTTCAGAGGCTCAACAGGGTAAAATATGCAGACCTTGGGATGGAGTTCAAACCAGCCTATGACCAAAATTGGATGGGTAGGGAATTTTTTGGGCAACATTTTGGTGATTTCTGCTGGATGTCAGCCTGCTAGACATGATCAATGGCCTCAAGCAATCCATTGGGCATGGAGTCATCTTAGAAATATAAAACTTTCTTGATAGAGAGAGACCTGGAGCTGAAATACAAAACTGTGCGTGGGCACTTCTTGGAAAGCAAGAAAACTAAACTAGAAAGTAGGGACAAAAAATAGGAAACATATTTACAACTATTTACAAGGAAGGATTAACCTCAAAGCAAGGCTTTAAGTGGAATCCATTAACTGAAATTGGGTAGGCATCTCCTTCAAGAGTTGATAGCTAAAAAGCATTAGGCCCCTTGCATTCTGTAATAACAAATGGTCCACCCCAAAAGGAATCAAACTTTGTGTGTTTGCCAGGCCTTGATCTAAATTCATCCCACTTGAGAACTACATCTCCAACTCTAAAGCTTCTAGCCCTGGCTCTTTTATCAAAACTCCTCTTTGTTTGATCCTGATGGAACTCCATATCTTTCATGGACTTGTCTCTGAGTTCCTCTAACTCCATTAGTTGAGTATACCTGATTTGTAAGGGATCTCCTTCTTCAAACATGGCATATTGAGTGGCTAAGTCCAAAGCTGGAAATTCAGTTGAAATGGACAACTTAGCCTCTCTTCCATATACTAATACATAAGGAGAATTCCCAATGATCTTCTTTGGGGTAATCTTGTCTAACCATAAGGTAGACTTCAATTTAGTATGCCAATCCCTTTGGTTATCTTGGAAAGTCTTCTTGATTATCCTAATCAAGTTCTTGTTAGTTGATTTAGCCAAACCATTGCCTTGAGGGTAGTAATTTGAACTTGTATTCAGATAGATGCCATTTTTGATTGCCCATTCCGAGACCTTAAGGCCTGTGAATGCCAATGCATTATTTGATATTACGAAGTCTGGAGTGCCAAATCTATAAATTATATCATCCTAAAAACTTAAGACAACACTCTCATTTGATTCTTTCAAGGCAACTGCCTCTGTCCATCTAGTGAAATAATTTGTTGCAGTGATTATCCACTTGTGTCCTGCACTAGATGAAGGGTTAATCATACCAATAAAGTCTATGCCCCATCTCATGAATGGTTGCTCTGTTTTGATTGGCTGAAGGGGCAGAGCTACAAGCCTTTCTTTTCCTGCAAAGATAGCACATTTGATGCATCTTCTCACATAATCATGACTATCCTTAAAGATAGATGGCCAATAGTATCCAGCCCTCATGATTTTAAAAGCAGTAGTTCTAGGAGAAAAGTGACCTCCAAAAGGTCCATCATGAAATTCAAATAGGACATCAACTATCTTTTCTAAATCAATACATCTTAAAAGGACACCATTGTGATCCTTTCTAAAAAGAACCTCATCTATCAACACAAAGGGAACAGATTGCAATCTATAATATCTTCTTTTTGCTAAATCTAGGCATGTAGGACATTGTCTTGTCTTTAAGTAATGAATCATGTTAGGCAACCAACCTGATGCCTTGGCATGTTCTTCTATAGAATGCACAACCAGAGATGCATTTGTTTGTTCTGATTCCTTTGAACTTTCATCCCCTGCCAAGTGCTCACAAAGACATCTTCCTCTAACTAGCTTAGTGGTTTGGATATCAATGTCATATTCCATTACTTTGGTAATCCAACCAGCTCTTTTCTCATTTAGGTCCTTGGAAAGAAAAAGTTCTTTGACACTTGGATGAGTAACCTTCAAGCGTACCTTGCTATGGGTCAATAGATATCTGAACAATTTAAGGCTCTTCACCACAACAAGTACATGTTTCTCTACAAAAGAGTACCTTTATTCATACTCTTCTAAACCTTTGCTGAAGAAAGCAATAGGCTACTCCAACCCATCTGAATTTTCTTGAGTCAACATAGCAGATATAGCATCATGACCTCCATAAGCATAAAGGATAAAATCCTTACTAAAAGTTGGGTTTAATAGAGTAGGGGCTTCTATCAAGGCCTCTTTGATAGCCTAGAAATTGGCTTTTCCTTCTTTATTCCAGCTGAAAGTTGAACTCTTCTTTAACATGGCTATTAAAGGCTTCAATAAATCTGTAATATTAGGCAAGAAATGCCTAACAAAATTAATCTTTCCTATGAAAGATTGGAGACTTTTCCCATGATGTGGCAATGGTAGCTCTAGGATGGCTGCAATCCTCTCAAGGTCTACTGTAATTCCTTTCTTGGATACTATATATCCTAGCAATTTTCCTTCATGCACTGCAAACACACATTTCTTGGGATTAAGAGATATCCATAATTCTCTACATCTTTCAAAGATTTTCCTCAGATGTCTGATATGATCTACTGCATGTTTAGAATAGACAGTTATGTCATCTAAGTAGACCAGCACAAATTTGTACATGAGGCTTTTAAAGGCCATATCCATTTCCTTTTGAAAAGTAGCACCTGCATTTGACAGACCAAAGGGCATCTTTTGATAAGCCATGGTTCCCCACTTGGTTGTAAATGCAGTCTTGTATTGATCCTCTTCATTGACTAGGATCTGATTGTATCCTGAATAGCCATCCAATAATGAGAATCTTTCAGATCCAGAGACACATTGTAAGATTTGTTCCATAGAGGGTAATGGATGGCAGTCTTTTAGAGAGGCCCTATTAAGATCCCTGAAGTCAACACATAACCTCAACTCCCCATTCTTCTTCCTTATAGGAACAAGGTTGGAAACCCAACTAGTATGCTTGATGGGGTATATGATACCACTTTCTATCAATTTGAGCACTTCTTTATGCATAAGTGGCTCAAGGTTGGGATTAACAGGCCTTTGTTTTTGCCTCACTAGTTTGGCATTAAGCTCTAGTTCAATAGTGTGCTGAGTAAGGGCTGGATTAAAACCTTTGAGATCTTCATATTGCCATGCAAAAACACCATTGAATTCCTTGAATAATTGGGTGTAAGCTTGTTTCTCTGAATCAATGTTTACTTTTCCAAATTGTAAACTTTTACCTGGTTCCAACTCTAATTCAACACAATGTTCTTGTTGAACTACCAGGCCAGCTTTATTCTTCTTAACTTGGTCATCCTTGTTGAAGACAGTCTCTAAGGTGACAAGATCTCTAGGCATTTTATTAGACTTAAGTTGTATCACTTGGTCACCATAGCTTTGCAATAGTCTGTCTTGGTTATGTTCTGAGAAGACATCTTCTTCAAACAAGAATTGCAGAATTTTCTCATCATTGTCAAACACTTGCCAATTAGTATCATTGTCAGGGAAAGAGGGTCTGACAATCACTTTGATATGCTATTGGGTCTCCTCCTTTGAAACACTATTAGGAATGTCATATTGAGACCCAATAGCAGCTAATCTATTTGCATTTTGATTTAGTTTTCTAGGGATAGCAACAATATTGAAAGCACAAAAGTCTTCAATTGCATCCCAAACTCTATGTTTGTATGTTTTCAAGGTGTCATTTTTGGTTGCACTTATCCCTCTCACTTGGCTAACTACTAACTCACTATCACCATAAAATTTTAAAGCCTTAAGCCCTCTTTCCCTAGCCCACTCCAGTCCATTCACAAGGCTTTCATATTCTGCAGTGTTGTTAGTGCAGAAGAAACTGAATCTGAAAGCTATATAATATCTTTCTCCCTTTCGGGACACTAGCATAGCACCACTACCAGAACCATGTCTACTTCTAGCTCCATCAAAAAACAATTCCCAAACCTGATTGCTATGATCCTCTAAATCAGTGTCCTCTTTGAGGAGGTTTGGCTCTATCGATCCACTTTCTTGTATTAAATAACTTCCCAAACTAGCATCCCAAATGACATTTTCTTGAGCTTCAAAAACCTTTTTTGATTCTAGTCCATCTAACAAAATATCAGGGATACTTTCTGTCTTAGTGTTTTCTTCTCTAATAGTTGAGAAATCATTGTCATCAAATATAGGGCAGCTTGCATTGATGGTATTGGATACATATGGTTCTATATGGTGTGCTGCCAATGATTTAGATTTAATGGTAACCTTGGTACCATATCTTGTGTGAAAAAGCATGTGAGACCAATCAGAAGAAAGGTAGCCTCCTATTTTGGCTGTAAACTCTCTTAATAGACATATGGCAAATAAAGCAGGGAGATCTATGATGTATATATCAAGTAGGATAGAGAAATTAGGACTTGCATGAAGGATTAGATTGGTATCCTTAACCACACCTATAGTATTAACTGAGGATCCATCAAGTTGCGTAACCTTCTTTTGGATGGGTTCATATTTAAGTCCTAATTGGTCAGCCACCTTTTTGGGCATTATAGTACTAGTAGCTGCACTATCTACCATACAATTATGTACTAAGGATTTTCCAATAATTAAAGATACAGAAAAGGGAGGTGGTTTTGAGTTCCTACCTTGCATGGGATTGGATTTGGAGTTGCAACTTGGAGCCTCCTTTTCTTGATCAGTTTTGACCAACACTGGCTTTGCGGCTTCTTTTGTATGCTGAGGAGTTGTCATTTTAGTCATAGTTTTCCTCAAAATCTCAGGTTACCTTGGAATAGCTAAAGAGTCCCACATAGACATAGTAATGTTCACCTTCTTCATGTTGTCTACAATGTTGAAAGGTGTCACAGTGTGCACTCTTTGTTGTGCTTTTACTATGATGGGCTCCACTTCCTTGAGAGTCTGGCCCTCTTTGCTTATAATGATAGGAACCTTCTTGACTATGATGGGGGTGGCTTGCTGCATTGGTTCTGCAGATGTAGTGGCTTTAGTTCCAGAATTTTCTTGCTCCATGTCTTGAGCTCTTCTCTTTGACCTTGTGTTAGCAGCAATGGAAGGTTCACCAATGACTCCATTGAAGTCTTGCTACTCCCAATTGAAAAGAGTAGTCTCATTATCTTGTGGTTCTTGTTGAGGAACCAATCCACTGGAAGAAGCCTCTGATTGAGCTTGTGAGGCATTCTAAACCATCAGAGCCTAGTTCATCCATCCATTTGAACATGTAGCTTGATTATGAGGCTGATTACAAGGGAAACACCATTCATTGTGCATAACCATATTGTTTTGACTAGGGACCATGTCTCTAACTGGATTCATAGAATTGAGAGGTGCAGGGTTGTATGGTTGGAATGGTCTTTGATTAAAATTTTATCTTTGTCCTTGATACCCTCCTTGGTATTGTGGCCTATTTTTTTGATAAGGCTATCCTTGATTCTAATATTGTTGATTAGGACCTTGGCCTTATGGCTGAAAGGGTGGTCTGATTCCTTGCCCTTGCCTCTTTAGATTTGTAACCTCTTTAGTCAAAGTTTGTAGCAAATTTATCATTTCTTGCTGACTAGTTTGTTGGTTGTTCTTTATCTCTTGCAGCTCTTGAGAGAAACTTGTTTTTAGCTCCTGACCGCTAGTACTGGCCTAAGGTACTAATATGGTGGGAATGGGAGTAAATGGGGGTACTTGTGGAGGTGCAATGGGCTGAAGGCTAGGAAAGATGGGCATGGGTGGCCTTCTAGCTATCATACCTACTTAAATCAAACAATTTTCAGCTCTGACAGCTATATCAAAAGCTTGGGGTAAGGAGGTACCACCCATAGATTGGATCATGATAGAGATTTGACCATTCAAACTTTGTAAGAAGTATAAGAAAACATGGTCAGTTGATGGCCTTACCGAGACTGGAATTCTATTCCATGTCTTGAGAAATCTATTGTTATAATCTATCATTTGCTCTTGAGGGTCTCTTTTAATGGTTGTCAACTGCTCAACCAATGACAAGTTGTCTGATTTATCCTCAAAATGCTTACTCAATGCATCTCCTAACTCATCCCATGAAGTAATGGAGCCAACAGTTAAAGTTCTAAACCATTCAAGAGCCTTACCTTTGTGAGAGGCTGCTAGTAGCTTGGTGGCCACATCTTCTTGAGTTATATTGTGTATGCTACAGATAGTGGTCACATCTCTAATATGCTCAAAAGTTGTAGTTTGTCCTTAACCTGTGAAATTAGGTAGACTTTTTAGTGCCACCAAGGGCACATCATGATGTTGAGAAAAGTTCAATGGGCTCCCCTGGTTGAAAGGTGCAAAAGCTAACTACCTAGCCATTGTAGGAGCTGGAATTTGATGAGTAACAACTGTGTGAGTTGTATTTGATGCTATATTTGAATCTTCGTCTAGATCTCTAGTTAGATATCTTCCTCTTCTCCTAAGATGAAAGGGAAAAGGTCTCCTTTCTAAAGTATTAGGTGGTGTATACTGTACTCTCCTTGTAGGAGATGTTCTTTGGGTTGATCTACCTTTGTAGCCTCTTTTCAAAGGCAACTTTGAAAATTCAGTAGGCTTTGAGCTTCTAGTCTCAATCTTTCTCATAAACTTTGAACAAGTTTAGCCTAGATCTGTGAAATCAGTGGAGTCACCAGATTTACTTGATAGAAAACTTCTAGAAGTCTATATTATGCAATTAGTATATCAGAGATAACATAATCTTTTCAAAATGAACTTCTTTTGTTGTCCCACCGGGCATGCCAAAATTGTTATACACTAAGTTTGCACCATTGTTTCAAGCTCTCTTGGTCTTGACAACTTAGTATAACATGGGAATCATCTCCAGGTTGTGGGACCTATGCTAACTGAGATGAGACCTCCAGGTTCTAGGTTGGTTCCTCTTGGATAATCACCTTAATTTGCTTCTAGACAGGAAAGTAAACTCTTGAAGGGAAAAGGGATAGAAGGAATGCTGAAAGGGAAATAATTGAAAGCAAACTACCTACTAGGTGATACACCAAATTGAAATGAACATAATACACTGACAAAATTAGCATGAAAACTCTCAAATCTTATAGAACACAATCTTCCTAAATAGGCTTGCATAAGTGTTTCATAGAGGGGTCTAGACAAAAGACACAAACTGTGACCTGCAAGCAGACATTCTCTTCAGCAAAAGGGCACAAGAATGAGACAAAATGATAGGGGGCTAAAGTTACCCATGAACTCATTCAAATCAGATCAGACACAATAGTACACATATAAGCTGAAAGAAAGAAGGGTCCTAGAACTTCAAGATTTCTCTAACAAAGCTAGTATATTACATTCAATAAGAGAAATACAGACAAGGGAAAGACTAGAGGGCAGAACAAATGCCACAGATGGCCTCTTTTAAGTCTGAGATTTCAATGAAAGATCACAAACTACAAAATTCAGAGGGCAGAAAGAATGCCACAGATAACTCCTAGAAAGAGGAAAACTCTTTTTACAAAATGTAAAACTTTGAGCTCTAAAAAGCTCCAAATACATTATATACATCTTCCTTTGCACACAGGTAGGAGTCAAAACCTAATTAGGGTTACATATGATTTGACATAAAATAATCAAAAACCCTAATTCTATCATGTCTGATCATAAATGTGTCTCTGAAAATATCCTGATTGATCAGATCTTATATTTGCATGTCCATCCCTGCACTATATCTGCCTGCAGACAAGCCACCTTGACCTATCTACCCTTTTGCAACTCGGCCTTGCCATGAATGCTCAAATCTGGTCTAGGTTTGATTTGTATTTAGAAGTATAGGAGGCCATAGGTGGTGCCACCTTAATATTTCTTTAGTGTGAGAATATCAACATGGTACCCTGAGAAATCGCAAGAGACAGCCACCAGATCTTTCTCAACATTCCCCCAATTGCAACCATCTTGGAACTATCAATTCTGAGCTACTCAAAGCCATGCAATCGACCAACCGCTATGAACTAGTAAGAAACCCTTGAGAAGATATTTTAAATTTAAAAAGCAACGGCTAGTTGACTAAGATTAAAATGTAGCCGTCGATATCACTCCTTCCTGGTAGATCAAACGGCTTAGATAAACCTTGTAACAGTTGGGAGAGCCTTTGAAAATTCAAGCACCAAATCAATGGTAGGAAGCCGATAAAAAATGAACACCTTAGCAAAATGAAGCACATCAGACCCACGACCCATTGAGATCTTCATCAGATGGTTGTTTTTATACTACGATACTAAACTTCGTGCATCTTATCCAAGTGGTATAACGATAATTGCAAGATCATACCACAACTTAACCATTAGGAAAGATAGGCCCCACTAACAAATGCCAACTATTTTGCCTAGTAACCAATAAGAATCGAGCATGTTAGTGCCTCTTGACAACACGGACCCACGACATCCTTAACCCTTCATTAGATGATTGTTGTTATACTGTAGCCTTAACTCTCGAGCACCTTGCTTCAATAGCATAACGATGATTGTCTATCTCGCATGAGCTTTAACCCGCCACATAAGCAAAAGATTGTGGGCCCACTGATAGAATTCCACATCACAGCCCACTGACCAATAAGATTCAGACACCTCGAATTACCTGGCAGTGGACCCATTGACAGATTGAAGTGTTGGATTATGATGAAGATCAACGGTCGTTGCAAAATCGCAAGGGAAAAGATTAAGCCTTACGAACATGTGACAACCATCGGATCAAGTGATTAAGCCCATTAATCAAGGCCACTTAGGATTTTAATAAACCAGGCCTAGACCTACCATGTGTTTCATTTTCACTCATTGTTGACTGCCCCCTTGGATCCATCTGGCACAGGACCCACCTGACAGGAGTGCTAAGCTAAAGAAGAGGATAAAAAATTGTCGTTACATCATGACGTTAACCTTTGAGCACATCTCCTCAGTGGTATAGTGATAACCATCAATCTTGCTTAGATCTTAACCACCAGCTGAGAAAGAGGAGCAGGTCCGCCCAGACAGGTGTCACCCTGTCGCTATATCGCATGTCAGAAAGTATGACAACCTAGAGTCTTGAGATTTAACGACAGCCACAAGTTTTACAAGGTTAGCTCTTGGAAATATTACCAGGAAAGCTTAGGCTTGAAAAAAATAATTAAAAGGGACCCCGCCCGACGACCTAATGGTATAACACATAAAGGGGTCACTTTTAAAAGGCACATGTGTTTAAAGGGACTTGAGTGGCCCGAAAAGGTAACAGGGAATTATAACCTGGCCAAGGGTTCCTAGGGTTTTTTGGGGCCAACGACTACTTTTCAAATTCAAATTTGTATTCCAGGGGGCTAAAAGAGATTACAGAAGCCAGAAAACAAGACACAGGGCCATGAAAATTTTAAAGGCTCAATAGGGTAAAATATGCAGACCTTGGGATGGAGTTCAAACCAGCCTATGACCAAAATTGGATGGGTAGGGAATTTTTTGGGCAACAGATACAATATACAAAAAATATGTCCACTAATGCCATATAGGCATACAATTCATATCCCTAATCTAGTCCTTTCCCACTAGGGGAAGAAAAAAAATCCCGAGCTGTCTTCGATCATCGCGTCGATGGAGATGCAGTGGATGCCATAGTCTTCTGAGTGCACTCACTCATCCTCCTATCTAGACTCTCCTATAGCTTGACTTGATAAATTTTTTTTTTGATAGAGATAACTAATATAAATCAAAATTGAATTATACAATGACATAAAATTGAATATTGGCTTACCGCTAGCAAATAGGCACTATGTTCATCCACTGAAGGCGCATGCTAATGATTTGGAGTCATAAGTCCCTACAACAATGATCAAAATAATAATTAAAATACATACTTGGATATCATTATAAAATTTAGTACAAACTATTAAAATAACAATTAAAGTTAAGTGATCTCTTTCATACCTCAGTCAGTGCTTTAGAACTAGCTACTGCTGCAGCTACTCCACGATCCAAAGTATCATGGACAAAAGGAGGAGTCTTTGATGTCAAAAGCTGAAAATGAAACAAAATAAATAAATTATGTAGTTATCAAGATTACATATATTTTTTACAACCCTGCTAATGAGTAAATGATACCTCCGTGAAGGTTCCACCGCATCCTCTAGTGTGTGGTGTCGAAGTCGAAGCTCCAACATTCAACTAGTGCACATGTACATGGAAAATTATAAGATAACCATTCATATAAGAACATAATACTAACATGTTAATTATAATGCATTATTACATGTATACCTGTGGACTCAATGGTGACCTCACAAACCCAAGTGAAAGAATGTAATCATCGTGCCTCTGGATTTTGATCATAATTTGTTTAGTAATTTAGTCATTCATTCATTAATTAAATATGATCAAATAAATCCAATTAATATGCAAATAAAGATATCTCAAGGAAAGTTGCACAATGTCCTTCGCTGTCTATTGTGAATGTCGATGGTCCACCAGTGCACATCTAATGTACATGCATAATAAGTTAGGATTTAATTATTCATATAATTACATAATAATCAAATATGTTAATTAAATATTTTATTTGATACATACTTGTGGAATTGACAACGATGTGTAAAAGGGGACATTAGGATCATTGCCACTTCCACTGCCACTGCCACCGCCACTGACACTCTTGCCCTGAATTTTCATCATAAAAAATAGATACTAAATTAAATATTTATTCTTTTATAAATGAAATATGATCAAAACAATTTAATGAACTTGGAAATATTTACCTGTGTGTCAATTCCAAATGTCGTATTTAGAAAGGTATCAGTCATCAATCCAGAATCCTCTTCCTCTCTCTCGCTAGTACCAAATGTGCACAAGCATCCACATGACCGACAAATATGCCCCCTTGAGGATTGACCATAGTCACCCTCAACTAAAGGAGTGGCACACTGAATGAGAGTCTGTGTCAGAGCACTAATCATGCCTAGTGTGTCTGCCTCTACATGTTCCTTCACAATAGAAGGAATACTAACATGATCCAATGGTGGCTTGCCACTAGTAGCCCTAGGTGTGTTAGGATCACGATGTGCCCCTGCTCAATCAAATGATGAACCCCCTCCTCTACCTTGAGAATCTAGCATGTCAAAATAATTTGGCACCAACTTGAGTACAAACTCGCAATAGAGTTTCCTCAAGAAATATATAGGAACCTCATGATTGTTACAAGGAGGTGAATCAAAGACCATCCACCATCTCTCCCAAAAATTGTTTTTAATGTCTTCATTTATGCACCAATGAATTGGGAACCTCCTTGTAGTTCTAAGAGTATTTGTGTCCCCTGATTTTTTAAATAGCTGGCAAATGTCATTTTTTGTGATTTTTTTCTTTTTTATGTCTGCATAAGATAATTTATTTGCATAATATTGTTTTTGTTCTTCTCTTTTATCCCGCCATAAATTAATTTTCTCGCTAACTGTGCTTACGTGGGTCAATATTGCTTCCAATGATTTTGAAAGTCTTTCCCTTCCGGGATTTGTACCACTAGAATCTTTTAACCTATTAATTAAAGATTCTAATTCTTTTTGCCCTCTTTCAATTTGGTTTAGCAAATTTTGTTGTGTTCCAGGAGGAGGTTTCTCGATTGGTGGAGGCATTTGAGGTTCATTTTCTTCATTTCTTTTTTCATTCGATTCTTCATTCAGTTCTTCATGAGGAGACAGAGGGTTTGATGGAGGGAGATTATTTCTTCCTAGCAATTAAAAAAACTAAATTTTAAAATATTCATTATAGAACAAGTTTAAACAAAAACAAATTTGAACAAAACAAATTTAAACAAAAACAAATTTTAACAAAACAAATCGTAACAAAACTCAAATTTTAAAATACATAAGACGCATGGTAAGCTATAAAAACACTTACCTCTTCTTCCAGATCGAACTTGATGATGCCGTGGAGCCATTTGATCGATGGATGAACAAAAATAATCAACTCACAAGAAAAAATAATAGGGCGTGCGCACTTTAGAATCTCCTCTTAGCTGAAAACATAGGTTTGAGAAAGCAAAATGAGCTTCCAAACCTGCGTGCAGCAAACTTTATACTTCAAAAGGGCGTACGCCCTATAGGGCACATGCGCTTTGGAAAACTTAGTGTTTTCCAAAGCACGTGCACCCTATAGGGCGCATGCGCTTTGGCTTGGATTTCCCAAGCCTAAAGCTTGGGAAACCCAAGCCATAGGGCGTGCGCCCTATAAGGCGTATGCCCTTTATTGCGTGCGTACTATGTGCGATGGGGGGCCAAAAAAAAAGTGGCATCTTTTTGGTCCCCTGTCTTTGTGCACTTACCCTCTTTTAATTAAATAATAAAATCACTTTATCCTAAGCCATATTTAATCTAAAGAACAAATCCCTTTTTAAATAAATAAATTTTTTTTTAATTAAATAATGGAAACCACTTTGCTAAAACTAATAAATAAATAATAATTAAAAAAAAAAAAAAAAGACTTTTTCCACACACATTGAATGTACACTTTCCAAGATGAGTGGAATCTCCTTTTGCCTCTTAATCTCTTCCACACATCTTTTTGCCTCTTAACCATGTCCATTGATTTTGCCTCTCGAGAATCTTGAGTACATGGATCAACCAAGATTTAATCTCCACCATTGCTCATTTATTTTTACCTCTTAATCTTGACCGTCCATTCATTTCTAAATTCTTTATAAAGAGCCCTCTCCTTCTCATTTAGGCATGGAGATTTTGTAGACCCAGATTTTATGTTATTTTTATACTGTAAGTTTGGAGAGCAATTTTGGAAGAGAGTTTGAGCAATTGAGCTTGAACATTGCAACTTCTCTTTTCTTGTCTTCTTCTCTCATGCTTCCATGGTAATCCATTTAGATTACTCTTGCACTTGCATGATAGATTAGATTCATATTTTATTTCATAGAATAATCTTGCATGTGTATTTCTTTTCATAGATTAGTTTTCTTTCATAAATTGTTATCATATAGAAAAGCTTCCATTTTTATTTGCATGCATATTTGATGATCATGGAGACTAGCATTCTTATTTTTCCTCTTTGAATCTCTTATTTTATGGTGTACTTGCATGGGCACAAACTAGGTCTAAACTGAGGGCCTCCATTATAAACCTTTGCACTCCATGAATAGAGAGCTATGAGTCACCATTTGAGACCTCATTTTTGAGCAATCTTGGATATAATGACTCATAGAAGTGTGTCAACATTTTAGCACACATTTTTGGTGCCCACCGTGGGGCAACCCACCTTTACATGCTAGTTTTAGTTATTTTTGGAGCTAACTCCCTTATGTAGATTTGCTTGGAGATTAAAACCCTAGATTTTCAAAGATTTGATCATATCTACCAAATGGATTGGAGTTTGCGTCAGATTGGAGTTTGGGTCTAAATTTTTTTTTGCGACTTGGTGACATATTAGAGAAGCTTCAGTAAAAAAATTAGAATTTTCTGAGGTATTATGAATTTTTTATATTTTTTCCTTTATTTTTCATAAAAAAATTTATTTTCGGCGCAAATCAACATATTTTTTAGAAATTTCTTTAAATTCTACAGGGGGTCCATTCTTTGTATTTTAAATTTGGATGCAATATCATAGCTCAAATAGTCAAAAACTAGTTTATTTTGGTAAAATGGGTCTCTAGGGCACAAATGAATAGATTTTTCTAAAATTTTTATATTTTTAGAAATCTATCTGTATTTTAACAGAGGTCTCTTTTTTTGCATTAATGGTTTGGGATCTGAATTCATGTTGTATAGGTCCAATCTTGTTGACTAGGTCAAAAATTAAAATTGAAAAAAAAGGGGGGCATTTAATGATTAGCTTGCACTAATTTTTTACATGGTTCAATGCATAATATGAGTTGTCATTTGGATTATTTGTTGGTTATTATTGCTCCTAACAATTAATTTTTAGATCTAACCCTAGGGTTTGCATAAGTTGAATATACGTTGCATATCTTGTTTGCTTGTTGGAGAGTTTGTGGCTTGCTTGCATAGAAAAGCTCAACAAAATTAAAAGTAAGGTAAAATATACTAAGCACATTGCTTGGACTTGTGTGTGTAAAAATTGTACCTGATCTGTAGACACAACACTTCAGTAAAACATTAGAGGTTAGCTGTAATCAAATCATGCAAAATTAAAATCTAATCTAACCAAATGATTTACTGCCTTCTAGTAGGTGCAAGATTAATGTTCTCAGATTGTTATCGAGATCAGTGACCTAGACAACACCTAAATGAAGGATTTGAATGCAATTGATCTAGATATGAATTGAATGCAATTAAGCTTTTTTTTGGTATTTTTTATGTAATATGAATGATAAACTTGATATGAATCTATAATATGTAAAAACTGATATGCTATGAATTGATCTATCTAACAATGATATGAAATAGAATCTACATGAATGTAAAAAAACAAAACAAATTGATCTCACAATAGCCTTGATTCGCAATAAGCTTTGATTCTCCAAATTCCAATTCTTCAAAATAGTTGTGCAATTCGTAGACGACTTTGGAAAAATAAGCTTGCAAAATTATGAGATGAATTATGAACAGCTGAGCCTTGATTTTATAGAAATCCAAGGCTTTGGAGGTGCATGAAAGAAAGCCATAAATCACTCAGATTAACTCAGCTTGATTTTTGAGTTATCTAATAATAAAGATAATTTAATTCACAAAAATATGCAAATCATGCAAAAATAGTTTTTTAACTCAAATTAGAGTTTAGATCAGCTTTTTGAACTCCAAAAGGATGTTGAGTTCTAAAAAGTCAACACTTTGCATTGATTTTCTAATTTGGAGTTTAACTATTTTTTTTGAATGTGCATAATAATTATGAATTAATTAAATAAATAAAGTGATTTATGCTCAACTTAACTAATTTTTGAAAATAAATAATTGATTTATAGGTTAATCAATTATTTAATCAAACTTTTATTAAAAACTATATTATTAAATAATGACAACTTGCTTTAATTAATTAAATAAGAATTTAATCAATTATTCATAGGATATTGGATTTATTGTCAAAATTAAATAATACAATTAATAATAGATAGAATTAAATTTTATTACACAATTAAGTGGCAAGATATTAAATCTAATGAATTAAATATGAAAATATTCAATTAATCAAACTTAGGATAAATGTGATTTATTGCCAAATAATCATTAAATTAAAGATAATTAAGATAATTAAGAATATTGCTAGGAATATTCCCCGATGCAGAATTTAAGATAATCAATTATGATACGATGATGTTTAGAAGTGCCTTACATTAGGACTTCGATGTTGATTTCGTTCGATTTGTAGATGTAGGAGGTTAATGAACTTATAGCCCATTTTTGGGGTATTACATTTTGCCCCTCTTTGAATTACTGTACGAAGCGCAGTGGTTCAAAGACAGTCTGTGTTTGATAGAGATATGAAATTGATGTTTGAAATTGATAATTGATATGAGACAGACGCTAATTGATATTGATTTGATATGGAGATAATAGGTCCTGAATAACCAAAAATAATGTTCACTGTAGCAGCAAATGAACCTATGATTGTGAAAAAGTGTCAAAACGCCTAATTCCAAACCTTGCTAAGAAGTGAGTGACCAGTTCTAGACTCAATTGTCTTAGCAGAACTAGTAGGTATCACATCTGAACCCTTCAGTTGCCGAAGAACCAAGGAAAGAACACTATGATCTGATGGTTGCAAAAACTGATACAGTTTACAAGATTAGGAGAATACCATATTGATATGGATCTTGATGAATCTGATATGCCCCAAGTGATATTAGATTTGCCCCGAGCAATGAGGACTTTTGATGAATCAACAACTAGACGTGGTTGTTGTCTTGATCACTGATGAAAGATATTGATAGAAATTGATTTACAGACTTTGAATGATGTGTAATACCATGCCCCCTTTGGGATTAAAATTGAAATCTGACAAGAGAAGTCAGCGTTAAATGGTTTAGAAGCATGTAAATTGATTTGAAAAGTGGTTATACACATCCGAGAATGCGTTCTGCATCGTTTGGAGGGTCCAAAAGACCAAGTTTGACTAGGTGTGACCATGAGTTGACCATAGTTGACCAAGTTGACATTTAGATAGTTTGATGTTAGATAATCAATTAAGTTGAATTATAGATTTCTATGATGATCGAAGGTCGAATATGCAAGCAGTTAATAATATGAATGATCTCAGATTTGAATTGTGATCCCAAAAAAGGATTCTACTTGCTGTTTCGTTGGAGGAACTTTCGTGTGAGATTTAGCTCTTGTTAGATTTGAAGATGCGAGTGGAGAATTGTTTAAGCATTGAAGTTCATTTAGCCATTGTGAGATCATGCAACATGCAAAATGAAATGAGACATGCAAAATGAAATGCAACCTAAGACCTAGGACCTAGTCACTGATCATGTGTTGATTTGTTATCATCATTAAACTTTTAGGTAACTGGATAAATCAATACAATGCCCACTAGCTATGAAATCATAGACATATGAATGTTGATTTGTATGCACAAGAATCAATACAACACCTACTGGTCAACAACCATGGATATATGAATATTGATTTCATTTTCAGAATGTCGGATTAGATATAAGCACCAAGGCATAAATGCCAGGATGACCTGAATATCATGTCCATTTTGATATAGCAATTTGTACAAGCATCAAAACATAAATGTCGTGATGACCTAAATACACCTTGCATTACAAACACATCAAACAGCCAAGAGATCATTCTAAATCTAGTGTGAACTACCTGTAGTGACCCTTTATCATTCACATCCTTAGGTAAGATTGCATTTCACAGTAGGAGAAAGAACTCACTCAAAAAGATAATAGTTAGATCAAACTTCCTTGAATTTTTCAGGTATCAATGATCGAGGTACACATGGCCATCCAATTTGAGATAGAGGCTCTCACAGTCGAACACCATTTCAATCCAGAATTTCCAAAGACGTTAGATTTTCACATACAAGCAGAAGACAAAGAAAAGATTATGCCCCTAGTCATCACTCTCTAAATCCTGTAAAGGACATCATCGAAGAGCTCGAAGGGACACAATATGCAAAAATCTCAATGCGAATCAGTAAGCATACAAGGAGATAAAAGCATGAAGCACAGATCATTTTTAGTTTGTGTTTGATTGCATTGTTGTAGATGCAAAATCCTTTCTAGAGACAAGACTGACTGACTGAGTCACATGAAGCTTCAAAATGACTCTGATTAGATATGACACATCTAAGATATACTGGAGACCATAGGATATGACATTGATTGCCCCCAAGTTTGAACATTGATAGGATACAGACACTTGAGAAGGTTGGTGGACAAACCGACTTATTGAAAATTGGAAATGCAAAAACAAACTGGGAGATATGTACAAACTAAAGCAAGACTAAAAGCTGGGAAAGACCAAGATTGCACTAATAGATGGAGCATTTTGAAACAAGTGGCACCCGTTTGCCGGGTTTTCACCATCTTGGTAGAGATTCTATTTTTGCTACCAAGGCGCCTGTTTCCAGGTTTGTCACCAAGGCACTTTTTTTTTTCATTTTTTTTGTATTTTTCATTTTTTAAATTTTTTTAAATTTTTGATATTTTTTGATTTCTTTTGTGAATCATCAAGGCGCCTATTGCTAGATTTTCACCAAGATGTTCATTTTTTTTAGGACTTTTTCTGATTTTTATAATTTTTTCAGTACATTTTACCATAGACTGAATGCCTTAGACATAGAATTTCTTCCGATGGAGAATGTTGATTGGTTCTCGGAGCTATTCCCTTTTAGTCATTGAGAGTTGATAGGCACCAGAGCCAAAAGTAGCAGTGATGATAAAGGGACCCAGCCAGTTGGGTTCGAACTTCCCCTTGCATTCTCGATGGGATTGATTTTTAGGATTTTCTCTCAAGACTAAATCGCCAACCTGAAATTCTCTATGTCTGACTTTCTTGTTGTAGCCTCTAGGCATTCTCTTCTGATATACTCTGAGATGATCATACGCTACTTGTCTGCACTCATCTAGTAGTTCCAGTTCTTGTAACCTAGACACTTTGTAGTCATTATCAGTTACTAGACCATGTATTCTAATTCTGAGTGATGGGATTTCAACCTCAATAGGCAGTACCACTTCAGACCCATAAACTAAAGTGAAAGGTGTAGCCCCAATAGGTGTTTTGATACTTGATCTGACACTGGTTCTGATACTAGTTCTAATACTGGTTCTGATACTTATTCTGATACTTGTTCTGATATTGGTTCTGACACTTGTTCTAATACTTATTTTGACACTTGTTCTGATACTTGTTCTGATACTTGGTATACTTGATAGCATTTTTTTCCATTGCAAACTCCCAAGCAAGATCATATCGTGCAGTCCCAATGTCTAGCAAGGTGGAGAACAAGAGAGATTGGCAAGCTGGTGGATGAGATAGAAGATAAGAGAATGAAGGAGAATGAAGGGAAGAAATCCTCAAAGGTCAAACTCCTCAAAAATACCCAAGCTAGGGAAAAATTTTCATGTAAAAGCACTTTTGGACAAGCAATGAAAGGCTAGCATAGGATAAATCACAAAAGTGTAATGCCAAAGAAGGATAGGATGTAGTCCAAAGGAGTAGACATGTCAAGAGGTTTCAAAGCATCGTGTTTCACTTTTTATTTTATTTTATTAGATCAAGACCAAAGGGGAAAAGGATAGCCAAAGGCTAGAATGAATGGAGGAAAATGGATATGAAGGCTAAACATGGAAGGAATGAAAGCAAGATCATCATAAGACAACTCACAAAATAGCCAAATGTTCATGTATAGGTCAACCTTGTCAAGATCAAAGAGAGAAGATGGAATGGATGAAATATGTAGAAGAACTACGCATGATGCCTGATTGCCAAGTTTTCATCATGGTACTTATCCAAGGTGCCACAAGGGAGTGGTTTTCACCATAGGATGAATTTATTTCTCTTTACTTTTGCTACCAAGGTGTCTGTTTCCAGGTTTTCATCAAGGCACATTTTTAATTTTTTGGAAGAAGGCAAGTTTTTTAGATAATGCTCCTTGAAAGGATAAACCATGATATACCAAGGATTCAAATAATATGCTCAAAGATGCTGATAGGGAAAGGATTATGGAAGATAAAAATGGAGGATAGGGTTTTATGTAAAGCGAGTGAGGTTGGAAGATAGGAGGAATAGGCAAATGAGGAAAAATGATAGGAGGTAGAAGGATAATGAATGGAAAGACTGTGAAAGGGCAGGTGGAAAAGAAGGCAAGATCAACATCAACACACACCTTGAAGGGTGGCGAGAGGATGAAGGAAATGTGAATGAAAGAATACGTGAAGGAATATGGTGAATGGATAGTAGAGGTTGTGGTTTAGGTGCATGGAATGGAAGAATATTTTTGGAGGGAGATGAAGTGGAAGCCTTTGGAAGCTTGAATGTCAATTTCACTTTTTGCTCAACACCAGACTCTTTCAAGAGAGACTTTGGAATCCATATAGCCGTAGGCTTTTTATTTCCTTTTGATAATCTAGAGAGAATATCTTCAATGATAGATTTTGGAACCCATACTTGTCTTGTAGTTTTTTTCTTAGATATCTTTTTTGACTTTATGCCTCTGTGTCATTTAGAGGAGACATGGTGATTTTTTTTTTGGATGGATTCTTGTATTGCTTCTTTTTCTTGTATTGAACATTCAAGTTACTTCCAAAGGACTTGGGACTTGTGGAAGAGGGAGGATATGACTGGTTTAGATGGGTGGATGGATGAAAAGGATTCAAGGGTATGCATCTATGTTGATCTTGAGGAAAGATGGGAGATGGAGGGATGTAAGGAGCCAAGATGGATGGAAAATTAAGAGAGTTAGGAGGGGAAAGTGAAGGGACATAAAGACCCAAGATGGAAGGTAGAGGTGAAGCCCTTAGTAGTGGTGGAAGAAGTGTAAGGATGGACATGGAAGATACAAAAGGATAATCAATAAGTTCATCAGCATCTATATGACAACCAAGGATATCAGCATCTTTAGAGTGAGCATTAAGATTTTCAATAGAATCATGGACATCTTGAATATGAGCACCTTCTTTGATAGGATTGTTCAAAGCTTGCAAGGACATAGGAAGAGTAGAAAGTGGAAGGGAACATGGAATGGTAGAACAAGAAGATGGAAGGATTTGATCTTGACAAGGATCTTTGGATAGCATAAGTGCATAATTTTTCTCTTGATTTTCAGTCTTAACATTGGAAGTAACAATACTATCATCAATAAGCTTAGCAGTGTAAGTAGTAGCTTGATCTTGCTTAGGAGAAGACTTAAGACATGGTGAAATGCATGAGAAAGGGCATGTAGGATCAAAATAACCATGGAGTAGATAAGAGACATCGTGAAAAGGAGTGGATGACATGGAGGTTTCTTGATCTTGATCTTTCTTTATGTTTTTTTCTTCATCATTTTTAGAGTCCTCTTGACATGGAGCCACTTCTAAGGATATGAAAGCATGTTGGGATTGTATAGAAGACTATTGCAGAGATGGTGAAGGACCAGCTAAAGTAGGGATTATAGCATATGAAGGCTTAGGCTCTTTAGGTTTATCCTTATTGAAAGTATTTGCAGCCAAGTGAAGGTTAGCTTGAGTTTCTTTAAGAGGTAGCCCTGGAGGATAACTATAGGGAACTGCATAAAAAGTATCAGGGCTTGTGTTGGATGAAAGTTCTGTGAAAGATTTGAAAGACTCAGAAGCTTTAGGAAAGTATGAGTATTGGAGGAAGTAGGGGATGGAAGGGAACCATCACAAGACAAAGGTCCAACATTAACATGATCTTGCTTGAGAGTGTAATCTTTATTTTTAGCTTGAGAGTTCTTAGAGGAGAGATCGTTATAGTATTGACGTTTCAAGCTAGCACAATACATTTTATAGTCCTCAGCGGTAGTAGATGGATCATAATCAAGGTATTGTCCACAAAAGCCATCAAAGTCTCTTTCAAAATCAAAATCATATGGATCACCATCACGATCTATCCAATGTGACGGCCCATTTGTAGTAAGTAGGAACACACGACGAGGAGGACTCTTAGGAACAGAGGTGTCATAGGTATCATTACATTGTCTATCGTCATAGTCATCATAGTCTCCAAAGCTTGATGTGTCACTCTCTGTGGAAGAGGTATCATAAGGGTTGTCATGTTGCTCACATTTTGTCTAAGGGCATGGTGACATGTACAAGTCTTTATCAAATGGAAAAGAGCATAGAGTTTCCATGGAGAACTCTTTAGGTTCTTTTTCTTTCTCAAATTTGTCAAGCTGGACTTGCATATCTTGCAGCTGCTTCATCATAGTGGTGATTAAAATTTCTTCCTCATGTGTACTAATTTTTTGAGACATGTATACTGATTTTCAATGGCTACTACTTTGTTCTTGACAAATGATTTGTTCGACAGATTCTGGAAATAGGCTGAAAAGGCTAAATATCTGACAATTTTGACAATTTTTGACAACTCTTAACAAAATTTTCTAAATGAAACTCTGCAGACTCGTATGATAGTGGGTAGGCAATGAAACAATAGTTGAAAAGCTCATACGACAGTTGAAAAACTCACACGATAGTTGCTAGCAGGATTTGACTTTTTGAATTTGTTGGCATGAAAACTCATATGACACTAGGTACTTAATCATATGACAGATGGGTAGCAATGAAATGAGACTTGACAAAATAGGTTTGTCCATTTTCAATAACCAGATAGATAAATAAGCACGCAAAATAGCAAGCAAGTGATTTCAAGCATGTCTGAAAATAATGAACAAGGGCAAAAGCAACCTTGCACATGAACAATCAAGTGACTTATTCGTTCTAATATTCAGAAGTGCTAATTGTGTATGTTCCAAAAATGTTTTGCAATAACGCACATATACCCTATAAAATGAAAATTTGGCCTCGCTAGGGTTTTTAGTAATGGTTTGACTCTGCAAATTTTATGATCCAAAGGGGTGAACTCTAATCCTGGCGCACTACTCTAATCCTGGCGCACTAGGGTTTTGACACAGTCTGAGAACTTAATCTTCAAGAGCTGCTAGGGAGATCTGACAACCCAACAATGAACCATACCTGTGGAGATTTCTTCCACAAGGACATTTATATAGCGGTTGTCACTACCACGGCGAAAATGGCTATTACCGCTTGAGGTTCCGTCAATGCAGTTTGCCTTATGAAGGGAGTGTCTACTATGGTTAACCCTCTCTCAAGGTGACTCACAATAGTATACCACAAGGGGACTTGGCTCCAGATCCAAGGTTTTTGACATCTTTCACTTTTAACCCAAACAAAGCAAGCAGATTAATCCAACACGCTAAGACAAAGTTTTGCTTCACCAAGGTCTATGATGTCAACTCCACATGATCTATCAACCTCTCCGTGGAGAGAATGTATCGATCAATAAGAGAAGGCGCACTAACCAATTTTGATTCACCAAAGCTCGTGATGTCTACCCCACGTGATCTATCAACCTCTCCTAGGGGAGAATGTATCGATCAATAAGAGAAGACGCACTAACCAAGTTGAATGTAAAATGCACTAAGTATCCTCCCTACCTACAAGGATTCTGTTGTCAAGGAGGATTTTGCTGGGAATCCAATCTCTCAAGAATCACAAATAGTGTTCATAGGGCCTAATTACTATGTGAGCACAGATGTATTCCAGAAAGCAAATTTATCCAAAAGTATTCAAAAGCACAAGGTGGTACACTTAATGCTTAAAGAAAATATGAGGTGAGTCCACAAAGTGGAGCACTTAACCCCTTACACAAGCTAGAAATGAGTCCACAACTTAGAAAACAAGTGAGTTCTAAAAAGCACAAAAGGGTTGCCTGGTGGAACACTTAACGCTTCTTTTCTGTAGACCCCTCCCATTTAATGTGGCACTGATATTGCAACCACGGGGTGAAAACGAGGGGCCAGCGGATTTAGCAAGTCCAATAGCCCAAGATAACAATCTAGATCAATCACAAGTAATCTAACACTGCCAATAAATACCTAAGGTGTCACAACCTAGTATTCAATTATGTAAATTCATAGAAAAAGCATGCAAAGAAACACTCAAGCTAAACACATGAGAGATTTATTTTAAGGCCAAATTGAAATATTATTACATGAAAGAGAATACCTGGGATCCTTACAATGCGCTTAGTAGATTTTACCTAATTTTTAGCAATTCTTGTTGACCTTTTCCATGCAAGCAAGTGACGAACTCTCTAACAAGCAAACAAGCAAACAAGATATGCAAAATATATTCAACTTATGAAAACCATAGGGTTAGCTCTAAAAATTAATTATTATTAGCAATAATAACTAGCAATTAACCCAAATGACAACTCATATCATTCATTGAACCATGTAAAAAAAATAAGTGCATACCCATCACAAAATTTTATTTTTTTGCTGCATTTGACCTAGTCAACAAGATCTATTTTTTTTTTTATGATTTTGGCTACAAAAATAGAAATTCAAAATAGAAACCCCTACTAAAAAATAGATAGCTTTCCAAAAATGTAAAAATTTTAGAAAAATCTCTTCATTTGTGCCCTAGAGACCTATTTTTTATCAAAATAGACCAATTTTTGTAAATTGACTTTTTGAGCTATTATATTGAGTTCAAATTTAAAATACAAAGAACAGACCCCCTGTAGAATTTAAAGAGCTTTTCGAAAATATAAAAATTTCTAAAAAATATGTTGATTTGTGTTAGATATTAATTTTTTCCATAATTTCAAGAAAAAATTATTAAAAATTCAAAACATCTCAAAAAATTCTAAATTTTTTACTATAGCTTATCTGATATATTTCCAACCTATAAAAAAAATTTCAAAGAAAAAATCCAAGCTTTTTGAGAGATAAAATTAAATCTTTGAAACTTTAGGGCTTTAGCTCCAAAAAAAAATCAAAACTAGCATGTAAAGGTGGGTTGCCCCACGGTGGGTGCCAGAAATGTGTGTGTGAAAATTGTACCTGATCTGTAGACACAATACTTTAGTAAAACATTAGAGGTTAGCTATAATCAAATCATGCAAAATTAAAATCTTATCTAACCAAGCGATTTACTATCTTTTAGTAGGTGCGAGATTAATGTTCTCAGATTGTTATCAAGATCAGTGACCTAGACAACACCTAAACGAAGGATTTGAATGCAATTGATCTATATATGAATTGAATGCAATTAAGCTATTTTTTTGGTATTTTCTATGCAATATGAATGATAAACTTGATATGAATCTATAATATGTAAAAACTGATATGCTATGAATTGATCTATCTAACAATGATATGAAAAAGAATCTACATGAATGTAAAAAAAAATAAAAATTGATCTCACAATAGCCTTGATTCACAATAAGCTTTAATTCTCCAAATTCCAATTCTTCAAAATATTTGTGCAATTCGTAGATGACTTTGGAAAAGTAAGCTTGCAAAATTATGAGATGAATTATGAACAACTGAGCCTTGATTTTATAGAAATCCAAGGCTTTGGAGGTGCATGAAAGAAAGCCATAAATCACTCAGATTAACTCAGCTTGATTTTTGAGTTATCTAATAATAAAGATAATTTAATTCACAAAAACATGCAAATCATGCAAAAATAGCTTTTTAACTCAAATTGGAGTTTATATCAGCTTTTTGAACTCCAAAAAGATGTTGAGTTCTAAAAAGTCAACACTTTGCATTGATTTTCTAATTTGGAGTTTAACTGTTTCTTTTGAATCTGCATAATAATTATGAATTAATTAAATAAATAAAGTGATTTATGCTCAACTTAACTAATTTTTGAAAATAAACAATTGATTTATGGGTTAATTAATTATTTAATCAAACTTTTATTAAAAACTATATTATTAAATAATGACAACTTGCTTTAATTAATTAAATAAAAATTTAATCAATTATTCATAGGATATTGGATTTATTGTCAAAATTAAATAATACAATTAATAATAGATAGAATTAAATTTAATTACACAATTAAGTGGCAAGATATTAAATCTAATTAATTAAATATGAAAATATTCAATTAATCAAACTTAGGATAAATGTGATTTATTGCCAAATAATCATTAAATTAAAGATAATTAAGATAATTAGGAATATTGCTAGGAATATTCCCTGATGCAGAATTTAAGATAATCAATTATGATTCGATGATGTTTAGAAGTGCCTTAGATTAGGACTTCGATGTTGATTTCGTTCAATTTGTAGATGTAGGAGGTTAATGAACTTATAGCCCATTTTTGGGGTATTACAGGACTTGAGGTATTTTGTTGCATCTCTATAACACTTGAATTTTGGAAATAAAAATGAACCTCTCACATGCTTGACTTGAGTGTTTCTTGCTTTCATAGATCACATTTAAATTTTTGCTCTAAAGAAAAGAATGAATCTGGATTTTCTTTATTGGATATATGTTTCACATAGTAATTAGGCCCTATGAACACTATTTTTGGTATTCTTGAGAGAGTGAGCTTCATTCTCTTGTATTACATGTGAAGCTCTTCTTGAAGATAGATCCCCTTGTAGGTAGGGAAGGACTTGCTATTATCTCATGGTTTTACTTGGTTTAGTCTTCAACATTTGATGGTACGTTCTCTCTTGGTCCCACTTAGAGAGATCTAACATCATCTTGAAGTTAAATAACATTAAGTGAATTTTGAACCTGACAGGCTCAGGGAGCTATATACATTGAAGGGGCAAATAGAATCCACCCTAAAGCTCAGGGGACTGGATATTGATCACATCCCACAGAACTACATTGTTTAATCTAGTGGGTATTGTAAACACTTTATTATATTTGAATCTCATCATGTTTGTTATTTGAATGTACTCACTCTTTCTTTGCCCAAGAAGATTATCCACAGATTATAAATGCCTGGATTGGCTCTCCAATCTTACGATGATCAAAAACACTATATTACATTTTTTTTCAATAAGGTTTTTTAAATAATGAATTGAGATATGAATTTATATCTTAATTTATTTTTTAAATTGTGTTTTTTTTTATGGAAATATGTTAGTATTTAAGATGTCAGTATTTCTATCTTATATCGTAGATTACAACAATTTGAGTAAGCATATATTCAAACTAGAAGTCTCTTCTGACTAAACAACCACTCACATAGAGACCCAATTCATGAAAAAAAGTGCATGGCATAAAGATATTTTAAGTTTCTGGTGTGCGTAAAACAATATTCTGGTTTCCTAATGTTTATATTTTAATTTTATTGTAGTTTTCGTATTCTTCTTTTACAAGCTTTTTGGTTGAAATTTTAAATTTTCATTTAGAAATAAAGAAATAGTTATAAATTATGGGATAAAAATTAAAGTTATTTGAAATATTTTTTAATAAAAAATAAAAAATATTTTTATCAAGCCTTGCTTGAGTTATTCTTCATTTAGAATTGAAAATAAAAAATATTCTTCCTTTAAATTTTTTAATTATCCTTTTAGAAATTGAATTATAAATTATGAGATAAAAATTAAAGTTTTTTAACTTGTGTTGGTCAGCAATCCTCACTTTTCCCTTCACTTCTCTCATCGTGATGATGGATCATTGAGTGTGATCTAAAATATTTTAATGTTGTTTATATATACATATACATATATGTATTTATGTATGTATATGCTTAAATTTTATAATTTAATTATTTTAGAATATATAATGAATCAATGATAAAAAAAATTAGTCATGTAGAAAATCTTTGTTAGATGCAACCTATAAAAGTAACTTGCATTTACCAAAAGTGTTTGCATAGCCTTAGAAAATCAAACCATCAGCATGGTACATAAGCTCTTAACATTTTGATTTTTTTATGAATATGTCATTCTATTAATAATTAATTAAGTACAATACACTATTCACAAAAAAAGTTAGAGGATATGGAATCACTCCAGCAATGTCACACAACTAGTGACCGAAAAGCTAGCTAAAACAAAAAACATGGACAAAGTCCTAAAGTAGAAACCAAAAAAAAAAACCGTTAAGTGGCTAATGTAGTGCCTCCAGAAGGAGGATAATCAAAATCATCCTTCTTTCCCCATACATCAATGGGGTTAGGATTGGGGTTTGGAAGGGACCATCCTTCCTCTATGTTCTCTTCTTCTTCATTCTCCTTTTTGGTTGGAGAAATAGCCAAAGCCAGCCACAAGAACTACTTGGAAGAAGTGGGCCACCCTAATTAAATCATCATTAGATCCTAGCTAGCTTGAGCCACTAGGAGTGAAGGGAACCACACTTCCAAGATGTCATCCAAAAGTTGAGCCACTGGGAGGAGGTGATGTTGAGCAGCGATGCTAAAAATCTCTTCCCTTGTTAGATTATCAGCATGGGGCCTAGGAATGCGATGAGCGGAGAAATTGTGGCCATGTTGGCAACCACGGGAAGGAGATCACTTTTCAGAGATAGAAATATTTGAAAACACTCTAGAAATAGTACAAGGGGAATTGCTCCAATGTTGAAGTAATTCTTGCAAGTGGGCCACCTCAAAGGCACCTTGTTAGCTTGCACTTGAATATTCATCATGACATTATTACATATGAAAGCCTTAGCATATAAAGAAACATTGATATCAAGAAATTTGTGAGTAAATAAAATTTCATTTCTATCTTTCCATAGAGGAAATAGGATTTCCATCTTGAAAGCATGTCAATTCTGCAAAAAATTGAAGGGAAGTCTAGGAAAATCTCCTAGCAAGATCATATGCCAAGAGAAGGGTTCTAGCCTAAAAGGCCAGAATAAATTATGAATCCAAACCCACAATTATTGGGCTCTTCTGCAATACCAAAAAATATGAATGAAAGTCTCAAGTTGTCCATAGAAAGGACACCTAGGGTCTGGCACAACCAAATGTCAGAGACAAGAATCCAAAGACAAGCCCCAGAAAAGAATACACCAAGAAAAATGAGCCACTTTAGGCTCAACAATGGTAGACCAAATAGTAAGGAATCTATGTTGCTATATGGATTGAGAAGAATGCAAGTGTCATCGCTAGTTAAAAGTGGGGACCATAGGAAGGTGAGGAACCAACCAACAGTAGCCCCACTTGAGCTTGTAGTTACAAAATGAAGTACATAGAAACCATGGCCAGTCCTTCTAGCACAGCTTGACATAATGAATGCTAATCTTTTAAAGCATATTTAGAGGTAGTATCGAGACCACTAGGTTGAACATTTATCAATCTGGGTGAGTTAGGTGGATTATGCATGCATATCTTCCCAAGTGCGAAGATTCATATTGGCATGAGAAAAAAGATCTCATGGAGAGTGAAGATCAATATGTTTGTGAAAACTCATAGCATAAATTCAAGGAATCCTAGATAAAGGAAGCCCTCGAAATTGGATAAGTAGAGACCATCAAATATTGTGTTCATTCAAAGAGAGAACATCATGAAAACCATTCTCATACCAGTGAAGCCAAGGTTTGACGACTTCCCATGCATGCCAAATTCTTTTGGCAACAAAGTGTCTTGGATCTAGACTACATCTTTCATAATAAGAAGGGTTTTAAAACCAACCCCCTTCCAAGTTGGTCTATGAACTTGGAAACCAAAAGAATAATGCCTGAGAAGAATTTTTTAGGCTTCGTTTCTAGAAATGGCATGAATAACCCATTTGGCACACAAAGCCAGACCTTGTTTCTAGGTGGATAAGAGGCCAAGGCCTCCTACTCCTTGGAAAGGCAACAATATTCTCAAGCAACTCTATGAAATTCATGGTGGTCAGCTCTAGAGGCCCATAAAAATTCAAGCATTATCTTTTCTAATCTATTGTAGGAGGATTTTGAGGGATTCCAACATAAATAATAGTAAACATGGGTAGCAACCAAAACTTTTGAGTAGATCTAGAATTTACTAGCCAAAGAAATGTTATCTCTATTGAGAATTAAAGGTTTTCATTAGTATCAAAGGTTATCAATGATATCGATTGGTTACATATATGAACCTAGTCGGTAACTATAAGAAAAATAGGCCAGTCGGTTAAGTACATACACTGAGCATCAGACAATTTACCGAGCATCAACAAACACCAATACCGAGCGACAGTAAACACTAAGCATCAGAATAAACACTGAGCAATTTATATAGTGTTTAGCAAGGATCATAGGAAAATGGCATAGTAATCAAGAATGGCACATTCTTCTATGAAAATGGTTACAAAAAATCATAAAACATTTTACCAAGATCGAGAACAATTTATTGTTGAGATACGATGAAGATCTTATGTAACAGTTTGATCTAGGTTATTTTTGTACACCGTAGATCTTAGGGTTTTGTTTAAGATTTATAAACCTAATTTTGTATAAGCGGCATAATGTTGTATGCTATATATTTGTATGTTTACACCATTTTTGTTGTGAACTGATGTATGAGCAAAAGAAGCACTTGAAGCACTAGCCAACCTTCAAGATTATCAGTTGACAGAGTAGATCAGTATTTAGAGGAAATAAGATTAAGCAGAATCAGAGTAGGCTAACTGAGTAATTCAGAGTAGAGATTCATCATAGTAAAGGTGATATTTTATTAGTACATTATTAATATGTATCAGAAAATTAAGTTGTCATTAGCAAATAGATACCTATTTCTTTCTAATCATTGTAATAGAGTTTTGTAAAATCTCTTAATAGAGTATACTTGACATTCTTTTTTGTAAATATCTTAACCAAATGCACACTCAAGTAGTGTTGCTAAAATCCTATAACTAGGTAGATCTGGCTTATCTAATATGTTACTCCTAACAGGGTAAGATCACCAGAAGTGATCAAAACTTGTAACCCTAATAGGAAAACCTTTTCTATTTGTAGTAGTGAAGAATTTGTGGATGTCATCCCCACCGCAGTTTTAACCTTCTAACAAGGGTTTCTGCATTACCAAAATACTTGTGTTATGGGACTGTTATATTGTTGATTTCATGTTGTTTACTTTCACAATTTGAATGGATGAATGATACATGCATTAGATACAAGTTATTTTGCAAGGTTACTACTATTTTCCATTGTAGATCTGAAAGGTTGATGTGTTAAAGTTTTTGTGGGCATTGATTCACCCCTCCCCTCTTAGTACCCTATCTCTCCTAATTCTAACAAGAAAGAGGTTTGGTAACCTAGTAAGCAATTTTTTTCTCTATCTAAGTCGGCACCATGCTCCAAAGGTCAACACAAGAACCTTGGAAAGAAAAAGGTATGCCCAAGAATTTGAAGATCTCACTATGTTGAATCCACTTCCACTCATACTAGAGAATCCAAGGCGGGGAAGAAAGAAAAGATTGTCTATATCATTGGGTTTTATGTCATTGTATCACTATCCTAGAAGCTTGGTAGAATATGGAAAGGCATTAAAGAGAATCATGAACATTAGCTTCATCCTCAATTAATGTGATGAAAGAATCAACAACAAAATTACCATTGACAACTTGAGAAGGTGACTCAAGTAGGGAAATTCCCTTGACATGACCCACTAAAATAGCCAAGGCTAGAAGATAGCTAAAGATTTTAGCAACAAGAACAAAAAGAGGAGCCAATGGGAAAACCTAGTGGATAGGTTTGAAGAGGAAAAAAACATTGGATTATCAAACATGATGATACAAGCCAAGTCATATCCAAAAAGCATTTGTACATATTGAATGAAGAGAGGCCCAAACCCAAGGGCTTTGAGCATCGCCAAAATAAAAAGCCACTCAATGCAATCATAAGCCTTGGTCAGTCCATGCCTTCCAAACAACACTAATATTATTGAGGATGAACCTTGATTTGATGAATCCAATCTATTTTGGGCAAACAATTAGAGGAAGGATATTGTGAATCTTAAGTGCAAGGGCTTTGATAATGTTCTTGTAAGAAACATTGAGTAAAGTGATAGGTTTATAGTTGTAGGATATCCTTCAGATCCCTAGCTTTAGGAATAAATTTTATGTTCACTTTATTGATTAGGTAACCCAAAGATTAAGAATAAAAATCCTCGAGGTAGACCTTACGAAGGTTTGGACCAACAGAAGGCCATAATGCTTAGTAAAATCCTCATGGGAAACCATCACAAATAGGATATTTGTCATCCTCCATGGAGGAAACAACTTCTTTAAGATCCTCAATGGTTAATAGTTGATCATAGAAAACCTTCTAGGAATCTGAGAGTTGAGAAGGAACAATCAAAAGGAAATCATTCAAGGCTTGTTCTCTAGCGGGAGAATATCCCTACATAGTGAACATCTCATAATGTCTGACAAAATATTGAAGTATGTTCGACAACTTAGAGAGAACCGATTGACCTTCTTTGATCTATTCAATACCAGGAGAGGAATGACAAGCTCTAAGAGAAAAAAAAATATTTAGAAGCCCATCCAACCACTTTGAGCAAATGAAGTTTGGTCTTGATCTTGACTCCTCAGGAAGCATGGTGGTCTACAATTTTATTTTCATGGAAGAGATGAGAAACCCTAACTTGCAAGTCAAGATAGAAAAGGTTCAAAGATAAAGCTTTGGAAGCAACATGTAGATCTTTAATGGTTGCATCATAGGATCATCAATGGTACATGGGAATTTGTTTGTCATAAATGCAAAGAAACTGTGTAGTGTGACAAATGACATCATTCCACCATATAATCAAGCGAGTTTGCTAAGTGGGCCTAGGCTCAAGATTCCAAACCTAATGAATGTGGGTCACTTCGAGTTGATGATTTAGTGATGATGTATCAAAAAAGAATTAAGTTTTGGAGGGATGCATATGAGTTGTCCATAATTCAATGTTGAACTTGATGGGATAGTGGTCTGACAAAATGACATCAAAAAGACATAAAAATAGTAATTCTTGATTTTATCCAAAGAAGAAAAAAGAGTGAGTTGAGATCATGGCATGATCTAGCCTTTTAAATTTTTTTAGGATCAACTATGAAATTACACCAAGTGTTCCAACCACAATGGGAATGATGGTGATTGAAATTGGGGTAAAAAAGGCCTAATTTATTGCGCTTGTAAAACTATGCCTTACATTCTCCAACTGTGCATTGAAAAGGAAAAATCTCTTACTTTTCAAAAGCCACCTCAACCATATTGAAGGCCCCACACATAACCCAAGTTGTAGGTAGCAACGAATCAACATCCCATTGCCACAACTAAGATCTTTCAACAACATAATTAGGAGCATAAACATTAATGATCCCCAAGGAATAATTTCCAACTAACATGAGGACCTAGACTACTCTCTGCATAGGTTCTAACCCATGATCAACAAATGAGAAATGCCATCAAGTAGAAATGAGAGTAAAAAATCATCTACCAGCTTCATGTTGAGAAGAAAAATAAGGCTATTCGGCCAAATAACATGGCATAATAGTTAGCATGAAGGCTACAATTTTTACTTCTTGAAGAGAAAAAAAACCCATCAATACCAAGATAGCTTTGGTGAGTATCCCTAATAGATTACTTCTTGGTGAGGTTAGTTATGTGCATGTGAAATTGTACCTGCCTGTGAAACACAACACTTTAGTAAAACATTAGAGGTTAACAAATCAAAAAATCTACAAATAAGACAAATATTATTAACCAGGTGATTTACTGCCTTCTAGTATATGCGAGTATGATAGTCTATGAAAATGAATGAAATGATGATAAATAAGAATCTCAAAATTGTACAATCTCACAATTCTCCATATCGCATGAGCAAGATTCTCCAAATTCATGGTCATTTGTAAAGGACTGAGCCTCATTTATATAGAAATCTAGGGCTTATGAGAACTCATGAAAAACCAAAAATCTCTCCCTGATCAACTCAGATTGATTGTTGAGTTATTAGAAAATCAGAAAGAGTTAACTCATAAAATCCTGCCAAATTAGCTTTTTAACTCAAATTAGGAGTTCAGATCACTTTTTAACTCACAATCACATGTTGAGTGCAAAAAGTTAACAAATTGAATTGAATAGTTGATTTAAAGTTCAACTTCTTTTTTTGATTGTGCATGGATAATTATGAATTTATTTAATATTCCATGTGTTTTGTTCTCAACTTAACTTATTTTTGAATAAAAATAACCAATTTATGGGTTAATCAATTATTTAATCAAATTTTATTCCAAAAATATATCATTAAATTTGACAATTCGATTTAATCAATTATTTTTAGAATTTTGGTTTATTATCAAATAAAAATAATATTAATTAGGAATAAATTCAATTAAATCTAATTAAATAATTAAGTGGTAGAATTAAATTAAATTAATCAAATATTCAACATATTCAATTAATAAACTTTAGGATAAATAAAATAATATCATTTACCACCAAATACTATTTAATTAATGATAATTAGGATAAATTAAGAATATTTAGGAATATTCCCCGATGTAGAATTAAGATAAGATTGATTAGGGTTTTAATGATTTGATGCGCATATGTGCCTTAAGTTAGGACTTTTATGTTGATTTCGATCGATTTGTCGATGCAGGAGGTCAATGGTACTGAAGCCCATTTTTGGGGTATTACATTTTTCCCCTCTTTGAATTACTGTGCGAAGCACAGTGGTTCAAAGATTAATCTATTTTTGGATGATGTCCGGACTCAATTGTGTGCGGAGAAACTGATCCTGAAAGATTAACTGATTCTAAGATAGAAACCGATTGAAAGATTTGAAGATGTTGATTCAGGTCCTGGTTGACCAAAGAATCGAGATGATGTTAACAATACCAACAATGAACTGGTGATTATGAAGAAATATCAAAACGCCTGATTCTGAACCTATAATTACAAGAAGTGACCATCCTGATTCCAAACTTGATTGTCCAAAGGAATCAAAAGGATGCCAAATTAGAACCCTTCAGTTACAAAGAATCAAGGAAATACCACTAATGAACCAATAGTTACAAAGAGCTGATATAGTTCACAAGATTAAGAGAACACTAGATTGATATGAATTTTGATAAATTTGATATGCCCCAAGCGATGTGCCCCAAGTGACGAGGACTTTGATGAATCATCAATTAGATGTAGTTGTTGTCTTGATTGCTGAAGGAAATTTGATTGACAAAATTGTTTGATGATGTGTAATACCATGCCCCCTTTGAGATGAAAATTGAAATTTGGCAAGAAAGCCAACTTAAATGGTTTAGAGACGATGTAATCGATTGTAGAAGTGGTTATACATGTTTGGGGATGCGTTCTACATCGTTTGGAGGCCCTATTGACCAAGTTTGACTAGGTTTGACCATGAGTTGACCATGGTTGACCAAGTTGAAATTTGGACAATTTGATGTGAGATAATCAATTAAGTTGAATACTAGATTTTTGTGATGTTACAAAGGTTGATTATGCAAGCAGTTAGCTGTCCTAGGTCCAAAAATTTTAAATTGCAATTTTGAAAATATAAATGATCTCAAATTTCAATTTTGATCCCGAAAATGGGTTCAGAACATCAAAATTAGCCCAAGGGTGCAATTTTTATGTAAAATGGAGCACTTTAAAAAATTAGGTCAAAACCTATATAAGGCCCAAAAGGGTCATTTTCAATTCATTTTAATCTTTTGACTTTATAACCTTGTGGACCCCTCTGAGAGCTAAAATGCAAGTTCTTGTGACATCTCATTGTTTTGAGCTCAGCTGGCGATATCAGAGACCTCGACAGTATGGTAATCTGGTAAGTAGACCTCTATGCCTCGTTGTGAATTCAAATTTCTATGTTTTTATGCTTTTTAGGATCATTAGGATGATTTTTGAAATTTTTAATTGTTGAATCACGTAATGTCACACGACAACCTACAGGGACTCGTATGACATTCTAAGTCCAAATAGAGTGTCGTCCCTATTCTTGTAGTGTGTCGTATGAGGGATACCCATCTGTCATATGACATTTCATTGAGTCCCTCTATTGTCGTGCGAGAACCTGTACATAGTGTTGTGTACCCATGAAGTGTTGTATGGGTAGTGGTATATTGTCGTACAATAATTGGCACCAGTCTGAATTTTCATATGCAAAACAAAGAGCATTTTTTAGGTCCTTAGGCTAAATTTTCAAAAACTTTGATTTCATAGCTGATTTCTATAGCCTTTAATGCACTTATTGATATGCTCAATTTCTCATTTTCCATTCTTATAGCCTTATTTTTTAGCAAACTTTTTATAATCATCCCATTTTTGTGTTGTGTAGGTCTACTATTCGAATGTCCATGTTCATATTTCACATCCGGCTACACAGAGACTTTGTGCAGCTTTAGCTGATCCAATGAGAGTGCACCTTTTAGCTTGCGGATTTGAGTATCTTATTAGGTTGCCTGATATTTAGGTGAACCATGGTCTTCTTACTATATTGATAGAGCATTTCCATTCTGAGATGCAGACATTTCATCTTCCTACAATGGAGATCACTATGACTCCTGAGGATGTCTACAAGATTCTTAGGATACCTTTTCATGGCCCTCACTCGGACTATCTTAGTTTGGGTAACATAGGATTAAAGGTGTTCCATACTTTATTCAGAGTAGATGAGCAGATCGCCAAACAGATTCCCTAGGAGGTTCTTGTGAGGAGATACTAGCTGACCCATTACTTAGAGTGCATCATAGCTAGGATGATCGGTGGGATCATCATGTCTGACCATCAGCAGAACGGTCTCCTAATGGGCTAGGCTTTAATGGTCCAGTGTTTGATGGTGCAGCCTACAGAGTGTGGATGGGGTCAGTGTTTGTTGGTTCATATGTTCTCAGAGATGCACAAGATCATCTATCATGAGGCAAATTCATTTTCATCAGGTGTCATTGTTCTTCTGATATGGGCATGGGAGAACATCCCTATTTGTCAGCCAATTTGTGGCGATGAGTAGCATTCGCAAGAGCCTATGATATACAGGTATTCTGGATTTGTCACATAGGTTCAAATGGGGTGTACTGAGTAATGGCGCTAAGTACTTGATGACATGATCATGGTCATTTGGAGACCATATCTTTAGATTGAGGCATGGCCAGCGATGAGGGCATAGTTTGGATATTTTTGCCCAACCTAGATCCTAATAGGGTGTTCGACCACATTCCTAGAGAGGTTCTTGATTACATGTGTCTAGAGATAGTACAGGCTTATCCAGGATGAGCCATAGGAGTTTGTTGCCTATGCATGACTGGTGCAAGAGATTGGTCTTAAATGGTCAGCAAGACTACTTATGCAGTGTGCAGCTTGGAGTATAGTGGGCTCGTGAGCAGAGATTGGGATTATCGGCCATAGGTTATTGATGAAGGTGTTCTTGATGCATTTATTGCATACTTGGCAGAGTCTCTGATTAGACATTTCTCTAATCCTACAGAGCTGATCCCAACTATGGAGGAGGTGGAGGATGTGACTGGTGTCCCTATGGATAGAGGAAAAAGATGGAAGAAGATCCAGATCCCGATTGGGTAGCCTATTCCACCTAAGCTGAGAGTAGTGATGACCTGACCTAGGCTAGAAGGATAGATGAGACCCCCTCCTAGACCATAGATAGTTCTAGTAGGTAGACCGATAGTTTTGTAGCATCAGTACACTAGAGGTGAGGGTGGGACATTAGCCAAGGTTGGTAGTGCAAAAGAGGTGCTAGATGCTCATCAGGATGCACTGATGGAGGAGGCATAGGATGTGCTAGATTTTGACATTGGAGTAGAGGTTCATCATTGTAAGGTGCAGACAGATACAAGTGTTGGTGGTGGAGATGAGGTTATGGAGGAGGGTGAGGCAGTAGTAGAGGTAGAGCCTGGATTGAAGTCGATGCCATAGGATGTGATCAGGCGGCTTTGGCATCAGTTGAGGGATCAGAGGTCACATAGTTTGTCTCTGAAGGTACAGAAGTGAGAGTGGGATAGACAACTCTAAGATCAAGAGGCTGATGTTAGGCAGCTGCAGGAAGAGGTTACACACTAGAAAAGGTGTGCGGCATACTATGTCTCTACATCTTACTTAGTGGTGCCACCTGGGCAGAGAGTCACATCATCCTCTTAGTACATGATAGATTCTGAGGGAGGCAAGGCCCCATGTGTCGAGACACCACCTAATCCACCTGCAGGAAGAGGAGTAGCACCCAATGCTGAGGACCAGGCAGATAGTTGATACCTGATATTCCTCATTTTTGTCATTTTGATCACACTTGATAGCTCATTTTAGCTCATTCTTTTGTATATTGTGCCATTAGTGCACCCCTTGCACTATTACAACTTTGGATATATATATATGGGATCAGATTTTGGTGGTTATGACTTCATTGCACCTCTCATTTTGAGTTATGATTATTTATAATGTGATGCTATTTGTATGAAATGTTTTCTTTTCACTGTTGAATGTAATGAATATGCAATATATCATTATTTTGAATGTATGCATATGAAATGCAATGATAGATGACAGATGAATAAATGCAATGTATGCTTCTTTTTCTATTTTATGGATGCACATGTATGTATGCAATGAATATGTGAAATGTTTATGATATTATATGTAAATGTAGTGATACACATGATATTTTGTAGGGACATGAAGAAGTCAACTTCTCAGTCATTGTCAAAATAGATGTTTAACCCAGAATGGTGACTGCTTGCTAATTCATTTGAGAGACCTTCGCATGGCGTGCAGTCCTTAAGATGTGTTTTTAGTGTAATTTTGGAAAATATCAAACAATGTGCTTCATTCAAATCATGAGAAAATGTAACCATGCAGAATGAAAATGCAAATGAAATGCAAGACCTAGGACTTCATGATGCAAGGGCATCCAAGGTTAAGGCAGGGCATTTTGTGTCCTCGGTGAAACTACATGGAGTGTTGGTATTTTGGTCGGTGTTACTTGGTTTTAGCCTTGACCGATGGTCTCGGTCATTGAAGGAAGCTCAGTAACTAAAGGAACTCGGTAGTCTTTGGTACTTGGTGAAATTATTACTCAGTCATGCCTACGGTGCTTAGTTGACCCTGGTGCTCAGTGATGCCTGACATGCTCGGTTAATTCACTGTCATTCGGTAGTTCTGGCTTACCGATTGGAGTTCTATGTGATTTATTTAGCCGACTTGGTGCATTTATTGTCGGTAGCTATTTTTATAGGCTGACATGCTAAATTAAATATTTGTATACATTTTTAAGCTAACTTGTATGACATTTAATTATTTGTTTAGGAGAGTTAAGGGTTTTATCTTGCCGACTTGTGGCTAATGACTAGTATTTATAAGATGTTTGGGTAGATGTTTAGGGGGAGATCATGAGTAGATCATGAAGGAGCAGAGAAGTTAATGACTTGAAGACTTAGTGAGTCAAATCTAAGGTTCTGAAGCTGAAGTTGGTGAAGTTGTGGAAAATTTCTTGATGATCTTGCAGATCAGATTGCTATTTGATAGTTGTTTGTAGAAGAGCTAGTGGTTTGCATACTTGGAGACAAGGAGATTGCTTGGAGGCTTGTGAGCTCAATTTTAGATCTTCCTTAGGGTTTCTATCAGCTTCTGATTATCTTCAGAGTTGAACTAGATGAGATTGTATTGGGTCTTGTCGGATCTTGCAGAATTGTTTTCTGACTGTAATTTTCCCTAACCCAGAAGGCCTTATAGTCAGACATGTTAATGAAAATCAGTGTTAAAAAATTACTTTGTCTTTCTTTGTTGAGTATTCCACTATGTAATTCTGTTGGTTGCAAGGTTTGGACTGTCCTTAATTGGATCTACCATCCTTGACTGCATCAGGTGGTATCAGAGTGAGAGTTTGATCTTGTTGGAGCAAAAGGTTGACCTAGCAAGGCTGATCTTGCGAAGTTGATCTTATTGGCAAAGAGATTGTATGCAATCTAGATTG
Organism: Chamaecyparis obtusa; assembly: GCA_027943335.1. Lineage (NCBI taxonomy): Eukaryota > Viridiplantae > Streptophyta > Pinopsida > Cupressales > Cupressaceae > Chamaecyparis > Chamaecyparis obtusa. Next base: position 452,591 of record BSBK01004132.1, read on the forward strand.
CAGATTCAAAGCACTAAACTTATGGAATTGTCCCCTAGTTTTTTGCAAGATTGCAAGTTGAGATCTGACTTGTTCACAACTTGGAAATTGTCACAAGGTAATTGGTGAGGGTTTATTGTAGAGGGTTTCTTTTAGCTTTAAGGATGCCTCCAAGAAGATTGGACGCTAGATTTATTTCTGATCTTTGTGATACTATTGAATCCCAGATCACAGACAAGGTGAAATCAAATTTCAGATCTAAGATGGAATTGATGAAGAATGACATGGTCGCTGAGATCATAAGAACTATTGTTGGCATACCTCAGAATGTTGGTACTGAGGATGGTGATGAAGAAGCTACTAAGGAATTTGAAACTGTTGGATCTAGCGGTGATGACCAGAGGAACAGATTTGGTGAATACAAAATTTCTCAGTTACCTAGATCTACTGCTCGGTTTAGTAATTACTGAATGGAAGTTTCTACTTTCTTTGGTACTTTGAAGCCTGACAATCTCATTGATTGGATTGGTGAACTTGAAGATTTCTTTGAGGTGGAAGAAATTGAAGATCCTCTTTGGGTGAGATTAGCACAAACAAATTTGAAAGGACATGTTGTTCTTTGGTGGAAAGAACTACAAAGAGACTGAGAAGATGAAGGTGAAACAAAGATCAATCGGTGGAGATTGATGGTGACTAAGTTGAAAGCTAAGTTCATACCTACTAACTATGAGATTGACTTGTTTAACAAGTTGTAGAATCTAAAATAGAAGGGTTTTTCTGTTGAAGATTATACCAAGGAGTTCTACAAACTTACTATTTGGTCTAGACACTGAGAGCTTGGTCAGGAAAAGGTAGTTCGGTATGTGAATGGTTTGAGATTCAATATTCAAGATGAGCTTGGTATGCTGAAGATTGATTTTGTTAAAGATGCTTATTAGTATGCTCTAAAGGTAGAAGATAAGTTGAATAGGAAACAACCTAGTAACTCCTGAGGGAAGGAAAAGATTGATCACTCGGTGAAGGATAAACCGACTGATGCAGAAGATGAATAGAAACCTATGGAACTGAAGAAGAAGACAGGTAGACTTATCTTTAAGGGTACTTTTTATAATTGTGGAGAGGAAGGACACCATTCTTTTGAGTGTACATAGAAGAAGGTTGACTGACAAACTACAGTGATGAATGAAAACATTTAGAATGAACCTGAATCAAAGAACTTGCTACTTCAGTGAACATTGCTTGGTACAAAGGATGAACCTTGTCAGAGGAGTAACTTGTTGAGGACCTGATGCAAGAATGAAGGTAAACTCTATGATGTTATTATTGATAGTGTTAGTACTGATAACCTTGTTGCTAAGGACCTGGTTTAGAAAGTTGGTTTGAAGAGAATGAAGCATCCTTGTCCTTATAAGCTTGGTTGTTTACAAGATGTTCACGCTTTGGAAGTTAGAGAACAATGCTTCATTGATGTTTAGATTGGCCAGTAAAAGGATCTTGTGTTATCTGACATTGTAAAGATGAATAGTTGTAATATATTGCTCTGTAGACCTTGGCAATATGATTGCAGATCTATTTATGACTGTGTCTGAAATGTGTTTACTATTGAGAAGGATGACAGGAAATTTTCACTGATGCCTTTGATGGATACAATGCCCGGTAGGAGAAGCTTGAGTATTGGTAGCTGAGTTGAGATTATGGATCTAGAGAAGATGAATAATCAGTATGGAGAACCAACCTATACATTGTCAAGGAAAGACTTGAAGAGATAGAGGAAATTGAAGTGGAAGAGTTTGCAAGCATAAAAGGTGAAGGACTTGTATGTGAAGAACCAGTTCAGGATTTATGTGTTGAATCCTGAAGATGTTTTTCTCACATATGAACATCTTTTGGAACCTAGGGTGTCTGATGCAAGGCCATCCAAGGTTAAGGTAGGGCATTCTGTGTCCTCGATGAAATTGCATGGAGTGTTGGTATTTTAGCCGGTGTTACTCAATTGTAGCCTTGACCGATGGTCATGGTCATTGAAGGAAGCTTGGTCACTGAAGGAACTCGATAGTATCTGGCACTTGGTGAAATTTTTACTCAATCATGCCTATGGTGCTCAGTCGACACTGGTTCTCGATGATGCATGTCATGCTTAGTTAATTCACTATCGCTTGGTATTTCTGGCTTACCGATTGGAGTTCTGTGTGATTTGTTGAGCTGACTTGGTGCATTTATTATTGGTAGCTATTGTTATAGGCTGACATGCTGAATTAAATGTTTGTATACATTTGTAATCCAACTTGTATGACATTTAATTATTTTTTTGGGAGAGTTAAGGGTTTCATCTTGCTGACTTGTGGCTGATGACTAGTATTTATAGGATGTTTGGGTAGATGTTTAAGGGGAGATCATGAGTAGATCATCAAGGAGCAGAAAAGTTCATGACTTGAAGACTTAGTGAGTCAGATCTGAGGTTCTGAAGCTAAAGTTGGTGAAGTTGTGGAAAAGTTCTTAATGATCTTGTAGATCAGATTGATATCTGATAGTTGTTTGTAGCAGAGCTAGTGGTTTTCATACTTGGAGACAAGGAGATTGCTTAGAGGCTTGCGAGCTCAAGTTTAGATCTGCCTTAGGGTTTCCATCAGCTTCTGATTGTCTTCAGAGCTAAACAACTTGAGATTGTATTAGATCTTGTCGGATCTTGTAGAATTGTTTTATAATTGCAATTGGCCCTAACCCAGAAGGCCTTATAGTCGAGCATGTTAATGAAAATTAGTGTTAAACAATTACTTTGTGTTGCTTTGTTGAGTATTCCCCTTTTTAATTCTGTTGGCTGCAAGGTTTAGACTGTCCTTAATTGGATCCACCATCCTTGACTGCATCACTTCGTCATTGATCATGTGTCAATTTTTATCATCACTAAATATTTTTAGGTAACACCGAATAATCGATACAATGCTTAGGAGACCATGAATATATGAATATTGATTTTGATTTTGAAATTTTAGATTAGATATAAGCACCAAGGCACAAAAGCCAAGATGACCTGAATATCATGTCTATTTTGATTTAGTAATTTGTATAACCATCAGAGCATAAATGGTGTGATGACCTGAATATGTCTTGCGTGCAAACACACCAAGCAGTGGTGAGATTATTCTGATTCTAGTGTGAATTACCCGTAGTGACACTTTATCTTTCACATCCTTGGGTAGTATCTTGTTTCAAAGTAGGAGTAAGAAGTCACTCAAAAGGACAAATTTATATCAGACTCCCTTGAAGAATTCAGGTATCAATGGTCGATGTACACATGGCCATCCAATTCATGATGAAGGTACTTATAGTGGACACCAATTTAATCCAGATTTTTAAAAGTTTTTAGATTGTCACTTACAAACAGAAGACAAAGAAAATATTATGCCCCTAGTCATCACTCTCTACATCCTATAAAGGACATCATTGAGGAGCTCGAAGGGACATAATATGCAGAAATCTCAATGTGAATCAGTTAGCATATAAGAAGATTAAAGTATTTGTACCAAGATTATTTTGTTTGCTGTTGGTAGTTTGGTGTGCAAAATCCTATTATGGTAGGGAGGCATATGTATATAGCTGAACATGGACCTCTAATCTAGCCATAGACACAACATAGTCATTGCTCACAAATTGAACTACGAAAATGAGTATGAATTACTCAATTCCTAGATTCATAGTGAATCGACCTATTGCCTCCTAATTAGTTGGGGTGTTTAATTACTCTCAGATTGGAGAGCCAACAACCATTAGACCAAACTAAGATGGAGGATTTAAAACCATGACAGATTGAACAAAAATGAAATTAAGCTAAGATGAATGTGCAATTAATTCTAAGAATGAAGATGAAATTACACTAAGAACTTGAAAGAAACATGCAAAATAAACTAATAACAATAAGCAAATTATGCTAGTATGAGAATGCAATTAACACTAAAATGAGAATTAAACTAATTGCAATGAAAGCTTGAAAATGTGAAAATGAGACTAAAATTATCTATAGTTTAGTTACTCTCACAATTGCCCTTTTTTTTGAATGAGGAAGAAGGTTCATTATATAGACAAGCCCAGGAAGAGAATGAAAAGGTTCTTGAAATGAAATGGTTGACTCTTCATTCCCAATTGAGACAAATATTGAAGAATTACTTAATTAAAGAATGAATTATTGCCACATATGGGTGACCATTCGAGTAATTTGAATTATTAAATCCAAATAAGATAATCCATTCAAATAACTAAGTAATATTAATTCCTTTATGTGTATTAGCTAAAGGGGGTGGATTTTTAATTTAATTTAAAGCACTTAGGACTTTAGAATTAAATCAATTTATCATAGGGATTATTTAGCTAATAAAGTTGAATACTTAGGAATTAATTATAGTGTGAGATTAATGAAAATTAGGGTTTTTGCAATTGACATCAAGTCAAATAAAGTCAGGTAGGAGAGAGAAAATTACCTAGTAAAATAGGACTTTGATTATGTAAAATTGAAGAAATGCACCAAAATTGATTGAAATTATGAGATGCCAATTTTGGGGTATTACATTTGCCCCTCTTTGAATTGATGTGTGAGCAGTGTGTTGATTTAAAGAATGGTCTGATGTGACAGATGAGATTTTAGGATTATCCCCAGAATGGAGCTTAACCCTTGGAAGTCAAGGTTAGGATGCCAAGACACCGAAATAGATCAAATTGTAGAACCACCTCCAAAATGAGGTATGATTCTCCAAAGTCTAAGTTACATTGTGAAGACAACGGTCTAATAACAATTTGAGAAGAGACTAGAATCGGGGTTAGATTGCCCCAATGCCCATTGATCAAATGATGAAAGATGCAGATTTAGGACTAATCTCTAGAATCAGGGTTAGATTGCCCCAATACGAAGGTTAGCCCTCTGAGACCCGAGTTAGATTTCCCAGATAATGGTCCAAAAGAGATTTCAAGAGCCATCTCCAGAACAAAGCTTGAATCCCAAGAATTAGGGTTAGATTGCCCTAATACCTAATGAGATTTTGAGAACCATCTCCAGAATGAAGCTTGATTCCTGAGGATCCGAGTTAGATTGCTCAGATAACTAAAAGATAGATGAAAAGATAACAAGATGCAAGGCATAATGATGCCCCTAGAGAAGAGATGCCCCAAGCGGTGAGGACTTTGATTTAGATCAGATTAACATGAGATTGGTTCGACAAGATTCAAATGATGCAATCATCCTGCCCCCTCGAGAGAGAAATTGAAAGATGACATATCAAAAGGATGATTGACAACAAGAGGTTGCAGAATAGAAGCAATCAGACTAGATTTAGGAAGCTGCAGAAGCAATTTGGAGTGATTTGGAGGTCCTGCTAACCAAGTTTGACCATGTTTGACCATGGTTGACTAGTTTTGACTAGAGTTGATTTTGGTGAAAACATTGAAGATCTCAAGAAAATGATAATGAGATGAAAATCTGGCAAGAAAATGATGCCAGAAGGCTAACTACACAAGCATCCGATCCCAAAGGGTCCCAAAATTTAAAACATGATTTTGAGCCATCTAAAAATATCAGATTTCGATTTCGATCCCAAAAATGGATTCAAAGAAGTCAATTTAGCCAAGGGTGCAATTTTTGTGCAAAATGGAGCACTTTGAAAATTAGGTCAAAAAGCTATATAAGGCCTGGAGGGGTCATTTTCAATTCATTATTCACTTTGTCTTCTTATGATTCTGAGAGCTCTGAGAGAGAATGGAGGGTGTTCCAATGCATATGCATCGATTCGAGCACTCCTGACGCCACAGCTGACCGCCAGAGTATGACCCACCTATGAGTAGTCGATAAACCACCCTGCTTTTCAAGTTTTAATGCTTTATTAGGTTGATTTAAGTTAGATTTAGCATGTTTAGGACCTTGTTCTTCAAGTCTCACATGAGGAAATAGTTTCCTTGTGCCATCCTAGATCTTCCCTCGCGTGAGGAAATAGTTTCCTCATGTGGGTTAGGGTTTCCTCACTCAGGGTCTTTTTGCAAGCTTGCATGAAGCGCTTGTGAATGTCGCATAAGATTTCAAATTCTCATGCAGGAAGAGATCTTGTCTCACCTAAGGGAATAGTTTCCTCATGCGGGAAGCTGCTATAGTGTTGTAAAATCTTTGCCAAAATTTTCCAAATTTGCATGAAATCAGCCAAGTAGAGTGTCTCAGAGTCATGTCTAGGATAGATGCATTTTTGTATTTTTTGTTGTTGTTTTGAAAACCATCATATTGAGATACTGATCCAATGTTGTCACTTTCTTTGTAGGTTGACTTCTCTGACATTGCCTTCCAGTCACATCATCTAGTGATCACTACACTAGTCTAGAGATTGACAAATGCTGAGGGTGCCCACATTGAGGGACTAGGATTGTCATTCTTGCATGATATACCTGACATTTGAGTTAATCATAGTCTTCTTGGTGCACTTGTTGAGTGTTTCCATTCAGAGATGAAAACCTTCCATTTACTGCTAGGGGAGATGACAGTCACTCCCAAGGATATTTATAGGATCTTACAAATGCCCATCCATGGCACCCAAGTAGAGTATCATGTACAGTTGAGGGTAGGGACAGTGGTGTTGAGGACCATATTCTGAGATGAGCTAGTGATGGGCTGGGCCATCTCTTGGGAGGATTTGATCAGCAGGCATGATAGTGCTCACTAATTAGCCATTGTCCTAGCCATGTTCCTGAGTTGTTATCTGGTTCCTGATCGAGGTCAGCATGGTTTAGAGTGTGGCTAGGGGTTGATGCTGTAGTGGATGCTAGATAGGCCAGCCACCAGGTTCGGATGGGCTAAGTGCATGCTTGCCCATATGTACCATGAGATGCATGAGATTGTGTATCGAGGAGCCATGACCATGGCAGCAGGCATTTTTGTTCTACAGATCTTGGCCTGGGAGCATCTCCTTGTTTGTAGGCCAATATTCCATGATACATGACAAGCTCTTGAGCCTTATATATATAGGTACATAGGTTCGATGACTTAGCCATTGCTAGGTAAGATAGAGTAGTGGCATGGATAGCTCGATGACATGGCAGTTGTTTTCTGGAGACCTTGGGTTGCTACCGAGCCGTGGGATGATGCTTTTCATGAGTTATCACACATGTTTGTCTCGTGTCCACTGATCAGACACAATGTTACCATTATAAAGCATTTTCTTGTTACATTTGTCTTGCATCCATTTGGGAGACAACAGGACATCTCCCATGAGTACTACCCTATGCCCACTTTGCCAATGAGGAGAAGAAAGGGTGGCACCCGAGATTAGATCCAGGTAGATGTGTGATCAAGGCACAAGTACTTGCAGCGTGCTGGGATTATATGGTGAATGTCACCAATGTAGGGATGATGGCTACATATAGAGATCACTGCCTAGTTGATCCCTTCCATATATTTACAAATCTTGTCAGCATGGGATAGCCTACGCAACAGTAGCCTGCACAGCAGGAGCCTATACAATAGCCACATGGATAATAGTAGTAGCAAGTACCTATCCAGTAGTAGGTACCATTATAGTGGCCTGGGTAGAGAGCATTGAGGCCAAAGATAGGGCAGATGGACATCCCTCCTTGGACCATTGGATTAGATGTAGGTGCTAGGAGTAGTGGGACTTAGTAGAGATCCACCAGGCAAAGGACAGGGGATCCATTGCAGCAGACACCTCCAGGTGATGACACAGATATGCAGGATGTTCCTATTGGAGCATAGACACCACAACTATAGGAGGCTATCAAGAAGAGCCATGACAGGGTCAGACAAGTATAGTATGAGAGAGATGACTACCACACATGAGTCATCATATAAGAGACCCGCGTAGCTGATAGGGATCAGGAGATCAGAGAGCTATGAGAGGAGCTAGCATGGTTATGGATAGAGACCAGATATGAGGCTACTCAGGCACCTTAATATTATGCATCATATTGCGGAGTTGTTCCAAATTTGTCAGAGCAGGTGCCTCCATTTTTTGAGTATGTCGGAGCACCACAGGCACCTCCACAACAACTGATGCCCCCTCCTCAGAGACTGATGCCACCTCCATATGCACCAGCACAGGGACCACCACCACCACCTCCTCCAAGTGGCTTGGGGAAAAGTTAGCTTAGCTTGATACACATATTGTAGCTCCATTTTTTATACTATGCTTGAGTAGCATCCTTGTTTTGTACATGACATTGATTTGATCGAGATATATATATGAGATCATTATTTTGATATCATTGTACTTGTTTATATATTTCTTTGATGTTCATGTTTTATGAGATGTGTCCTATATGATTTAGATGTATGGATTAGATATGAACATGCTTTCTTTTATGATGGTATATGAATATGCAATGTGAAATGCAATGATAGATGATAGATAAATGAATGTAATGTATGATTTGATTTATGCTTATAATGGATGCACATGTAAATGGATATGTAAATGTATATGGATGTTATGGATGCAAATGGAAATGTAATGAAAAATGCAATGTATGTGGTACTAATCATCTCATGTAGGATATAACAATATATGCCAGGTACTAATCAAAAGGATGTTTCAAAGATTGAGAGTGAGGACCAGGAACTTGTGTAGCCAATACAAACCCAGGACAAAAGATGAGAACCTTCGATGAAGATATCCAGAAGACAATCGAGAGAGCACCAAACACTATCTCAATGCAAGCCTAAACTAGATGCAACCCTAGGACCTGGTTGTTGGACTCATCGTATTATCATCATAGAGTTCTTTTAGGCATGGGACGATCCCAAGATGCCATACAATTCTCACTGACATTACAATCATGAGAATATGAATATGACATAAGTCTTAGATTTGTTGGAAAGAGGTGTAAGCATTGAGGCACAAGAAGAGAGAATGACCTAAACACCTATTCCTTTTGATTTAGCAAGTTAACATAAGCATCAAAGCATAGCTGCTAGAATGACCAAAATGTTTCTTGCACACAAACATGCCAAAACCATGAGAGTTCCTTCTTTCACCAAATAATGCTCGCAGTGACCCTTACGCTCACTTAGCAGGACGAGCGTTAGCAATTTCACTTGTAGCAGAAAGAAGTCGCTCAAAAAAGACAAGGAGAAGAACCAACCTCACCAAAGTTTCCATATAAAAGGAGTCAAGGTACACATGGCCATCCAATACGTGATGAAGGCTCTTACAGATGGACACCCCTCTTAGATAGAATTATTGGATCATTGGAACTAAACCAAAAAATAGAAAGAAAAGGAAAGATCAACACACTTATTAGATTCACTTGAGGGGAAATGATAAAGCAACAAAACAAGCACTCAAAAGAAAAGCTCAACACACTTCAAAGGAACACAAATTCAATTTTAGTTTCAATTTATGTTTGTGTTCAAGTGGATTGAAGTCAAATTAAAAATGTACAACATTCGAAGTCTCAATGGGTAGCGACAGTAGGTGGACGTAGTGAGAACCACTAGTGACCATCATGAGAGACAAAGTCTCAAGAAGATATCAGAGCGTGAATTGAGTATTAGCAGGTGAACGTAGTGAGAACCATTGGTGACTAATACAAGGAAGATTCTTGAAAGAGAGAATTAAGCACAAATGGAACATCAGGAGGTAGACACGGTGAGAATCACTGGTGACTAATGTAAGGAAGAGATCTTGAAAGAGATAGGTATCAATAGGAAGGCACAGGGGGAACCACTGGCGACTGGTACATGAGAGATCCTCAAAGAGAGAAATCTCAAAAGTAGCTAGGCATCAGCAGGCAGATGCAGTGAGAACCACTGGTGACTGATGCATGATCAAAACTTCTAAAAATGAAAGGACAATGCCCCCTAGACTAGGAAGGTGCCCCCAAGTGTGACAAGTTCCAATCCATGAAGAGTCAAGGAAAATCTTGAAGACAACTAAAAGCAAGTGCATGAGCTAGGAAATGAACTAAAGCTAGAAACAAACTAAAGCAAGAAAGCAAGAAAGAAAACTAAAGCAGGAAAGAAAAATACAAAGGGTGCTGAGATGAGATATAACTTCAGGAAACAAGAGGCACCTATTTACTAGGTTTTCACCATCTTGGCAAAGATTCTATTTTTGCTACCATGACGCCTGTTTGCCAGGTTTTCATCAATGACACATTTTCCTTCTTTTTCAATTTTTTTGTTCTTTTCTCTTTTTTGATTTTTTTTTGTATTTTTAATCTTTTGACTTTGTTTTTGTATTTTTTCAAATTTTTTTTTTTTTTTAGTATTATCAAGGTGCCTGTTTACCAAGTTTTCACTAGGATAATAGATACATCAAAGCACCTATTTACCAGGTTTTCACTAAGATCATTTTTTTTAGGACATTTTGCAATTTTTAAGACTTTTGCCAATATATCATTTTTTGGATTTTTTTCAGGACCAATAAGTATGCACATGAGCATACAAGAAATGTCTCAACTGTAGAATTTCTTCAAGTGAAGAGTGTTGATCAGCTCTTTGAGTTGTTCTCCTTCAGTGGTGGAGATTCGGTAAGTGCCAGACCCAAATGTTGTAGTAATAACATACAGACCAAGCCAGTTTGGTTCAAATTTCCCTTTTTGAGCCCGTTGTTGTTGATTTTTGGGGTTCTCTCTCAGGACAAGATCAACCACTTAGAATTCTCTTTGTCTGACTTTCTTATTGTAGGCTTTAGAAATCCTCTTATGGTATGCTCCAAGATGATCGAACACCACCTTTTGGCATTCATCCAATAACTCAAGCTCTTGAAGCTAGGATATTCTATTTTCTTCATTAGTGATGAGGCCCCTCAGAGAGATTCTCAATGTAGGAATCTTGACCTCAATAGGCAATACTAAATCTACTCCATAAACCAAGGTAAAGGGCGTGGCCCTTGTTGGTGTTCAAATACCTATTCTATAGGCCCATAAAGCTGGATTAATCTAGAGGTGCCAATCTCTACCAGATTTATGAACTGTTCTGTGCAAGATTTTGAGAATTATCTTATTAGAAGCTTATGCTTGTCCATTACCCTAAGGATAATAGATAGATAACCAATGCTGAGTAATCCTTAATTTGGTGCATAACTCTCTCAGGTCCTTGTTTTTGAATTTTCCCCCATTGTCAATGATAATGGATGAGGGTACACCATATCTAAAAATGATATAGTTCAATATAAACATAGCCACATACTTGCCATCAGCTATAGCCAAAGGCACTGCCTCAACCCACTTAGTAAAGTAGTTAGTAGCTGTGATGATAAACTTATGTCCTCTTGAAGAAGAAGGATGTATCAAACCCACCAAGTCAAAGGCCCATTGTTTAAATGGCCAGAAACTGATGAAAGGAATAAGCTCTTTAGCAGGAGCATGGATCAAATTCTCATGAAATTGGCACTATTTACAAGTCTTGGCATATTGAACAGCTTCTTTCTCCATATCCGGCTAGTAATAACCAGCTCTAATAAGTTTTTGAGTCAATGTTAGACCACTCAAATGAGACCCACAGATACTTTCATGTACCTAAGCTAGCTCACATTTGGACTCATCGAGTTCTAGACACCAAAGGAGGGTACTGTCTAGACCCCGTCTATACAAGTCATTTTCTATGATGACATACCATGAAGCATTACAAATTAGGTGACACTTTTCATTCTAGGTATAGGTGTCTGGAATGATCTAGTCATAGAGGTAGGAATAGATATGGTGGTAGTGAGATGAGTCATGTCCAATGACTGAACAGATCATCCTGGATTTAGGAATTTCATAGGTAGGGTAGTGTAATGCCTCCACCAAGAATTCATGTCTGAAGTCATTTTTTGATATTTGTAACATTGAAGCAAGAGTGGTCATAGCATCAGCTACTTTATTGTCTGCCCTTGGAATTTTTTGAAAAGAAATGTGTGCAAAATACTATTTGAGATCATCCACCATTCATTTGTAAGGTACTAGCTTGTTAGCTTTTGTTTGATAGGTACCATTAACTTGATTTATGACTAACTGAGAGTTTCCAAATACCTTGAGCTCATCTACACGCCATTCAATGGCTATCTTCATATCATTGATGAGAGCTTCATATTCAACGATGTTGTTTGTGCAGGGAAACAATATTTTATAAGCTTTTGGCAATGAATATCTTTGAGGTGTTATAAACAAAATTCCTACACCTGATCCTTGCTGAGTGAATGATCCATCAAAGAACATGCTCCAAGCCTAATGTGTAAGAAGCATGATAGATTCATCTAGGAATTCAATGTTAAAAGGTTGGTGATATTTCAAAGGAGCTTCTACCAACTGATCAGCAATTTCTTGTCCTTTAATAGCATTTCTTTCCACATACTCAATGTCAAATTCACTAAGTATCGTCACCCATTTTTCTAGTCTACCCGTGAGGGCAGCCTTGCTTAATAAGTACTTTAATGGATCAATTTTTGCAACAAGCCTTGTAGTGTGAGTGACCATATAATGTTGCAACTTTTGTGAAGCAAACACTACTACTAGACAAGATTTCTCAATGACAGAATAGTTCATTTCATACAAAACCAATGTTCTTATGATATAGTAAATGACTCTCTCTTTGTTGTCCTGATCTTCTTGAGCTAGGAGAGCACCCAAAGATGTGTTCATTTCTAAGATGTATAGTATGAGAAGCTTCCCATGAATAGGAGGCATCAATATAGGTGGATTAGAAAGATACTATTTAATTTGAGTGAGTCCTCTGTCACATTGTTCATTCCATTCATAAGTCACACCCTTATGCAAAGTTTTAGTGAATGATTGTGACTTGTCGGCCAACTGTGAAATGAAATGCTAAATAGATTGTAGCCTTCCTTGTAGTCCTCTCATTTGACTAATGTTTTTAGGTGGAGGCATTTCCATAATATCTTGCACCTTTTCGGGATCAACTTCTATGCCCTTAGTTGAAATGATGTAACCCAAGAGTTTCCCAGAAGTGATGCCAAATGCACATTTTTTGGGATTAAGTCTAAGACTAAATTGTTCCATGCGGTCAAGTATGGGACCCAATTTGTAAGATGAGTTGTCTGCTACATGCTTTTGGCTAAAGTGTCATCCACATAATCTTCCATTGTTTTATGCATCATATCATGGAAAATGGTAGTGAGCTCTCTGATATGTTGCTCCAGCATTCTTAAGCCCAAAGGGCATGACATTTTAGCAAAAGGTTCCCCAAGCACATGTGAAAGTGGTCTTTTCTTGATCTTCTAGCATAATTTTTATTTGATTATAGCCAAAAAAGCCATCCATCAAGGAATACATCTCATATCCTATTTTCATATCCACTATCATGTCAATATTAGGCAATGGGAAGTCATCTTTTGGACATGCCTTATTTAGATCCTTGAAGTATGTGCACACACGAATGGATTTATCATGTTTGGTGACTAGAAAAATATTTAAAATCCACTATGCATAATCAATAGTCCTTATGAAACCAGCCTTAAGAAGTTTTTCCAACTCTACTTTGACTAAAAGTGTCATGTGTGGATGCATCTTTCAAAGCTTCTATTTGATAGGTTTGATACCTAGTGCAATGGACAGATGTTGCATGATTAGATTGGGGTCTAATCCAGGCATGTCAGAGTAAGTCCATGCAAATTTTATTTTCTTTCTTTGAAAGAAGCTAGTGAACTCCTCCTTTTCTTTTACAGATAATGACTATGCTAGATGATTAATTTGTGGAGCAGCCTCTGTACCCAAATTTACTAGTTGTGTCAGCTCAATCAATACTGATGATCTCTCTTGAAAGTGGGTCAGGAGCGTATCAATTATCTCATCCTTGGGTGCCTTAGAGAGGTTTTCACCCTTGGATACATCTTTTATTTTTACTATTTTTGGCTTTGATACTGCCACAATGTGGTTTTCACCATCAGAGCTTCTATTTTTTCTTCTTTTAATTTTTTGACTAAGATACTTGATATCTGTCTTTGTCATGCTGACACTGCTTTCACTGAAGGAGGAATTTATAGGTTCAATAGCGTGGAGGTAATAGGATAGAGTGTAATCATTCTAGAATGTTAGGACTTCATTAGATGAGGGAGGGGAGTTCCATTTTATTAGCTCAGGATTTTTGAGTGAGAGAGAAGTAGTGACTAGTTCAATTGCGTTCATGGTATAACCATCAAAAGTGTGGACGAGCAAGTTAAGACCTAGAGCGATCTCATCCAAAGGCACATTCGAATCCCTATGAGACCTCACATCAGAAGTAGAGGATAAGTTAACACCAATGGCATCTAATTCATGCGACCTAACTCTAGACCCTTCACCTACTTCGAGAAGTCTTTCATAGGTATGCACCATGTCTATATCTTTATCATAAGTAGCATCAGACAAAGAGTCAAACTTGTCCTCATGTGAGTCAGTACTTGATGTGGGAATTCCATTAGCATTGGTTGTATCATCATCTTCATTTCTTGTAGCATTAATGGCTTGCTAAAGTCAATCTTTTTAAAACTATTCTTGGAAATGTGTGGGTATGTACTGTTCACCCTAAGAATCAGACTCAGCCATTTGCATTTCTTTCCATTAGTCATACATGAGTCGATGTACCAAAGTGGTCTCATCAAAATCACTATTAGTTTCTATCATGTGGACAAGTATGATAGGCTCATCAGGTTCTGCAAAGAGTGTAGCAAGTTCTAGAGGAATAGGATATGGAAATGTGTCTTCATCAGAGCTAGCCCCTAGATTTACCTCTGTAGTAGTATCATCAAATTCTGGCTCAGGTTCAGGCTTAGGTTCAAGCACAAATTTTTTTATCCCTAAATGAAAGGGGATCTTTTTGAAGCCTAAGCTAGTAGTATCCATTCCTATAGGACCACTCCCCTTATAGCTAAAGTACTTCATGATCTTGAAGGCCTCACTATATGGCTCTTTCTCTAAGTCTAGAGGTGGAGTAGTCATTTTAGGTGTTTCTTTTCCTTTATAAATCTAGGTTGTGATAGTCATTTCTTCATCTTCATCTTCTAAAGGTGTAGAGGCCCATACAAAGGTGCCATTGTAGATTGTTTGAGGAGAGTCATCAGAAGTTTTGTTACTCTTAGAAGGTCTCCCATAAGAGTGTGGAGATGGAGGGAGAGCAACTAGTGATAGCATAGGTTCAATTTGGTATTCTCCCATGCTTGTATCCTTAAATTTCAAAGTTTGTTCCATTTCCCTAAGCTTTGCATCATAAAACTCAGTGGACTCTCTATTAGCTGGAACAAAGCTATCTGTAGATTGCACAAGCATGTTGCAAGAATAATTGATATTAGCAGGCACAGTGACTTCTACTCCATGAAATGGAAACTTAATGCATTGATGGTACATAGATGGAACAGCCTGCATCTCATGAATCCATGGCCTACTCAACAAAATATTATAGGCAAGAGGAATGTCAAGAGCTTGAAAACTAACATCTCTCTCAATAGGTCCTATACAGATGGGTAGCACAAATAAGCCTTGAGATTTGTGTTCCTCTTCATCATAAGCTTTGATGGTAATCTATTTGTGGGAATCTATACAATTCTCATCATAACCTAGTTGGGTAAGTAGCTTAGCAGAATAGATATTGAGACTAGCACCATTGTTTATGAGCACTCGGTGGATGTGCTTAGGACCTATCATGACCTCTATATGCAAGGGAGCATTATGCGGATGGCTCAGAGAGTGATCATCTTCTTCAAAGAAGGAAAAATAATGAGGAGAGGTCAAATGACCCACCATAGATTGGAACCGGTTGAGGTTGAGATCTTTGGGAACTTTTGTCTCGATGAGGGCTTTATCCAGAATCTACCTGTGAGTAGGCAAGATCTTTAATAGCTCAAAAATGGTGATCTAAGTGTTAGTCCATTGGAGTTGATCTAAGATGCTATAACTAGTCGAGCTAGATTCAGGGACCGATTTCATGTTCTTGTTGGTCGGGCCAACAACAATCTTATCCATAGTTTGTTTTGGAGAAAATACAGGAGGATTGAGACCTTTCAAAACAACCCTTCCATGTGATCAAGTAACAACATTCGCACAATCTTGAGGCTGTTCAGATTCAGATGAATGAGATGCAGAACTACACAAGATGAAAGGAGTCTTAGGTTTGGGAGCATCACCACTCCCCTTAATAGAAATCATGTCACAATATTCAAACTCAATAGGTTCAATCATACCAATGACATTGTCATCATTAGTATACATGTAATTGATCTTAGCATTGGTATTCTTAGTGTTTGAAGATTCACCCTTCTCGTGAGGAGGGAAGGGATCCTTAAATGCTTGATGGTTTGAATTCTTGTTATGGCCGTCCACAACAATGTCACAACTATCAATCAAATCTTGGACCTTATGTTTCATCTGAAGACAAGTAGAAGTCTTGCGACCCTTATTCTGGTGATAGTCACAGTAGGCATTGTCATTCCACCAATGAGGTTGGGGTTGTGGGTCATAGAGATGCTTTTCCAAAGGAGTAAGAATCAAATTCTACATGAGAGTTTTATAAACCACATCAAGTGGTTCTCCCAAGGAAGTGCATTTGTGCTTGGGTCAAGATGCCCAAGGTTTGTTCCTAGAAAACCTCAAAGGTTGCTGATTTTCCATCGCAGGCTTTTCAGTAGCTTTGATCACCTATATGCTAGACAAGAGATTAAACATAGACTTAGCAAGCTTTGCGGTAACATTGTTGACCACCCCATCATTCAAAATGTCTCTATTCGTGTTGAAAAACTTCCATTTATCTTTGTTTGAGTTTGAAGTGTAGACTAGGATTTGAGCGTGCACCTAAACCTGTTTTGAAGGCCAAAGACAAACAAACGTCATAGCATATAATCAAATCAAATTTAAAGGTAAACAAACTAAAATCAAAGCCACCTCAGTTTAAGCCTAAAACGGATGCGCCCATGCACTGTTTGATATGCTTGGATATAAATGGATGTGGGTGTGCAAACTCAAGCACTTGGAGCATGCAAATTAGGATGATTTGAGGATCAAGAAGACCCAAAATGACACAAAATAGGTATGAGGAACCTATTTTGCCTCAAAGGCCTCAAGAACACACAAATATGCAAAGCTAAAAGATGAACTAAGATTAATAAGAAATGAATCTAAGTTAATCCATTTAAGCTAATTTAGATGTGATTTAAGCTTGAAAATGATCTAAAATGATGAGTTTATGCTTATGCTAGAATGAAAATGGCATTATAACTTTGCTATTGAGTTTGAGAGTTGAAAGATGATTTGCCTTAGGAAGTGAGGGTATTTATAGGATTTCTAAAGGCTTGGGGTAGGAGGAATGAATGGCCAGGATTGAAATCCTTAAGAGAGGCCAAGATTCACTCAAAGGGAAGCACATGGATTGTGCTAGTTCTCAGCCAATCAGGAGGTGACACATGTCACAAGGTGAGTGGATGAAGGGAAGGGCAAAGAGGAGTCAACAAAGGGGGCTCCAAGCTCATAACTCTCCAAATAAATGCTTGTAAGAGCAATGAATGGGCTTTAAGAGGCTTTGAAGACTTTGGGGAAGCAATAAATGCTTTGTGGTTGAGATATTTGGAAGGAAAGACTTTGCTTTGGTTTAGGAAAGTCTTAAGCTTGGTTAGGATTGCACAAAGGTTTAAGGGTAGGATTAGGATTAGATTAGGACAAAAAAAAGGATTAGGATGGGTGAAGAGGGTGGATTTGAGAAGATTCTAGAAGAGTCTAGATTTCTCCTTAGTTTCATGGAATAAAAGTTATTCATTCCAAAAGCTTAAGTTTTAGGAATATTTATTAAAATATTTTCAATAAATATGAAAATTAAATATTTAACCTTAATTAAATATTTAACCTTGGGATTAGGGTTAGAAAAGATGGGATTAGCCTTTTAATCGAAATTAAGAAGGGATTAGAAGATTTTGGAAGAGGTTAGTGGTCTTAAGGAAATTGGCCAAGTTTGGAATAAAAAATAAATTTATTTATTTTTGAAATTTTTTGGTCAATTTATTAATTAAATAATTAATAAATTAGGGATAATGTCCAAATGACATTTTTAGGCTAGATTCCTTAATTAAAGATTTTTAATTAAGAGAGAGGGATTTAATGCCATAAAAATAAATTAATTAATTAAATAATTAATTAATTAATAAATGATGATGTCATCAAGGATTTTCAGAAAACAAAAATAATTTATTTTCTGAAGGATTTTTCAGTGTCTACATTTTGCCCCTCTTTGATGCGATGCCGCAAGTGGCATGGCGTCAAAGACAAGAAAACAAGATGCCGAGGCTAGAATCAGAAGAAGAGGGTATGATGCCCGGGTGGACTAGAAGAAAGAGGATACATGCCCCGGTGGGACAAAATCATGGAAGATGCGCCCAGTGGGACAAGGAGAAAGAGGGATTACGCCCTGGGACAAAGAGTGCCCTGCGGGATGAGGAAGGAAGGGCCTAGGAAGAAAGGGGAGATAAATAACCTCACTTCTAAGAACAAACATGGATGATATGCAAGATGAGATGGAAATGCAAGATGTAAGATGCAGCTATATGCAAAGATGCAAGATTAATCTATATGATAAATGCAAGGGACCAGATAGCTCCAAGTGCAAACGGGAGTGCACAACCTAGATTTAATATAGCTATGTTAGAGACCTGCCAAGGATACTGGGATCACGAGGCCTGTCAATAATGTCACAGAGGACTGACGAGGACTGACGCTAAACAAACACACAGGGTTGCCCCAACATCACACATGAAGCGCAGAGGCGACATGGCGGAACCGATGCTGAAGGAACCACAAACACACAACTGACTCAGGCAGCAGCGAAAGATCAAAAGACCTTGCCCCAGATTATCCGCACACGTAGCACACCGTGATATAATGAATCGTGGTGACCCTGGTGGGATAATGAGA
This sequence comes from Chamaecyparis obtusa, assembly GCA_027943335.1. Taxonomy (NCBI): domain Eukaryota; kingdom Viridiplantae; phylum Streptophyta; class Pinopsida; order Cupressales; family Cupressaceae; genus Chamaecyparis; species Chamaecyparis obtusa. Next base: position 471,422 of record BSBK01004132.1, read on the forward strand.
AGCCAAAAAGATTAACAAGATCAAAAGGACAAAACCCAAGATCAAAATGATAACTCCAAAAAGACATCCTTTGCCAAGGAGAGAGATTAGGTTTGATTGATGGTGGGAAGATTGGTCGGACAGGAGGAACGATATATCCTCAAGGACCGGGATGGAAGATTAGGTCAGACAGGAGGAATGATATATCCTCAAGGACCCATGGGTGGTGAGAGAATAATTGTAGTTGTTCGCTGGCAAAAGCTGAAGTTCAAGGAATAATCAGGATGAGCAAGGATAAGTCGACAATTGATGTTGCTGAAGCACAAGGCCCGAGTGGGACTACAAATTTTCTGAGGCTGGGGATGGGACAAGATATTTGATCAAATGCTGTTGCAGGACGGACAAAGGTTAAGACAAAGGATGGGTCCTAAAGACACAAATGTACAAATGAGCTTAGGTGGAGACACGACTGACGCTATGGTACAAGACTCAAGAATAGGATATACAAAGAACCTGGGGGTGAAGCTGTCAACTTCAAAGATATGCAAGATGATGCCCCAGTTGGGTTGGAAGGCCAAGATGGACTGGCAGCGGATGATGTGTCCTGAAATGACACGGATTTGGGAAGAACATATCCCAATGATGATGATTGGATCGAGATCAAGGCTTGCTACAAGATGAAGGATGTGATTTCATCAGTTAGCTTGATCTTGGGTGTTGGCTAGCTAGAAGATATGGATAGGTTGGGAAGATTGCTAGCAAGGTGTGGATAGGGATGCATGGCATTGGATTGCAATGAGGTTGGCCTATAGCTAGATACCAATGACAAGAGAAGATACTAGGTGTTGGAAAGATGGAGGAAAATGCTGAGGATGGGGAGGATGGAACTGCTAGAAGATTTGGATGGAGGAAGATTCAGGGAGATTGGATGGTGGAACTGCTAGAGGATTTTGAAGATGGAAAAGCTGCTTGGAAGATGAAAAGCTGGTGGAAGATTACCATGTGTCAACAAAATGAGGTGCTGTTTTCCCAATGGAGGATCAGTGATAGGATTGCATCAACCTAGGATAGACTGATGATCTTCGGTCAACTGGATTCTTGTCAATACAAGCCAATCTCTTGCTCGAGATGATAAGGCTATGCAAGGACAAGGTTTGATTTCTTTAAGACAACACGTTGTGCCAAAAAGAGGATGATTTCTGATTTAGGATAAGGGATGGAAACAACTCAAAGGGCTGGAACACGATAATGCTTGTGGATTTGGAGCTCTGGATTTTGGTGCAAAAGATGGTGAATTTGCTTTCTGCTGTGGATGGTGGATGTTGGATTCTGATAAAGGATATGGGACGCTGAGTTGGTTTGCTGGTGGATCAAGATAGAGGATGCTGGAGGAACTGCTGATGGATTAAGATAGAGGAGTGCTGGAAGGATTGGATGGTGGTTGGTTTGGATTTGGATAGAGAAATTGCTGAGGATTTTGGGAGATGGAAGATTCAAATTTAGATAGCCTCCAAGGAATACGTCACCAAGGAAGAGGATGCCCCCTGTTTAAGATAGTTCATGTGTTTTAAAGGCATGGTGTATGCTTGGACGGAAGATATGCCAACAAGAGGATGAGGAAGGATGGAAGCTAGGATGAAAGGATTTTATAGCGGATATGTAGCTAAAAGGTGCAATGGATGCCAAGGAGGTGCCCAAAAGCATGTACATCTGATAGTCTCTGTTTTTGTCATCAAGATCCAATGGAAAATGAAGGAAGTGAGAGACAAAAGGGGATGGAGGACATGTTGGATAAGAGGTGATAGAAAGGAAGCCCCTAACTGCAGAAAGGAATTAGGGGGGGGCACTATGCATGGCGCCTGTTTGCCAAGTTTTCACCATGGTACTTGTCCAAGGCGCTTGAATTGCCAAGTTTTCACCAGAGGATGAATGTTTTTCTCTTGATTTTTGCTTTGTTGATAATTTGCTCCTTTGATTTATCCAATTTTTATGGATTTTTGTGTTTTTTTCTTGACTTTGTGCTGATCTTGCTGATTTGTTGCTGAGCTTGTGCTAATATGCATTGATACTTCTGATTTGTTGCTGATTTTGTGCTGATATGAACTGACATTTTGATTTGTTGCTGAAGCTCTGATTTAATGTTGTCGTGCTTGCTGATCAGCTGATGTCACCGTTTTGGTGCTTCCTCTTGATTTAGATGGTGACCTTTTGATTTGTCATTGATATTCTGATGGTGTTGCTGATTCTTTGATAAGATGTTCCCTTATGATTTGATGATGGCCCTGCTGTTTTTGATTTTGCACAGATATTTTGATGTTTTTGCTAACTCTTTGATGTGGCGCTAAGTTTTGTGCTGATTTTGGTGCTATCATGTGATTTGATGTTGATCTTCTGAGAGATTCTTCACTGATTTTCTGATGTGGATTGCTGATTTTCTGATGTTGCCGGCTTGTCATGGGGATCCATTGCTAGATGATGGACGACAAGCTTAAGATCACACCTAGGCATGTGCATATGACCATGCACGGTTGATAATTGACTCCTCGGAGCAAGGCACTTAAGGTCATGATTCACTTTCTGTCAGGTTAACCTCCATGTAGATGAGCTACAAACATCCTTCTGTACCCAAGTTGATTTAGCTTGGTTTCTGCAATGTCGATAGGGAACTATCATGTGTTGTTATCCCAGATAGGAGGAAGAGGCAAAGCTCCATCTTCTAGCGCTTGAATTGCCAAGTTTTCACTAGAAGATACGCCCTTTATTTTTACTATTTTAGAGTCAGAATGTGCCCCATAAGGGTTTTCACATAAAGACTCATGATTTGCTTTTGTTTTTTTTCACTTTTGTGACTAAAGCTTACCTCCTCTCCAAAATATGCTTCTGTTTTAAGATGATAGGCATATGTTGATGCTGAAGCCTGACTGATTGCTGATTTTTGCTGATACCTCTGATTTGTCATTGATTTCCCTTTGCTATTTTAGATGTGCTGACTGATTTGTGCTGACTTTCCTCACTGATTTCTTCTGATTGTGTGCCTGGATGTTGGTACAACTGTAGCAGGACGGGGGGGATCATGCAAAGTCATGGATTAGATGGGGGAGATGGGAAAGATGGTTGTAGAAAGTGTTTGGATGGAAGGATGGAAAGTGATCAAGATAGGGGGATGTTGTCAGGATCAACATTGGCACATGTTGCGAGGAAGATGGATGATTGGATGTGGAAGATAGAGATAGATGTGATGGAGGATTTATGCTAGAGGGTGGAGGAGATGGAGGGGAAGATTGAGGAGCTGGGAGATGGGCAACGTTGGATGCCATTGTGGATGTTTCATTTAGATGCATTACATCCTTTTGCTTTGGGATCCACATCATTTTTGTTTTAGCTTTGATATGCCTTTGCGGCCATTGGTGGGCATCAGATTGTGCTTTTTCTTTGCTAGGCCTTTGTGGCCATGTGATAGATTTTGCTTGGACTTTGCTAGGTTTTCGGAGCCATTGGGGTGCTTTATCATGCCTGATTGGCTCTTTGCTGGGCCTTTGCGGCGCATTTGATTGCCTGATTGGAGCTTGCATTGATTGACCATGTCGATTAGACTGGACATGGTAATCATCATTGGGCCTTTGCAGCCATTGGGATGCATTAGATTTGGCATTTGCTTTGATGGGCCTTTGTGGCCAGTGGTTTGCTTTGGCTTGCTTGATCGGATTTTTCTTTGATTGTGCATGTCGATTAGACTGGACATAACAATCTTGGGATTTTTATGGATTTTTCCCTTTATTCATGTGCGATATGGCATCCAAGTTGCGAGGAGCATTGGGAGGAATATGAGGAGTTGTCTAGGATGGAGGAAATTTGGATGGAGAGATGGAAGGAGATTGGTAGATAGGATATGTGGACATGTGCCATTGTTGATCTTGACTAGGGATGTTTGGATGTTGGATGAAAGGCTGAGTAGGATAAGATGGAGGATGATATTTTGGGATATAAGGTCCCAAAATGGATTTGCTTGGTAACAGAGATGCGCTGAAAGACTTTGGGACATAGGGACCCAAAATGGATGGGGAGGATGAAGGAGGAATATGATAGGTTTTCCTCGGTTGTAACGATGGAGGGGGAGGAATTGCGTTGTGGGCTCTAAAAGATGTTTTGTTGGTTTTGAATAGATGTTTGAACTTTGCCTTAGCTGTACCAACATTTCTGGATGAAGTACCTTTCGCTGATGTGGAGGGAGTGCCCTCATCTGGTGTGCAACTGATTCCACAGCCTTTCGGATGTTTCTTGCCTTGAATGGGCTGTATATTTCCCTGTTCGTGAGTGCCAAGGCCTTTGCCTTGATAGTTCCATCTTTTCAGCATTTTATCCAGACAAGGATATTTTTGACTTGGGGTGAATGACAAACAGCCATTTTCTGGTTCTCTGATGGAAGATAGGAAGCTGATTTCTTCTTCTTCAAGTGGTTTGCCTTTGACAAATGTTAGTGACCCAAGAGGATAGAGTGACGGTAGCTGGACAGTTTGGTTAGGAGGATCCTCAAGAGGAGAGGATAGGATGTTGGGATTTTGACTAGGATTAGGGGATGGTATTGGATCTTTAGTTGGAGAAACTAGGATGATAGGATCTTGGATTGGAGGAATTGGGATTGTAGGATTTTGGATTGAAGGTGATGGAGGCAATAGAACATGCGATGGGGGAAGTAAAGGGGTTGGATCTTGATGTTCTTCTATAGATATTTCAACATGCTTTTGGTCCAGATCTTGACATGATGGGATTTGTTCAGATAGAGGATTGGGGGATGTATGGATGGACTCTTCAAAGGGGGTGGATAGAAGGATTGGAAACTCTGCTGCTGGGGTGTCTGGAAGAAGGAAGAACTCTTCAGATGGTATGGATAAAAGGATGGGAGATTTTGCAGCTGCAATGACAGGAAGAGGGATGAACTCAGGAAGCTCATTAGGTATGCTTTGGATAATGCTAGGAGGAGATGATTCTGGGGATTGGATAGATACTTCAGACGAAAGGAACTCAACGATGATAGGAAATGGAAGAGGATCAACGGTTGGGATGTATGGAAGATAGATAATAGATGGAAGCACTGGATGGGCCTCATCAATGATGGCTTCACATGAAGGATTGCTTGGCTTTTCAATTTTAGGCGTGGGTTTTGCTATTGGCTCTTCCTTGGGTTCTGTTATTGGTTTCCTTGGAGACTTTTGTGGTGAAGAAGGTTTGGAAGGTGGAGGAGATGGGGAGCTTGGATGGTCTTTGCATGAAAGTGGGGTTTGTGCTTGGGTAGATGTTTGCGATGGAGGAGAGAAAGAAGGGAACACCCATGAAAAAGATGATTTTGAAAAGGGAGCTTTGGATTTTGCTTGAGGGGATGATGGTGCTGAAGAGGCAGGGCTAATGGCTTGAGGTACAGGTTTTGGAGTGGGTTGAGGGATGAACTCTGCTGGTGGGGAAAGATTTTCAGTAATGTGGTTTGGAAGAGAGGATGGTGGTTTGGGATAGGATGGAGGATTGGGGTTTGGAGCAGAAGATGGTGGTTTGGGAAAGGATAGAGGTTTGGTGAAAAGGATGGGAGGACTAGAATCTTGGATTTCAAAATTTTTTGGAGGATGGGCAGATGGAGGCCTTAGATAGGGGAAGTAGCGTGAAGCATTTCTAAGGGATGATGGCGATGGAGAAATGACCATAGCAGAAAGTGGAGGCCTAAAAGGAGCATATGGAAGAGGTGTAGGTTGAAGACAAGGATAAGTTGGGGATGGATAAGATACTAGGGTTGCTTTGCCAAGGACATGAAAAGGAGTGCTAGCCTTGCCGAGGACATGAAAGGGAGTGCTAGGAGATAAGTGCGAAGGCATGGTTGGCTGGATTGGAGGAATGATGGAACGCTGGGGGTTGCTTGGAGCAAACTGGCTGAAATAGGCATCATGATCTACAAGGCCTTCATCATCATTAGGATCGATTGGACGGAGAGGAGAGATATCATAAGCAAACTCATTATAGATTTGAGACATGCTGACTTTGCAGATGAGTTTGGATAAGGAGGAAGGATGAAGATGGTTTGGAAGACTAAGACTCAGATTGGGATGACTGACGGAAGAAGACGGTTTTCTAGAAGAAGACAGACAAAGGAATGGGAGATGACCAAGTTTTGGGATGGCTGCTCTGATTGTCCTTCGAACCAAGTTATAGATCTGCTTGATGTTTTTCCATTGGAAAAGGATTTGATAAAAGCAATCTTCACAAAGGACAAAGCAACTTTGTGAGATACAAACAAGATAAAAGACTCTGATAAATGCTTTCGAAAAAGTGTATGTTTGACAAATGTTTTCACGGGGTCTTTGACTGTCAAGCACTTCAAACAGATCTACCTAAGGAAGGTGAGTATCAAAATCGCTTGCCTACAGCTTGGTATCCCCCAGAAGGGAATACAAATGGTGAGTAATCTTGAGGTGACCCGGTAAACCCCTTGGAATCGGTCCTTGCACAAGGATTTTGATACTTTCGGATGTAGATAGGGTAGCCTCTATTTTATCAGGTTGCTAATGATTCCGTGGTGTCTCCATACCCGGTTATGCTGATCATCCGTGACTCACTTAAGAGCCTTGCCAATTATGCTGGGGGAGAGGAATGTTTACCATCCCCAAACATGTGTTTGGCACGAACGCCCGACGATTAGGAGATATAAGTGATTCTTTTGGACTTCACTTATTTGTATACCGGCCGGGGGGGATACCGGTTTGAGGTCGTTCTCCGAGGAGGAAGCGCTTCTCCTTGGACAGGTCTCGCTAAAAGCAAAACAAGTGAACTTGTCCAAGTTCAAATGTTCCACGTTGCTTACTCTAACAAGGATTATGCAAGAATTGAAAAACTCCTACATGCACATCAAGCAGATTTTGTTCATTTTCCCAAATTTGATTAAGTGATGTTTGAACTTTGAAATGAAGACACTCATGTTTAGATTTTGATTTGTTCTTTTCCTCAAAATGTAAATGATTTGAACGTTTGCAAGTTCTTTCCTTTTGTGCATTCAAGATTTGATTAGCGAGTTGATTTAAGAACTTTGAAAAAGTTTTGTTTTATCCTTTAGATCACTCAAGATTGAATTTGTTTGCTTGCTTTGAAATCTGAAACAGATGAGGGAATAGAGTTGTTCGTTCCTTTTAGTGCATTCAAGATTTGGTTTGATTTTCAAATTGACAATGACACTCTAGGACCTAAGTTCATTTCCTTAATGTCATTCAAGATTTTGTTTTTGACCTTTGCTGTAATAAAAGAAATGAAAAAATAGTCCCAAGCAACTGAAGACAAAAACCCAGAAGCGACACTGTCCAGCTTATAGGCGATGCTGGAAAGTGTAGAGGCGACATTTCATTTCTACAGGCAACATTCTGTACCTCAAAAGGTGACAGATAAATATGCTGAGGCGTGATTTATTTTGTCAGAGGCGTGATTTCTTTACATGCAGGCGACAGAAGAAGAATTCTAGGATGTAACAGAAGTTATCGATCACAGGAAAATCTCAGTTATGCAGGCGTGAAAACAGAGCTCACAGGCGTCATTTCTTTCCTCAAAGGCGTGATTTCATTGCAAGAAGGCGTGACTGAATTGTTTGTAGGCGACATTTCTTTTCATGTAGGCGACATTTCTTTGCTTGAAGGCGACATTTAATTGCTGTAGGCGTCATTTCTTTTCATGAAGGCGACATTTCTTTTATTTCCTGCAAAATACAAGCATATAAAGTATAATTTCATCAAAATGATTATGGTTAGCGTCCCACTGGGCGTGCCAGAATGTAGACTAGGATTTGAGCATGCACCTAAACCTGTTTTGAAGGCCAAAGACAAACAAACGTCATAGCATATAATCAAATCAAATTTAAAGGTAAACAAACTAAAATCAAAGCCACCTCAGTTTAAGCCTAAAACGGATGCGCCCATGCACCGTTTGATATGCTTGGATATAAATGGATGTGGGTGTGCAAACTCAAGCACTTGGAGCATGCAAATTAGGATGATTTGAGGATCAAGAAGACCCAAAATGACACAAAATAGGTATGAGGAACCTATTTTGCCTCAAAGGCCTCAAGAACACACAAATATGCAAAGCTAAAAGATGAACTAAGATTAATAAGAAATGAATCTATGTTAATCCATTTAAGCTAATTTAGATGTGATTTAAGCTTGAAAATGATCTAAAATGATGAGTTTATGCTTATGCTAGAATGAAAATGGCATTATAACTTTGCTATTGAGTTTGAGAGTTGAAAGATGATTTGCCTTAGGAAGTGAGGGTATTTATAGGATTTCTAAAGGCTTGGGGTAGGAGGAATGAATGGCCAGGATTGAAATCCTTAAGAGAGGCCAAGATTCACTCAAAGGGAAGCACATGGATTGTGCTAGTTCTCAGCCAATCAGGAGGTGACACATGTCACAAGGTGAGTGGATGAAGGGAAGGGCAAAGAGGAGTCAACAAAAGGGGCTCCAAGCTCATAACTCTCCAAATAAATGCTTGTAAGAGCAATGAATGGGCTTTAAGAGGCTTTGAAGACTTTGGGGAAGCAATAAATGCTTTGTGGTTGAGATATTTGGAAGGAAAGACTTTGCTTTGGTTTAGGAAAGTCTTAAGCTTGGTTAGGATTGCACAAAGGTTTAAGGGTAGGATTAGGATTAGATTAGGACAAAAAAAAGGATTAGGATGGGTGAAGAGGGTGGATTTGAGAAGATTCTAGAAGAGTCTAGATTTCTCCTTAGTTTCATGGAATAAAAGTTATTCATTCCAAAAGCTTAAGTTTTAGGAATATTTATTAAAATATTTTCAATAAATATGAAAATTAAATATTTAACCTTAATTAAATATTTAACCTTGGGATTAGGGTTAGAAAAGATGGGATTAGCCTTTTAATCGAAATTAAGAAGGGATTAGAAGATTTTGGAAGAGGTTAGTGGTCTTAAGGAAATTGGCCAAGTTTGGGATAAAAAATAAATTAAAAATAAATTAATTTATTTTTGAAGTTTTTTGGTCAATTTATTAATTAAATAATTAATAAATTAGGGATAATGTCCAAATGACATTTTTAGGCTAGATTCCTTAATTAAAGATTTTTAATTAAGAGAGAGGGATTTAATGCCATAAAAATAAATAAATTAATTAAATAATTAATTAATTAATAAATGATGATGTCATCAAGGATTTTCAGAAAACAAAAATAATTTATTTTCTGAAGGATTTTTCGGTGTCTACATGAAGATCCTTGTTTGTTGTCTTTACTCAAAGTCAATTCCCCTTTCTTGATCATAAAGGCCTCTATTCACACCGCTTGTTTAATGATGCTATCAAATGTTAGGGGACCTTGTAATTGCACTTGGTATTCAAAGTCTGGGACAAGATTGTCCAAAAAAATGTTAAGTCTCTCAGACTCTGGTAGCTTGTGAGTACACCTTGTACACAATTGTCTCCACCTTTGGAGAAATGTCAAAAAAGATTCTCCTTGTTGCTACTTCAAATTGCAAAGATCCCAGATGTTGACCAAATGCTGAATTATGTGAGTAATGTTGGAGAAATAGATTAGCCATTTCATCAAAAGTCTTAATGCTAGTGGGAAATCTAGAAAATCACTCCATAGTTGGTCCACCCAAGCTATGAGGAAATAGGTGCATAATATATGTTTGATCATGTATGAATTCCATGGATAAAGCACCAAACTCCCTTAAGTGATCTTGGGGATCGGTAGCACCCAAGTATTTGTCATATTTAGGGAGTTCTACACCTCTTGGAAAAGGTGGCATGTGAAGACTCCTATCAAAAGGGAAAGGACAAATACTTTCCATTGTGAATTGTTGTGCAGGTTTGTCCTTATTCTTTGCAAGTTGGCTAATTTGATCTTGCATGTCTCGGACCATCTTTTGCAACTTAGCGGTCTTAGTTTCTTCTTCCTTGTCCACAAGCATTTCAACTTGAAAACCTGAGGGTAATTTAGCCCCTTGTTTGGCCAACTCAAGAAAGTATTTTTCCTTCTCCTCTAGGAGGACCTCCACCATCTTAATAAGACCTTTGTTTTCTTTCACAGTGTCTGTCATTTTGAGTTATTATGTCATCACCATCATTACCAAGAATCTCATAAATGCTTGGGACTTGATCTTGACTCTGATCGAAAGGAGGAGGATGATAGTGATATGCTGGTTGACCACCTTGAGCTTTATTTTTTTAGCTTGGTGTTGATTCTGGTCATTTTGGGTTTGATCATAGCATTTCTCATTTCAAGGTTGAGCATGACATTGGTCATTGGAAGATTGACCATGATGCTAGTTGTTTTGAGATTGATCAAAAGTTTGGCTGTATTTGCCTAGTTGGAAGTCGAATGGCTCTCCCATCTTGTTAATGTACGACTATGTAGCAAATGAAGACTTAGTAAAATGATACAAATGATGTCAAAAGGATGCAGCTAAGGTGACTTTTGGTGCTCTAACAGGATCAAGAAGATCAATAGGTTCAAATGAGTCAATATCGTCAATAGGATTGATAGGTTCAATGATAGGGCCAGTCCGAGGAAGTGGTCTTCCAAAGTTATGAAGCAATGAGTTGTTTTGGAAGAAAGAGTTATCCTAGTTTTGAAATGAGAAACTAGGTTGCGCTTGAAACAATGGATTAAAACACTCTTGGAACACTAGAGGTGATTGAGATGGGCTATCTTGCAAAGTACTCAATGAAGAACTTGAGGATCCCTCACAATGTTTAGATTGCACAATAGGTTTGGGACAACTTATTTCCTGATTACGAGGTTTACCTCTACCTTGACTAGTATTAAGAATGGGATAAGTATTTCCACTTCGAGTCATGATAGTCATAAATGAAGATGAAATGAGAGAAGACTCAGGATAATGCTAAAACTCTGTCTCTAGGAACAACAAAAAGGAGATAAAGGCTAGAATAGCCGAGATGTGAGATGCACCTAGTACAAATCATCAAGAGTATGGCTAGAACAACCAAGATAAGATAATCACAATGTGAGGTACAAAAAGTACAAAGAGGTAAGATAAACAAATAAGAGACAAAATGAGTCAAAGAAATAATTGATGGATTCATAGCTCGAGACACTCATTTTTTTACAGTGAATGACAAGAAAATGGGTAAACAGACCTCAAACAAAAATCAAATCAGATAAAAAGTCAACCAATCAATGGGAAATAAGTTGCTATTTTTGAAATCTGTGTACAAGTTCGTGCAAGAAAATACTAGGCCACGTGAGAAAACACCAAACTTCGTATGAGAGAATGAAATATCATGCAAGGGAATGCTTTGAAAGATGAAATTTTGCATGGGAAAAATCCAAAGTTTGACAGTTCAATGCAGATTTTGAGATAAAAAGTTAAGTCCTGAGACACAGCCTGAACTGTTCTCTAATAGAATTTCTAGGTTTCAGATAGTTTGAAGGACAATTTAATCAACAATCTCAGTTTGAAGGTTTCAAGCATTCATTTACAAGCATGAAGGTTTTGAGCAAGCAATGGTGACACAAGAAGTAGTCGTAAATAGACCTACCAAGGATAAAGCAACTTGGCAGTATCATGGGAGTCTTTGTTTAATCATGATGGACAAGTTTAAGACTCGATAACAAACACATAGTTATCCCTACAAAAAAAAATGGTGATAAGACAAAACCTTTGCCTCACTACTTATGTGCATGCATTCACCTCACACAGTCGTGTCACCCCCTAGAGGGCACCCGTATTTTTGGTGTTTCCAAGGACTCAATAGTATATGTTTGAAGGTTACCCTTGAAGCAGGGGCCAGCATCATATACCACCTTCAAATGTCCAAGTGCATGCCTATGGTGAGAATCTATGTGAGAGATTCTTTCCCCTCCCTATGCAAAGATTATGCCTCCTTTTAGAGGCGATCCGAGTAGGAAATTAACTAGGGAAAGTTTTTAGTGGGCTTCCATTCACACTAACCTTTGGTGCCCTTGATATAGGGCTAGGCCCTTGTAGCCACACCAACACCCAAAAGTCATACACCCCCGCAAGCAAGGATAGGAGCGGCGCCACTTAGTACAACAGACGAAGACTTCTCAAGATGATGTCAAAATTAAGAGAAGGAAGTTAACATGATTTTGGAGTCTTTAGATTCAAAAAAACATTCTTTATTAGAGTGAGCCAGAATCACTAGCGATAGGTGCATACTCACTTGGGTTGTTCCCGAAGGTTCAACTTTTGGTAGGCCCTCTAAAGGTGACACAATTTGGCTTGGATCTAAGGGTTTGATTTCTATTTGTCTCAAAGAGAGAAGAGCATACTTCTCTACCTCTTCACCTTACCCAAACACATCAAGCATATTCATCACCGAGATAGCTTCACTCCACCAAATCCATAAGCTTTTGGGTTTTTGGTTCTCTCAAAGAGAGAAGAGCATAATCCCCTGGCAAGTAGAAGTGCTAAAGATTCACTACCTTGCTTTTCTTTCCTAGGTATCCATCATTCTAGCAACATCTAGGTCTCGGTTTCATCCGTGGGATTCACTTCCATGTAATGAAGAGCCTATTCCCCTACTTTTCTATCAAGACCTTTGAGAAATTTTAACAAAGCCCTAATTATATTATGTGAATGAAAGCAAGAAAACAAGCACAACATTTTAAAAGATCCTCGACAATCGTCCTGCAAGCAAACCGTTAGCAAGTTTTATGGTCTTCGACAAAGTGACCTGTAGACCACTATTACGCTGTGACAAAAACATAGATATGAAATCAACAGCAAAAAGTAGATGTCAGGAAAAAATAACAGTAAATTACAAAATTTGGAAATTTAACTGACTGATAGTGAAACTTCATGCGATGAAGTATAGCACTGCGTGTGAGAAAATACCAGGGCCTATGCGAGAAGTACTATTTCATGCAAGAGAGTGCTACAGGGAGAAAAACTTCATGTGGTATGCTCAGGAATCTTGCACAAACTTCCATACATAGAGAAGTATGGACGTACGACAGATTGCAGAATTCAAAAAAATGTTTGAAATTGATGAGGCCAAAAATCAATTTTTCTGCCCCACAGTGGGCGCCAGAATGTTTATAGCTGAACATGGACCTCTAATCTAGCCATAGACACAACATAGTCATTTCTCACAAATTGAACTATGAAAATGAGTATGAATTACTCAATTCACAGATTCATAGTGAATCAACCTATTTCCTCCTAGTTAGTTGGGGTGTTTAATTACTCTAAGATTGGAGAGCCAACAACCATTAGACCAAACTGAGATGGAGGATTTAAAAGCATGAAAGATTGACCAAAAATGAAATTAAGCTAAGATGAATGTGCAATTAATTCTAAGAATGAAGATGCAATTACACTAAGAACTTGAAAGAAATGTGCAAATTAAACTAATAACAATAAGAAAATTATGCTAGTATGAGAATGCAATTAACACTAAAATGAGAATTAAACTAATTGCAATGAAAGCTTGAAAATATGAAAATGAGACTAAAATTGGCTATAGTTTAGTTACTCTCACAAGTGCCCTTTTTTTTGAATGAGGAAGAAGGTTCATTATATAGACAAGCCTGAGAAGAGAATGAAGAGGTTCTTGAAATGAAATGGTTGACTCTTCATTCCCAATTGAGACAAATATTGAAGAATTACTTAATTAAAGAATGAATTATTGCCACATATGGGTGACCATTCAAGTAATTTGAATTATTAAATCCAAATAAAATAATCCATTCAAATAACTAAGCAATATTAATTAATTTATGTGTATTAGCTAAAGGGGGTGGATTTTTAATTTAATTTAAAGCACTTAGGACTTTAGAATTAAATCAATTTATCATAGGGATTATTTAGCTAATAAAGTTGAATACTTAGGAATTAATTATAGTGTGAGATTAATGCAAATTAGGGTTTTTGCAATTGACATCAAGTCAAATAAAGTTAGGTAGGAGAGAGAAAATTGCCTAGTAAAATAGAACTTTGATGATGTAAAATTGAAGAAATGCACCAAAATTGATTGAAATTATGAGGTGCCAATTTTGGGGTATTACAACAGACAAACTGACTCAAATATGGCTCTGAAGGACTTTGACTGGATATGACTCATCTAAGGTATACTGAGGACTGTAGGATATGATATTGTTTTCCCCCAAGCTTGAAACATTGATAGGATACAAATGCTTTTGTTGCTTGGTGCACTGACTAACTTTATTGAAAACTGGATGTGAAAGAAAACAAGAAGATATGTACAAACTAAAGCAGTACTGAAAGCTAGGAAATACCAAGATTACACTGATAGATGGAGCGGTTGGACACAAGTGGCTCTCGTTTGTCAGGTTTTCACCATCTTGGTAGAGATTCTATTTTTGCTACCAAGGTGCCTGTTTACTAGGTTTTCACCAAGACACTTTTTTTTTTGTTCTTTTTTTTGTATTTTTCATCTTTTCATCTAAGAAATAGGTTTTTATGCTCAGTCTTCATCTTTTCATCTAGCAAAGATGTGTTAGGCTGTAAAAATGATCAACCAAAAGCAAGAAAAAATCATTAGGGTTAGCTATTAGTCAAAATCTAAAATCCAAATCTCAAAAACTACCCAAAAAATTAGATACAACAATTGCAAACTGGAGTCAAAACTCGTACGACAATATACCAATTCTCATATGACAATCTGTGTATGATACAATTCTGGGTTCCTGCACACACGAAAATTGAAATCTCATACAACAATACCAAACAACCAGTACGACACTACAAATTATTGTTTCTCGTATGATAAATAGAGACTTCTGGTATGACAATCTGCAAAAGACGTACAAGATTGTATGGAAGAAAAAAATAAAAATCAAAGCTTGAATTTCAAATGTCAGAAAATGAGAATTTGATAATGGAAACCCACTATCGCACCCCACAGTGGGCGCCAAAAATGTGTGTGTGAAATTGTACCTATCTGTAAAACACAACACTTCGATAAAACATTAGAGGTTAACAAATCAAAAAATCTACAAATAAGAAAAATATCGTTAACCAGGCGATTTACTATCTTCTAGTAGATGTGAGTATGATATTCTATGAAAATAAATGAAATGATGATAAACAAGAATCTCAAAATTGCACAATCTCACAATTCTCTAGATCGCACGAGCAAGATTCTCCAAATTCACGATAATTTGTAAAGGACTGAGCCTCGTTTATATAGAAATCTAGGGCTTGTGAGAACTCATGAAAAACCAAAAATCTCTCTCTGATCAACTCGGATTGATTGTTGAGTTATCAGAAAATCAAAAAGAGTTAACTCATAAAATCATGCAAAATTAGCTTTTTAACTCAAATCAGGAGTTCAGATCACTTTTTAAGTCACAATCACATGTTGAGTCCAAAAAGTTAACAAATTGAATTGAATATTTTATTTAAAGTTTAACTGCTTTTTATGATTGTGCATGGATAATTATGAATTTATTTAATATTCCATGTGTTTTGTTCTCAACTTAACTGATTTTTTATTAAAAATAATTGATTTATGGGTTAATCAATTATTTAATCAAACTTTATTTCAAAACTATATCATTAAATTTGATAATTCACTTTAATCAATTAAATAAACATTTAATCAATTATTTTTAGAATTTTGATTTATTATCAAATAAAAACAATATTAATTCAAAATAAATTCAATTAAATCTAATTAAATAATTAAGTGGCAGAATTAAATTAAAATAATCAAATATTCAACATATTCAATTAATTAACTTTAGGGTAAATAAAATAATATCATTTATCTCCAAATAATATTTAATTAAAGATAATTAGGATATTAGGAATATTCCCCGATGTAGAATTAAGATAAGATCAATTAGGGTTTCAATGATTCGATGCGCAGATGTGCCTTAAGTTAGGACTTTTATGTCAATTTTGATTGATTTGTCGATGTAGGAGGTCAATGGTACTGAAGCCCATTTTGGGGGTATTACAAGTTAGATCTCTTACATTCCATGAGATGTAATTCATGAGTCAAACACATGCATATTGGCCTCATCCCCAAGAGAAGAGAATTTATTTTGCAAAAAATATAAAGATAGTTGAAAACTAGGGTAAGATTCCCCTGGAATCAACTGACAT